>JAIGNY010002074.1:227500-627500 GCA_020152595.1 Chiridota heheva
AATTCTAAGAAATTAACTGTCTACCAACTCTCTTTTCCTAAGCATGGGTATAGATCCTGGGGGATGGGGTTATATACCCCACCTTTTTTTCAACCTGTAATACATAGCATTTTTTACGCAGCAAGATCTGAAAAATGTCAATTATCCCCCTGGACAGAGACAGAGGCGGCGGAAGATGTTTTAATCTGGAAGGCACAGGATCTGAGGAGCACTTCCTAAGTGTCGTACTTTCAAAGCATGTAGCACAGCAGGATAGCTTTATAGGGTCACCCCCCCCCCCTCCCACACACCCAAACACACACCCGCATACACACACACCCGCTCCCACCTCCACCGGAAAATTTATAAAGTATTATTGGTCTGTTGGTATAAAAATTACTGATGACCCATTTTCCTTTTTTAATTTACAACTTCAAAAATTTAAGACATTCTGGTCCAATTTTTGGTAAAATAGAACACATTTATGAGAAAATTTACAAAAAATTGTCAATTTTATAGATCATATCCTAAAGTCTTGAAATTGGAAAGATTTAAAATTGTAAATCATGATTAGCCAATTGTATTGGTCATGAATTGGAATAAAACTAAGCAATTAAAGAGTGCTTATTATTATTATTATTCAAGAGGCCATAATTTTCTTGCTGAGAATAATTTTAACTCGGCCGCCTATTATCAATATTAGGCTGGTAGGCCTTTCAGATGGCCCAAATTCGCACGCAGTTGTCAGCGAGTCAGTGGCTGAACCGAAATTAAAGGCGCTACACGAGCTGACGAGTGGTTGTGGTATTTTGGTTGATGTTTGTGTTACTTTCTTCAATCTGCCAGCAAAAAGATAAACTATAGTAACTGAATAAAGGTATTTTAATACATTTTGATAACACTTTTTTTCTTCTTTTTTGTAAACAGGTAAAGGGGCACCTTTCATTCTTTACAAAGAAGATGGGAGAGGGTACGTCATGACTGCATGACAATGGCTCGGGTACAAATAGTAAGTTTTTCCCTGCATGGCATTTCAAAGATGCCCCACTAATGACATTTAGGGTGGCTCGCGAAAGGCCTATTTCAAATTTTTTTTTTACAAATGATATGCTGGGAAAACAAAGGTAAGCAGAGGTAAAAGGCCTTTTAAGTATTAAGAAGTCCATTGTGTAGGGTTGTTTGTCAGTTTGTCTCTAGGTTAATTTTAGATTAGTGTATGTAAAATTTATCAATTTTAGTCTTTTTGGGGTGATATTTGTGTTACCAAGTTCTTCAATGAAAAGATCAGATATATAGTCTTTAAAAAAAGGTTTTTCATTGTTTGAAAGAGCAGGTTTCTTCTATAAAAAAGGCACTTTTCTTTTTTAAAAGGGCACTTTTCTATCTAAAAAAGGGCACTTTTCCCTAAGAAAAAGGACACTCTTCCTCTCTAAAAAAAGGGCACTTTTAAACTTGTGAGAAAAGTGGGGGCACGTGCCCTCTATGCCATCCGTTCCGTCGCCTATGCGTGGAGATAGCTCTAAGCCACTGTTCCTATAACTGACAATTTGGTATTATAGTTGCTGACATTGCTGTGATTCAATTCTATAGGTAAAGCAGTTTTTATAAGGGAGTTATTATAAAATTTCTTTCTTCTGATCAGTGAAAAATTGGAAAAATGATCCCTCACTTGTACACTTCAAGAAAATATATATATATTTAAGAAGATAAGCTTGATAAGGCATCAATAGCATCCCTCTTTAAGCAAATTAGCTCTTTGCACCCTTACTGTGCCAGCATCCAGTGCCGCAGAAGAAAGGGTGAATAGTACTGGGGGCATTATTAGACGGCCACACACAGAGCTCGCCTGTCTGCTCCACTATTTCAGATGCTTATGTTTCTGAAATGCAACTCAAATCTAACTTTGATTGATTTTTATTAAGTCACATCCTTGCCTAGGGTAAAGGTTAATCTATGCAATTAAGATTTGATTAATGATGTGTATTCAATTCAACTCATTATGTACTGTATATTTTTCTAGCTATGTACCCAAGAATTAATATAATGATTTTATGTTATTACACTGTATCTACAAATGCTTAACTTTACCCCCCCATCTCCTCCTTTTCTCCTCACAAAGTAGCTGTGGACACTCTAAAAGTCTGTAGATGAGTATGTTGCTGGTTATGAGTTGAGAAATGGGGAGTAATATCTTTATAATAGTATACTGCACCTCGGCAGTAAGTAAAACTATTAAAATTAAAGATTATATATCATAATTATTTGGGGTTTGGTAGTAGCAATGGTTTTATTACTGTATAATGGTATAACATGCTTTGAAGTGAAGAAAATTCCTTTTATTTGTTTTTATGTATTTAAGCCTATATTCAAGATCCACTGTTTACATTATTTTAAAGATAAGAACTTAAGAAATAATTTTAAAATATGTTTTCAACTCATGATTTTAAAATATGTTTTCATTTCATGATGTAAAATTGACATATTTAAAATCCATTATGCTCTTGTTCTGAAAAAAAAGTGTTCCCAGAATTGGATATACATGTTTTCTTTTAATTAAATCATTTTGATTTCTTTTTAACCAGTTGACAAATGTATATCTAATGGGCTCAATATTCGAAGGGGCAGGGGACATATGCAAACCCATATTCCTTTCTTTAGGAACAATTTTAGGTCTCGAATCTCTGTCTCAGTTCCGGATAATGTGGTTTTTGGTCTCGGGAAGGTTGGTCTCGGTCTCGTAGAGCAAAGTATCGCTTTTGGTCTCGGACGGTGTGGTCTCGGTCTCGGTCCCGGAAGGTGTGGTCTCGGTCTCGGTATCGGAAGGTGTGGTCTCGGTCTCGGTCCCGGAAGGTGTGGTCTCGGTCTCGGAAGGTGTGGTCTCGGTCTCGAAAGGTGTGGTCTCGGTATCTGAAGGTGTGGTCTTGGTCTCGGTCCCGGAAGGTGTGGTCTTGGTCTCGGAAGGTGTGGTCTCGGTCTCGGAAGGTGTGGTCTCGGTCTCGGAAGGTGTGGTCTCGGTCTCGGAAGGTGTGGTCTCGGTCTCGGAAGGTGTGGTCTCAGTCTCGGAAGGTGTGGTCTCGGTCTCGGAAGGTGTGGTCTCGGTCTCGGAAGGTGTGGTCTCGGTATCGGGAGGTGTGGTCTCAGTCTCGGAAGGTGTGGTCTCGGTCTCGGAAGGTGTGGTCTCGGTATCGGAAGGTGTGGTCTTGGTCTCGGTATCGGAAGGTGTGGTCTCGGTCTCGGTCCCGGAAGGTGTGGTCTCGGTCTCGGTCCCGGAAGGTGTGGTCTCGGTCTCGGATGCTTAGGTCTTTACTGCCTTCCCAATATAAATTCGGCAGTTCGGACTTAAATATGTTTCAAATATGATTGATATTACAAATGATTTGATTCAGTTTATACTGTTATATCTTTCCTCCCTTTTGATGCCACGAACTCTCTTTAATCCCAACCGCCCCTCTCAAAGAATTTATATCTTAAGGTCTATTGCATTTGTGTAGCTTATGTGACAAAACTGTTTCAATTGAAAAATTTTAGATTTTTAGATAGAAGTAGTGCACCGGTGATGTAAAAACCTAATTGCATATCTCAAGGAAACAAAACAAATTTATAACAGCAACAGATTATTATTTTACAAAAGATGAGAACATAAATATGATAATTCCAGAGTCACCTGACCCTTCAATTGCCGTAAAACCCATCAGCCTCACAAAAATCTTTGAGATCATCGCTAAATTCGCAATAAAAACACAACACAGCCAGTGGTGCAACAAGAGGAGAATTTATATATATATATATATATATATATATATATATATATATATATATATATATATATATATATATATATATATATATATATATATATATATATATATATATATATATATATATATATATATATATACATATATATATATATATATAAATATATATATATACATATATATATATATATATATATATATATATATATATATATATATATATATATATATATATATATATATATATATATATATATATATACATATATATATATATATATATATATATATATATATATATATATATATATATATATATATATATATATATATATATATATATATATATATATATATATATATATATATATATATATATATATATATATATATCAATCACAGACATCTGAGTCTTCATACAGTTGCATCATTGGTACATGTGTAAATAAAATATATATATATATAAATATATATATAAATATATATATATATATATATATATATATATGTGTATATAATATATATATATATATATATATATATATATATAAATATATATATATATATATATATATATATATATATATATATATATATATATATATATATATATATATATATATATATATATATATATATATACATATATATATATATATATATATATATATATATAAACATATAATATACATATATATATATATATATATATATATATATATATATATACATATATATATATATATATATATATATATATATATATATATATACATATATATATATATATATATATATATATATATATATATATATACATATATATATATATATATATATATATATATATATATGTATATGTATATATATATATATATATATATATATATATATATATATATATATATATATATATATATATATATATATGTATATATATATATATGTATATATATATATATATATATATATATATATATATATATATATATATATATATATATATATATATATATATATATATATATATATATATATATATATATATATATATATATATATATATATATATATATATATATATATATATATATATATATATATATATATATATATATATATATATATATATATATATATATATATATATATATATATATATATATATATACATACATATATATATATTGAATATAGTACAATGACTGTATATTGAAGATATGAAGTCCATTATGTCTGAGTCTCATTTACACAAAAAATCAATGAAATTTTCTTAATATAATTTCTCTTTATTTCAACAGGTAACCGATCCCGGTGTATGTGGGCGATGGTCGTCCATGTCTTCATATTTTGATTTGTCAAATTTCTTTATCGTAATGTGCTCCTGCAAACAACAAGTAAAACAAGATATGAATAATATCAAATATTGGCTAATGAAGACAAGAACATGTCTTTTCAATCGTTGCGTCCAAAAAATATGATTGTGTTCAGTGAAGAGAATGTATCAGGGTTATGACTTAAATGCCTGACTTATATCGAGGCAAAGCACTGGATAACATTAGTTATACATAGAGGAAAAGAGAATATCTTACAAAAGATTATGCCGACAAATCATGGCCTCGTCTGAAGAATTGTGACTGGTCTTCAAACGATGAAAAATCTGTCACCCTCTGAATTTCCAATAATCTATAGTCCTTTCTTTATAAACTAAAACTACAAGCATATAATCTAATGCAAACATCTGCGTTTGAGTTTCTAGCAGCCTATAGTGCCGCGTGTCATGTAGAATAGCACATTTGGTTTCTTTCCAAAAATATAGAAACAGACCTTAATCAACTTGAACTGACGGACATGGGTTATAAACTGTAGTTTGATTAATTACAGCTACAGAAGACGCTAAGTGAGCTGTGCTACCAACCAGGACCGTAATTTTTGGTGTTACAGGGGGTAATGTCCTCCCTCCCCCACACTTTTTAGCAAAAGTTTTAAAAATTAGTACATTTAAGGGAAAATTTGCAAATCAAAACACAAAAGGTTTTAAAGTTAGGGTCGGGAATATGGAAGATGAACCATTGAAGATACGATGAACCAGTGAAGATACGATGAACAGTAAACTTGAGAGTGGCATTCAAAATTACTCACTTTATCTTGACTTGCAAGACGGTCAAGTTTCAGCGCAATACTCTTAAAAGCAGGCCTCTTCTTAGGCTCTTCACTCCAGCATTCTTGTATGACTGAAAATCTAAAAAGAAAAGCATATTTCCTATAAAAAAAACCTTCTGACATGCCTAGTTCCTGGCATGCAAATCGGCCATAATTGAGAAAGTTAAAATTGAATGTTGTTGATCTAAATATCTTTTTTAATTAGGGTTGCCCAAAAAAGGCATAAGGACGCGGGAAAGGATACCACAGTGCATATCCATTCGTCCTTCACAGTGCAAGAGAGTTGGCGATCCCCTCCACAATCACTCCAAAGCCTTACACTCACATCCACACATGCATGCATTAACTCTTCCCTCAAAGTACTTAGGTCAAATAGCGTTGTGGTTACCGTATCAGTTTCCTTTTCTCTGTATTACCAGGGAGTTGGAATAGCTATTCCAACTCCCTGGTATTGCAAACATTTTTGACAGAGCTCTGTAAAATTGTTAACCGTGACATTTTGTTCACAAATTTTTCAATTGAACTATGCATATCAGGATTATTTCTTTATTAATCAACGAATTTGTAATTTTTCCACGATCGACAATCTTAGATAAAAGTGTTTCAATATCTATCTATATTTTTGAATATAATGCATTGGATGCTTATCGTCCGCACAAATCCCCACTCAATGTTGTCCTTTGGTGTTAAGATGGTCCGGCACGACAAAGAATGATTTATCAGGGCACCTGAACAAATGCTTACAGCTTTCACCAGAGTATTTAGAATGCTTAAGAGGGCTCTGATCTTTGTATGTAATGAGAGGGGATTGGCTCTGGAGCAAGGAGTCGTGCGCCGTTGGCACAATGGCCAGTTCAACTTTTAACAGACCTCCGTGGTGTAGTGGTTAATGCTTTGTCCTTTTACCCTCACGTCCTGGGTTCGAATCCCGGTGGGTCTGCAACCAGTGAGTTCACAACTGGTTATCAAAGGCCGTGGCCGTCTTGATATAATGCCAAGCACTGGCAGAATAAATGCACGGGACGATAAAACTTGCTATGCTATTATTTATATTGTTAATGCATTAGCGTTTGTATTCTACCTATGCTAAACCATATATATATATATATATATATATATATATATATATATATATATATATATATATATATATATATATATATATATATATATATATATATATATATATATATATATATATATATATATATATATATATATATATATATATATATATATATATATATATATATATATATATATATATATATATATATATATATATATATATATATATATATATATATATATATATATATATATATATATATATATATATATATATATATATATATATATATATATATATATGTATATATATATATATATATATATATATATATATATATATATATATATATATATATATATATATATATATATATATATATATACATATATATATATATATATATATATATATATATATATATATATATATATATATATATATATATATATATATATATATATATATATATATATACATATATATATATATATATATATATATATATATATATATATATATATATATATATATATATATATATATATATATATATATATATATATATATATATATATATATATATATACATATATATATATATATATATATATATATATATATATATATATATATATATATATATATATATATATATATATATATATAAATATATATATATATATATATATATATATATATATATATATATATATATATATATATATGTGTATGTATATATATATATATATATATATATATATATATATATATATATATATATATATATATATATATATATATATATATATATATATATATATATATATTTATATATATATATATATATTTATATATATATTTATATATATATATATATATATATATATATATATATATATATATATATATATATATATATATATATATATATATATATATATATATATATATATATATATATATATATATATATATATATATATATATATATATATATATATATATATATATATATATATATATATATATATATATATATATATATATATATATATATATATATATATATATATATATATATATATATATATATATATATATATATATATATATATATATATATATATATATATATATATATATATATATATATATATATATATATATATATATATATATATATATACATACATATATATATATATATATATATACATACATATATATATATATATATATATATATATATATATATATATATATATATATATATATATATATATATATATATATATATATATATATATATATATATATATATATATATATATATATATATATATATATATATATATATATATATATATATATATATATATATATATATATATATATATATATATATATATATATATATATATATATATATATATATATATATATATATATATATATATATATATATATATATATATATATATATATATATATATATATATATATATATATATATATATATATGTTTTTTTTGTTGTTTTTTTTTTGCATTAAAGGATTATCTCCAGCAACTTTGTCCTCTGAAGTTTACTTACAGTTCTGGTAAACAATGTCCGGGTAACTCCATTCGGTAGCCCATCTGCAACTTCTTTTTCACTTCCCGAGTCGACAATCCAGGGTATGGCGTGGCACCTGTGGTTAAAACGCCGATGATATTATTGCTCTTTTATCAATTCATAGCAAATACTGAACAAACCTAAGAATAATATACATTTTCTACAGGAAAATTAGTAGAAATATGGAGTAGACTTGTAAGTTCTTAAAAAGCAAACTAAACTTTGATTATATTTTAAAGAGTGGATTACACTTTCATCTCATTAAATAAACATGCGCACATAGAAGAACTATAGACCACAAAATTGAATTAAAGTTCCAACTTAGGTTGGATATAACTGTCAAATTAAATAGTAAGAATTAAAAGGTACAGTACTGTGTGGTCCCTTATAGAAATACGTCGATTAAATTTTTGCCTTTGAATAGTAGTTCTGTTAGGTTTACTTACCAGTGACGTGGTGGGAGGAAGGGGCAGGGGTAATTGCCACAGCGAAGCTTTCTGAAAGGGCGCCAAGTGCTCAAGGGGCGCCATAATCGGCCTGAAAACATATCTTTTAGGCCCTGGGAAAATGTATGTGTTGATCAATAACTTTTTCTTATATACTATTTGCACGTAATATTCCATTTTTGTCGTTCAAAAGCGCATAAAATGTCCATATAAAAGACCAAATTTCCGGGGACTTCACTCCGAACGTAACCAATGATACTAGAGCGGGCCCCTGGATTTCGCGCTTGGACAATAGAAGATGCGTGGAGATAGCTCGTCAGCAATATTTAATATCTGCCCTTACCATGCACCATGAAGGGCAGCAATTTGATTGAATACAGCTGATAGAAGCTTTTCGAGAGGACGCCGAATGCTTACGGGGCGCAAAAATTGTCTTGAGATTATATTCTTATGAACGTTTTATTCTCAACCCTGTAAATATTTTCTCTCAAAGCTTTATACTTACATCAAAAAATGAAAACCATCCCTAGACCCAAACTAAAGACACATATTGTAGTCAATGCAATTATATTGAACATTCGTTCCAAAGTATATACTATTTCCTTTTAAGTGTGGAATTAACAAGATTTTAAGCAATCTTCTGCTAACAAAATCAAGCCAAAATACCCTTAATTAACCCTAGATTAAGCAATTTTCTGCTATCTCAGCGCATATCTGCAGCTTTACCCCATAGATATGATACATTTTAAAGCCCTTTTTTGCTATAATGATAAAAATTAAAATAATGAAAAACCTCTTCCCGTAAACCCTTGGATCCCACCGTTTCTTTGCGGCCTTCGCTTCTATATCATGACTATAAAGTTAACACAATTTGAAGCAAGTACCAGTTTACCCCCTTCCTCCCCTGCCCTCCCCTGCTACTTCTCTACCCACCCTTTATTTGTTTTGTCGGGTAATCTTCTTCAATCAGTCAATTTCTGAAAAATCTCCTTCTATTTTGGAAATTCTTCTCAAATTTTCTGGAAATGTCCTTCATTTTCCGCATTAAATTTAGGGAAATTTCCTTCAATTTTTGATAATTTCCTTCCTTTTCAGGGAGCATTATTTAATTTTAGTTTGGGGAAATTTAAAGAACTTTTTTCAATTTTGGATAATTTCCTGCATTTTCGGGAAATTTTCTTTGTACCTAGATTTGAAACACTGATTTTTTTGCAAATGCTTAAACGGTGCCATATAAACGGTGCATGCCAATTTGTGCACGTTTTACTTAAGAGCATTTTTTATTTCGAGAGGGGCGCCAAAATGTCCCCCCCCCTTTCATCTCCACTCCAGTAAAACATGGCCCACCAAGCCACTGTTACTTACCAAATGTTATGATTTCCCACATTAGTATACCGTATGACCATACATCACTCATGGAAGTGTAAACGCTCGCACATACAGACTCAGGACTCATCCATCGTAAACCGAGACGACTCTGGGAATAAAAAAGTACGTCGTTTAGTTTTTTAGTATTTTTTTAAGAAGACCAACATATACATAATCGTTTTTCAACAAATCTGTTTAACATAAGACGGTCTTATAAACTTAGCAATCTACTTAAAATTTGTATGTATAAATAGAAAAATGTATCATATTTTAGGAAATGGACACGAGTCGCACTGAAAAATAGGTCATTCTACATACATCATATCAACATATCTTAATATTAAATCAGTGGCGTAACGGGCGTGTCGGAGGCCCGCCGCCGAGAATGGGCCGGACATTAAGGTATGCTGGGTGCCAGGGGCCGCATAAGATTTTTAATGGATTTGAGGTATCAAAAAAGGATATTGAGACACTTCTGACGAAGGTAAAATCGTTAGCTAAAATGATTGAAACCCTTTGTTTTGGTTTGTGGACCCGTAGAGGTCAGAGTACGCCGCTATTTCCTGCAAGGGAACGAGCATTACGCCACTGCATTGAATTTGGCCATGAAATGATTGTATTGTATGTATTGGTGTTCTTACCTCTGCTACATTTTCCACTACATTTCGCACTCGAGCAACATTGGAGATTTTACAAACCATGCGATGGTTCAGAAGAATGTTTCTTGTTGTCAGATCCCCGTGGACAACCTAATAAAACAACAAACCAAATAATCATATTCATGATAATAATTATGGTCGTAATAATAATTAGTCATTATAATAGTCACAGTCAAAAGAATAATCATATTCATAAGAAAAGAATTATCATAGTCATAATAATAATCATAGTCATAATAACAATCATACTTATAGTCATAATAATAGCCATAGTCATAATAATAATCATAATCAAAGAATAATCATAGTCATAGTAATAATCATAGTCATAATAATAATCAGTCATAATAATAATCATAGTCATAATAATAATCATATTCATAAGAATAATGATAGTCATAAGAATAATCATAATCATGATAATAATGATAGTCATAATAATAATCCTAGTCATAGGAATAGCTATAGTAATAAGAATAATCATGGTCGTAATAATAATCATAATATTAATCATAGTCATAATGATAATATGATAGTCCTATCAATAATCATAATTATAATAATAATCATAGCTATAAGAGTGTTGCTGGCGATGAAAATGGTGACATCTATAGTAATATATGCCGACGATGGCGATGACGGTGACGACAACGGTTATGATGAAGGTGGAGATGAAAAGATGAGGAGGAGGAGGATGAATCATAAAGTCGCTCTTAACGTTATTGGATTCAAAATTTTCTGAAGTTTTTACCTCCAATCGTGATATGTATGACATTCCCTTTCCGATCTGTGATGCAAATGTTATCAAATCTTTGCTAGAAATGCTTTTACTTCCTGGATCTCGTGGTCTATTTTTCCTCAAATAATCTTGCAGTGAACCATTTGGAGCATACTCTAGTATCATATAGAAGGGATCTATAACAGAATCGAAAGTACAAAAATATGATTTATTTTGATATAAGACTGTAAGATATTGGTTGATAAGTGTCGGAGAAGTAATTATAAGAGCGTATTATATAGTTGATCAAGTCGACACAATTTGATTAAATACGATTGTTATTTCATAAGATTTTATAAGATTTTTATTATTTTATTAGATTTTTCACAGGAAAAATATAACCTAATTCATTAATCTTTTTGGCAACATTGACTCATTCTTAGCCTAATATGTATTTTTGCTTTTTAGAACTACCCTATTGAAATTTTCTTAACATAAAGGTTCCAAAGCTATAGTGAACAGTAAATGTTATATTTTAAAAATGGCAGAACAATTCAGTATTGTCCTGCGATGTATCAAAGCAGTTGTCTCGTTGTTTCTTTTACATTCTGAAACACACCTTTATCACATATTGTTAAAACACATTACCAAGTACTGTACAGCAACCAAGAAGTGCAATCACGTTTGGATGTCGATCAATTCTCTTCATGAGCTCCACCTCTCGTAGGAACGCTGCTTTGGCAAGTGAAGAATTTTCACCTATAATATAAAGGTATTAAACATCAATATATACCACAACAACAGCCTAAGTAACAATACATTTATGCATTTAGCTCTAAACAGAAGTGACTTGAGGGCCATGATCGCCAATGTCTGTTCCAGACTCGGCACCTGGAGAGAGAGATATATATACCACATGTGCAAGTCGTTTTTTTTGAAGTGGATATTGACATGGCATTTATTCTGCTAACGTTTGACGTAAGGTAAAGACGTCAATTATGCTGATTTTAAGTAAAATTTGGGATTCAAATTCCTCCAAAAAGCAGTTGTGTCAATTTATATTGTAGCTTGCATATTTGAAAATATCCCGTGATTAACATTTCAAGTTGTTTTCATTGCCTTTTTTGTTGTTAAAAAGCACTTGTTTCGATACGATTTTTCTTCCTCTTTGGAACGTAAGACTGCATTGTAAGATTAAAGTTTCAGTTGGCATTTAAATATGACTGATAGAATGCTTTGACAAATAACACTTTTCTACTTATCAAGGCCATCGTTTGAAACTTTGAAGCGAACATGAGCTTTTTCATTCAGTAAAAAAGAACATAATTTCTCAAGTAACTACTAAAAACAATCAGTACAATCAAGTGAGCAATCGATTATGCTAGTGTATGCTTTCCTGTGTCTGTATGTTAAATTAGCATGAATTACTCATGTTTAATCAACGTACACATCGTAATAGCTTTCTTTCTTTTGTATATTTTTGAATTCTCTCAGCAAAATATTACAAAATTAATACATAATTTCCATAAAATTCCTTTATTTGACAGAATTAAATAACTTATAATATAACAGAATAACGACAACTTGCGATGCTATAAGAATAAACCAATATAACCAATAAACAACCAAAGCTTATCTTGTTCATTGTGATTCATGTTTTTCTTACATCTTTGTAACATAAAATAATCGCGTACAAACATATGTTATTCGCATATTGAAGGCTTAAACTTAGAGACGTAGTAGCTTACTTGAGAGTGTTTTCACGGCAACAATTGAAGCTCCCGCACTGCTTCCAAGATCCCATGCTTTAGCGCGGTAGACAGGACCATACGCACCAAATGCGATCGTAGTTATAACCTCGACACTCTCGCGTGGGACCTCCCAGAAATTTTCGATGATTTCATCTTCGACAGTCTAGAAGTGATTGCAAAGACCAGATTTAGAAACACATGACATAAATGGTGACATTTACAACACGCCGCAACTTATCTTGAGGATTGAAAATGCATATTATATTGATATTTTAAGTGTGACATGACAGAGAAGGGTTTCGGACTTGACGTGTACATGTTCGTCTAGATTTTGAATGATCGGTGTAAGCTTAGTTCTAATGATATTAAGAGCCTTAAGGGACTTTCGGTCATGAAGTGTAAGTGTACGATTTCGCTGAAAAATATCATAGATATTAATAAAAAATATCATAAAGGGATAATGTTACCTGAGGAGCAAATGATGCAACACTTCTTCTCCTGTCATTCGCAGCAAAAGGTTTTTGTTTGGCTCCGCCCATTGCTTGGTTTAAGTTATTGTATCCGGCGGTTGTTTGTGACTCTCTGCCATATCCTTTAGCTGTTAAGGCTTCTTGCATGGTAATTCCAGCGGCAGGAGTTTTACTGGCCGTAGAACTTGATTTTGCCGACATTGCCTGATTAAGACTCACTGCCATGTTGGGAGGGTGTTGTGGCTGTTGTGGCTGACCCTTTGCAGCCATTGCTTGGTGAAGAGTTACTGCTACTGTTGTCTGTTGATTCGTTGGACGTAATTGTGCTTGATGAGGATTACGCTGGCTCTTTGACGACATTGCAGTTTCCAAAGATGGAATGACAGGACCTCCTAGTAGTTTAAAGTGATATACTTTATATTACTCTCACATTTACTTACATTTTATAGTTTTCATAGTAGGTAAGGCACTTTTTAGGTACACTGTTGAGCAATGATCCTAGCAATTCCCCACCATTGCATCACACTTTCACAAGTTAGATTACCTTTCAACAGATTTAAAATTATCAAATTTATTCCTTGTGGTAGTCCTTCTGAGCATGCAGAGGTTCTGTTTGCAGAGACATCCAAATTTGCTTCAGTTTTTCTTAGACAATGCTCGGAAGACAATTCTTTCCAGTAAGCCAGTAAGACGGCAGAGAAATTCATGAAATGTATATATATATATATATATATATATATATATATATATATATATATATAAATATATTTATATATATATATATATATATATATATATATATATATATATATATATATATATATATATATATATATATATATATATATATATATATATATATATATATATATATATATATATATATATATATATATATATATATATATATATATATATATATATATATATATATATATATATATATATATATATATATATATATATATATATATATATATATATATATATAAAAGATAAGTTCCATGCATTGGCTATTACAAACAAAACAAATTAGGAAAAAATGACAATGTCTCTAGCCAAAATAATCTGTTGGCTAGAGACATTGTCATTTTTTCCTAATTTGTTTTATATATATATATATATATATATATATATATATATATATATATATATATTTGTTTATATATATATATATATATATATATATATATATATATATATATATATATATATATATATATATATATATATATATATATATATATATATATATATATATATATATATATATATATATATATATATATATATATATATATATATATATATATATATATAAGTATTAAGTAATAACAACTTTAAAAATAATTGTAATATTAATATCAAGCAACATTTTCGCAACAATACTAACCTTGAGAAGTTGGCATATGCTGTTGTGAGGTATTACCTGCTTTCATTTTGACATTAAGTGCTGCATTCAAAGATGGTATCGCTACAAATAGAAGAAAGAAACGTCGTTTTAGGTCATGATTTCTGATTTTAAAAACTAAAAAATATGGCATTTACGTCTAAAACGCGTCAAAGTGATCATAGATATTTCTTGATCGTTGGCTTAAAAGTCATCATCATTTATATGGGATGTATATTAACATCCGAGTCTTTGACAATTTGCCAATATTGCTTGTGCTGTAAAAAATTTATAGCAAAAAGAATGTGCCTTTTAGAATTGTCAATTCTGTGGGTTTTGTGAAGACTACTTCCGTTTCATCAACGGTACTTGACAAACCTTGATTTGATGTCATTGCAGATGGGTTGTTAGAGGCTTGACCCCTCGTCTTAGAATCTACTGCGGCTTGGAGAGATGGAATAGCGCCTCCTTCGTGTTGTTGGTTATTTGCACCTTGACCTTTGATTCAAAATATGTATATTTACAGATAAGCAATATAATCTAATTTTGTCCTTCATCTATAAGATTTTCTTTAAAAAGTTTCTAGTGTTATTGGTTTTACCGTAATATTGTTGGGGAGGGGGTAAGAAGGGGAGGAGGGGGTGGAGTGGTAGGGCCAAAGAAAAGCACGACCAAAGACTGAAGAAGAAGAAATTGAAGAAAAGAACACCATCCTTAGTTTAAATTTTGGGGCATAGAATTGAATGATTTATGTATTGGTTACACCATCGACTTGATTACCTCTGGGGAAAAAATGAAGCGTTCTTTTAATCCCACAGCGAAATGAAATCTTTGAATAAAATAAGCTTCTTAAACCAATTGATTTGTCTGGCTGTCTGAAACACACGCTGGAGTTTGAGTTACGACATGCAACATGAGTGATAGTCTATAGGCCTTTCCGCTTTTATAAAATACTTTAAAGGAAATGTATCGTCCCATAAACGTGCTCATAAATGAAGGCCGCCGTGCTGGAAACGTCACTTCCGGTTTTCAATTTTTCCTATTGATCGTGAGAAATCTGCGATGTTATCGATCACACATTCGACGGACCGAACATAGGGGCTACATGTGTTATTAATAATATCACATATTTCTCGCAATCAATAGGCTAAGGAAATTTGAAAACGGAAGTGACGTTATCATCACGGCGGCGTTGACTTCTAAATTTATTTTTCTGACGATACCTTTCCTTTAAAAAAGAGGGGAAATGCTTAATACTTGAATAACTACACCACAATACTACAAGGCAGAAACCTAGAGGTTTCTGATATGATATTATTCAAATGCGGATTTATTCACAATGTCTATTGTTTCTGGGGGTGGGATATTTTAAACAACCAACAAACAACTCGGCCGTTAATTTAATATCTGGTTGAGTAGCTTTGTTCAGGCAGCCAAAGGTAGCTCAAGTGTTTAACCAAGTATTTACATATGAAAAAACTTGCAGTGTGCATGGAAATGGTCATCGTCACGAACGCCTGCTTTTCAGCAAGATGTATATCAGCAGATATCCTTGTCTTCAGGTCTTAGGTCTACTCAGCAACTTGAGGTAATTTAGTATTTAATAGTGCTCATTTTAATGTTATCACCTAAAGATGCTTCGCACCGACCCAAACCTTGCAAGGGATGCAACCACAATTAGGCGTACCTGATACGATTCCAAGATGGTTCTGAAGAATTAAACCAGCTGGATGATGAAGAAGGTCTTGTATACCGTTAAACTCTATACCACTGCCATCACCATATTGTGTCTGGTGTGCCGCCATTTCTCTAAGCTGTGCGTCAAGCTGTTCCACAAAACGAAATATGTCATTATATACATTTCACGAAGTAAAACAGCCTTTCAACTTTTACGTTGAATAAAAAGACAATATATCGACTTGCAGGGCTAAATGTTTCAAAAGTAGTGTGAAAATGACTACAATGCATAAGCCTCTAACTGTCTAACGGTACATATAGGGGAGAAGGAGGGGGGAAATGTTCCATTTAATCGATATTAACTCCATTTTTTTCATAAATTGAGCTGAATTTAAGAGTACATTCATTCAAAGAAGGATGTATTATGCATCTGCATATGAAATTTGAAAACAATTTCTATGAAACGACATTGAATTGATCAAACTATTTCTGATTTAAAAGCAGATATCTATGACTAGTGCATCATAAATACATAACAAATGTAATCATTGGACGTGTGATGACTACGGTACCAACCTCTTGTAATTGTAGCATCATTTGAGGCGTGTTGACGCGCATTTGTGAATCAGGGCGCACACTTTCCGGTCGTGGAGTTTCCATCAACTTCAGTCTGTACTGCCCGCTACCGTCCATCAGATCTGGCCTAGGTGTCCTAGCCAACAAATCAGAGTATTCTCGAGAAAGCGATGTTTCCGTTCGAAATTGAGTTCCTTCTCTTGAGAGAACTGAACTCTCTCGCGACATTGAGGTTTCTGTTCTAAATTGAGACTTTTCACGATGAAGGGAAGAATCTGGGGATTGCACTTGAGGATTGCCACTTTCAATATCATCTGGAGTGGAAACTTTCCTAGCTGTTCCTGGTCGGGAACTAGCTGAACCTGGTCGTGAATAAGAGGAACTGGGTCTTAGTCGAACAGCTGTGCGTGGTCGTGACAATGTAGTTCCTGATCTCGACAGGGATGAGAATGGCCTGTCATACATTTCCATCTGAGATTTAATAAAAATTTGTATATTTTTTGTTATAAAGATACATCAAACATGCAAAATCTTGTTAAAGACCTTGTTTTGCTGATATTTTACTCTCATAGCGTAATACATTTGTCATAATTACAACACTATAACGACTGGGTGATTTTGCCAAAGAGCACTATAAAGGCCATCAAAATAAAGATAACCTCATGTGAAAAGATTTTTAAATATATTTTGGAAGCTTTTTGCTATGATCATTTTATATATTTCTTCAGGTAAACTAGAACACATGTAAAGACGACAACGAGCAAATTTTCATTTTGGCATCCTTTATTTCAATCAGAGGAATAATTTGAAATTACAGAAGAACAACCCAAGCCTTATTAAGATATATCGATAAAATAGAGTACATTTTAATAGTTCAATAATTTACGTTTTGCATCTATATTAAGTAACTTTCTCAGGTGCAGCATATACATTTATGTATTTTTTATATACAATATATATCATGATAAAATCACTTTCATGAAAATGAGAATCGTTATTTGTGACTTGCTTTACTTAATGCTGAATGACCCTTTTATGCCAATACTACATTCATATTAACAACATCTTCAAATGTTATTTTTGGTGGAAAACATCATTTTACTTATGCAC
Source organism: Chiridota heheva (assembly GCA_020152595.1). NCBI lineage: Eukaryota > Metazoa > Echinodermata > Holothuroidea > Apodida > Chiridotidae > Chiridota > Chiridota heheva. The sequence continues at coordinate 246,251 of JAIGNY010002074.1, forward strand.
GTAATTAAGGCATGTTTTTTTAATCTGAAAACAACAATGGTAAGCCAATTTTTGTCACCGCGGAGAGTCGCCCAGAATCAAGGACAGCTTGAACCTTCTGAAACGAAATTTACATTTCGAATAAATTGTAGAAGCTCAATTGTTCATGCCTTTTGTCATTATTATTATTTTTTTTTTAGAACAATAGACACTAAAAATGCATAATAAATTATATTCAATTGTCAGTTTGTTATAATTTACTTTTACTTTATAATAAAGTACAACAAAAGAAGATGTACGTGGTAGTGGAGTATTAAATCTCTCTTTCTAAACAAAAAGAAAAGCAGTAATGAGCAGCCAAGGTAATCTATAGTATTGATAACATTGCAATATTTTAATATTTTACAAACAATTTAAATTCATAGCTAACAATAGATAAATACATCCATCTTCTACAACAATGAATAAGTATTTGAAATTCATAATTGTGTGGTTAAACAAACAACTATAGTTTGTTATGTTATTTAATGTTTTGACACAATTGAGGGACCTTTTTGCTGCATGTGGCAAATGTCATGATTGGCCGTTGAAATTCATTTAATTTTGTACTTCTCAAGTGCGTTTTTGTACTCCCTTTGTAATGCAATAAATAAATCTACTTCTTGAAGACGCACCCCATCGCCATCCAACAATGGAAATTCTTCGGTCACATGACCCCTTTTCTTCAAGCGTGCCTTAAGCTGCTGACGTCTGGCTCTCAGGGCTGCTGCCTTCTTTCCTTCCTACATTTATTCGGAATTAATAAAGAATATAATAAAAGTAGGTAAAATGTGCATGAATAGATATGTAAATAGATAAGAAAGGGCGAATAAGGTTGTTTTACCATATAGGTGTAGGCAAGCATGGTCAATGTGCTGTGTTCATCTGTTGAAGAAGTCTCAAGAAAGTTCTGTCTGTGTCATTTAGATAGTTTAACAAAAATAAAAAGCGATGTTTTCAATTAGGTGTATTCGATGTTAGTTTCGCTTTTTAAAGCTTCTTTGCATGTTGTAACCTGACAACTGCAAAATGGTGTTCATTGGCTTACACAATTTCCAGTAAGCATCTCTATCAAGAATAGATGGTGACTTGGCACTTGGGCAAATTCCAGTGACAAGCAACCCTTATCAACAAAAAAATATATCAAAATTCACATTAGAATGTTAGACTTGAGACGACTTTTGTATAATGGTGAATCAATTTACTTGTAATCCATAAAACACATGCACAGGAAAGGTTAAAGAGACGACAAATTAAATATACAACTGTCAGACTGTACAATGGTAAAAAATCAAACTTGGTAAATAAGTTTGACTTTGATCATTTATACGGCAACATATGGAAAGAAAGAAGCAAATAAATTACCGGTATAATACTCATTTCCGCGGCTTCTTTGTAAAGTTTGGATTTCTCACGATCCTCCTGTAAATGAAAAAAGTAATACCATCAGATCATTAGGACCCGGAGCATCATTCCAATTAGTACATTAGTGACTTCATGTATAGAAAGGAAACAATGGAGTCTTAACAGTTTTTCGGGTTTATTTTCCATGTTTTCCGTTCTGAGTAGATTCAAAAGTGTTGGACCCGTCGTTATTATATACAGACTAATGTCAACATTGCCTTAAGATGTTGCAATTGGAGTTGTTAGACACTAAGTGAAAATGACACATTTCAAAACAAACTTAGATATTTGATAATTGTAACTAGCATTCCGGCTTGACCATCGGGTATTGATTTTTTTTAAATTTTGATAGAAATGAGCTCCAAGAATATTGTTTTCTGCTTCTCGAAATTTTACGGTAAAAAAAAACAAACAAATCGGAAAGCTAATTTAGAAAAGCAACCCATACAAATCTTAGTAACGTCCGGAACAATTTATCGGTATATTTAAACGATTCATTAATTGTTCTTTTGAACATTTCAGCAAATGAAGCTAACACTCAATCAGTACTCTAAATTTACAGTATTCTAAAATTCTTGAAAGCTGGCTTTGTATGGGCAATGGCATCCCCCACTTACATCCCTCCTTTAAATATCTACAACATTGTTCTTTTGAAAATTATTAGCATGTTTTCAGTTTGCATGATTATATATATAATATTTGCCACCACAAGAGCCAACAAATTTTGTCTTAATGTATGAATAGCCTGTTTTTTCACACATATTAGTCATAAATACACTTGTTATGGATTGCCTTCTTCCTTTGAACCAACAAATTTACCGTATCCGACGTAATAAGCGCCTGAGGCGCTTACCGGGAATATAATTGCGCCACTTTTTAAGCCCGAAGATGTTTCCTAATAAGCGCCTATGTTACGGCGTCGCGTACAGTGTGTTATTGGAAGTACGTTGTGTGTACTGGTTCTATACTAGCCCTACAATAACCAATGCACAAAAACATCGTGAGCGTCAGACACAAAATAAGCAAATCATGTAACAAAACTTATTTTAAGTCTTCAGATTAATCAAATAAATTAGGTTATCAGTCAAAGCATGTTGGGTGCAGCAGGGGCACTTAATACGTTAAATACCAGTTCGGAACCATACCTATTAGTAGGGACATTAATAACACACGAGAATAGTGAAGTCATGCAGCCATATTGTTCAGATGTTGCGATAAAATGTCGTAGTTTCTAGTTTATGTACATGAAATACCCAAAATCATTGTATAGAAATTTTCTTGAATTTTCAAAATGGCCGTTTCCTTCCTAAAAGCCTAGCTCTATTGTCTATTATTTCTAATATTTCAAAAACGGCGTGGTGAACAAATCAAATGATAGTGGAAAACCTTTAGCTATGACAGTAATAAAAGCATTTTCATGAGTTTTTAATTTCCCCTAGCAAAGATATTTTTCTCAGTGGTATTTTAAATTTGCAATATGTAACATTGCATGTAGCAAAATGTTTCCATTTTTAGGAATATTTATGTTCCCATTAATAGGCATGCTGCCGGACTAAATATGGTACTTCCTATTGTTGGTATAATTCTTCAGCAATTTATACAATTATCGAAAATGAAACATCTTAGATATGATTACAATTTTTCTCCGGCGTGTTTTAGTCGACTTACCACTACTTGGTCCCTTCTTTTTTTGAGCTGTGACTTTCTAACAGATAGACCAATCAGGAGAAAGAATGTAAATGTGCCCATAACTCCAAATACGATACTCAGAATAAGTCCAAAGTTAATATTATTTTCTTTTGGTTTGACCTTCCTGATGAAATTTGGGTCAACTGTTGAAAAGAGGAATGCAAAAGATGTTGCAAGGTGCCGACTGAAGGGAATATAATCTTGATACAAAAAAATGAAATGATCTATTACACCATCTTTCCTTGCAGTTCAAACAATTTCCATGCTTCGTAAAAAATCATAGCTTTTCAAAGAAGTACAGACAAACATCTTAATTTCGCTTTCCAGCCCTGTCAGACTCGAACCGTTCTCGACAAACCTTTCCTAATTAAACTTATGAGCCGTAGATGTCGAGATGTAAGGATAAGAAAGTTGATCAAATTGAAGAAAAATAGTGTAGATAAAGTAATATGAGAATGTTTTATCTTAATTGTTTTCATTTTTAAATGATTAGTACCAGCTTACAGAAATGGTAGATTCAAAGCTTTTGGTGGAGAATATCTGATTTGAAAATATGGTGAAAAAGCTTAGTTTGAGACAGTTTTTCTATACTGAAGCCTTTTAGGTTTTCAGATGTCTTCACTTGTATATCAAACACAATACAATCAAATATGATTCATACCTATCTGAAGAATGGTGGATATTAACTGAAATGGTAATACATCGCATTATGCTTTCATACTGACTGTAAATATATTGATCTGATTAATTTGTGTGACTTGGTATTTCATCCACCCTGTCAACAGGACAGAAGTGGTGGCACGTATTCTTCATGAAAAGATATAAATACCTGGACATGTTTGCAAGAAACATTGTCTCTCCTGGTGATATTGATCTTCTTCCGGGCAGTCTTTTCCCCCATTTCGAGGGGCGGGGTGGTTGCAATGTCTTGTTCTTGACTCCACTCCCCGTGCGCATGTCTGACTGCAAGAGCTCCATTCACTCCATTCTCCCCAGTTTCCTATCAAAAAAAAAGTGTCGGATAGATGAGATGGTGCTATGCTTGGGAATGGGTGTAACTGTGGTAAACAGATACGACCGGCTTGTCAACGACAGAATTCTGATTGCCATTATAGCAATAGTCAACCAATATGATTTTTCTTATATTTTGTGTGGGTGTTAGTTGGTTAGAGAGTGGGCGATTGGTGGGTTTTATGAGTATGTGCTTAATTTGCACATATCATTCAATAAACAGATGCATTCTGGCAGGGGTATAGCTAAACTCTTGATACGGATATCTCATCGTGAAAACCATTATCGGCCCACCATTTCATAAAGAAATATTCCCATTGAATTTCATTTAATACATTTGATAAATAACAATAAAAGAAACAGATTGGTGAAAAAACCAAGTTAATGTCTTATTCCTACAAAAGTTATTGAATTTTAAAGATTTTTCTTGTAAGTGTAAAAGAGATTGTTGGTCTGAGTCTCAGTAATCATTATGATGTCATCACAGCACTTCTGTACTATTCTTTTTATTTTTTGAATATTAATTATTGTATTTTCTGAATGATTGGGAACATTTTTGTCTCAAAAATTACTAAGAATAGTTTAGAATAATATCTATAATAATGTTTTCCAATCTGTTCTTGTAACTTATATCTAAATTATGACAAATTAATGATTAATTTAAAAAAAACGCATAAAGATTAGCACAGGAAGTGCTGTGATGACATCATAATGATGATTTACACTCAGTACCAATGTCAGTTTTATGTGGGCAAGAAAAATCTTTAAAGTTCAACTTCTTCTGGGAATGAGATATCAAAAAGGTTTTTTTTACCAATCTGTTTCCTAATATTTTCTCTATTAGATACCTCAAATGAAATTCCATAGGAATATTCCTTTAAAAGCGAATCGTGAAGTACCTAAATTTCACAATTAAACGTATATTCACCGATCGGATGAAATATAGCACACAACATTATAAATTGTAATAAAAGACGGTCGTCAAATGTGTTGCCTAACATGTGTAAAGGCTCTGGTTGAGAAATACCATTTTTTCTGAAATTGTTCTCCAATCCCCATCAATTTCTGATTAATTTCTTAACTTTTATAACAAATTTATCACTCTAAGACATTCATTCTTGTAGAATTCCCTTAATTAATGACTGTAATTTACCATTTAAAACGCAATCAAATCCAGTGCAAGGTCCATTCTTCTCCTGCATTGGCCCAATACAGTCCGCTCCTCCTCGCCGGGGTGGTGGGTTGTTGCATCTCCTGGTCCTCAAGCCAAAACATGTTGGGCTGCATGAATGCTCGGTCCATTCTCCCCATTGACCGTCCACTAGCAATTCAATTAAACATATGCTGTCAATAACATTATGAAGTAATATCAATTAAATAGACAATCAGGCGTTAAACCTTTAAAAGGAATCATTTATGGGGTAACTCCACTGTGACTGTTTTTTTCTTTTCTTTCTTTCTTTTCAGTTTTGCTTTACACATTTAGCCAATATATACAATCGAGAAGATTTATTGAAGAATATTCAAGATAACAAGATACATTTGTAGAAGATTCCATGCCCTCTTCAGTTTGAACACCTCCGAAAAGGAGGTGGAGAATATGTCCTGGATTTATATTTACGTGAAGCTCCTTACAAGAGTCCAAAGGGCCTCAAAATCTCCAAATGCAAAACATTTTTTCTCACACATTTTCAAAACTAAAAAGAGTAAAACTTTCAATGAAGCGAGATAAACCGTGTTAATGATAAAAACAAGAAATTTACGTGGACAATCTGTAAGGCTGCACAACTCTGTCTTCCGCGCCCGTCCTGTACACTCAGCCGCTCCAATCAACAGTGCGGGGTCACTACAGGTCCTATACCTGAACCGCTTACATTCAGAATTGCAGGATGTCCAACTGCCCCACGACGACCAGCTCCCATCAGCTGCGGGCAAAAAGGAAGTTAAATACCAAACGTTCAGGATGCCTACTAACAACTAGCAGACTAGAATGGTATGAAATGAGCCGTATCTAAAATTGTCACTCAATAAATGAGGGCTATAGTTTACTACGTCATTCAATATGGCTCTTACCGGTGAATTGTGTTTGCAATATCCCCTATCATAGACCCTATCATAGACCTAATTAATTTGCTATCGTTTAGAATTTCTAATTAGAAATAAAAACATAAACAAAAAAGATATTTACCGACAACTATGCCATGATAGCTGATGATGGTAAGCACCTATTAAATAGGAGAGAAACGAAAAGAAAATATTCGTATGAAATACTTTTTTATTTACATTTATTACTTTATTTGAGAGAAAACTGTAAAATTATGCTAATTATTATGTCGGTAATTAACATAATTTTACAATAAACATTACAAATTATATTCAATTGTTTTTTGCATTTGCTTATGGATTTATTGCTTTCCCAATAACAGATTAATACCTTGTAAAATTTAAAAAATGGCGGACCCTATTACATTTGTCTCAGTTTTGCTTTAGATTGATTTCAGACTTTTTGACCATCATAAATCATAAAAGTTTGTTTGCATAACGTCATTTGGGAGAAATCTTTTTTTGAAGATAAAGGCCCCATAAATAAAAGGAATCTAAATTCGAATAAAAAGAAAAATATATCACTTCCATTGCTTCAACTGTAAAACATTTTTGAACCGTGAGTGCCTATCTTATAATGTAATTTTCCACACAAAAACATAATTAAGTAACAAAGAAAACATTGTATTGTACGAAGACCTATACAAATGTGATAACTAATACTCTTATTATTTTTTGCATTGAAAATAATTATTTCACATTAAGTTGTTAAATAATTCTTGGAGATTTTGATCCCTACAAGTTTCTTAATTTCACAATGACCTGATTACGAAAGTAAGTCTCAGATAATGTTACAAAGCTTGGTTAAAATATAAAAATAACATACAAGAAATAAGGAATAAACAAACAGATTCAAGATCTTTAGATCATTCTTATATAGTGAAATAGCTAATTCTCATTACTAAGAAAAATACGTATTGCAATAATCTAGCAGCCACTGGAAAATATTTCCAGCTTAAACACACCAAGATGGCTTGAGTGCATTTCGGCGTGGCAGTACATACAAGAAATCATCGTCAAGAAACAAGATGTCTTACCAGAAAAATTAGATATAAGAATCCTGTTGAAGACAGTGTATTCAAATACGTCTCCATTTATCCTTGAAATTGAATTCTTTGAAATGGAGCATAACTTCTTTTTCGAGTAAAACCTTCTTTTCCGGAATACAATTTTCTTCTGAATCATCTGAGAGTGAATACCTTATACAACATTTGCTTTAAGATGGCGACCATATCCTGAGTATAAATGAAAATCGATACCATTGATTAGGACGACAAGAAAGGGTTGTTATGGGTGTACTGGGAAGCCATCGAGGACGCCCAGGTGTTCCTCTTAAATCAATATCGAAGCGTTACATTAAAAAACCCTGCATGTGATCAACGGTGATAACAAGACTTCGGACTTGATAAACAAGGAAGTCTTTACATATTTTAAATTTTGATCATCACTAAGATAAATAATGATTTGGCTATTCCTGACAAAGCACCCAATGCACAAAAGGTATTTTTTGCATTTTGTACACTGATATATATATTATATATATATATATATATATATATATATATATATATATATATATATATATATATATATATATATATATATATATATATATATATATATATATATATATATATATATATATATATATATATATATATATATATGTATATATATATATATATATATATATATATATATATATATATATATATATATATATATATATATATATATATATATATATATATATATATATATATATATATATATATATATATATATATATATATATATATATATATATATATATATATATATATATATATATATATATATATATATATATATATATATATATATATATATATATATATATATATATATATTTATATATATATATATATGTATATATATATATATATATATATATATATATATATATATATATACATTTATATATATATATATATATATATATATATATATATATATATATATATATATATATATATATATATATATATATATATATATATATATATATATATATGTATGTATATATATTATTGAATACGCGACACAGTTGAGGAGAAATACAGTTGACATTTAAGTAATAAAACTGGAATTCTGTACAAACTTGTCAGTAATGGTATATTCATGGCAAATAATTCTTTTCTGAAGTAGGCCACAGCAGTACAAATTATGATGGACAGAAAGTCGGATATTTGTTTTACTTAGGCCTATGTTAATGTTAAATTAAAGAAAAAAAGTATCATGAACATGCATTTAATCAGTCAATTATGACTGAAAAACACATTATTTTCGTTTTAACAAGAGGGCAGCAATTCATCATATAAGTGAGACATTTTACTCAAAGACAATTAGACAAAGAAAAACATGCATAATTACTATAGGGCCTACCATAATCTTATACTGTTATATATGACTCCCGATCCTCTTCTGCTTTTGCTATACTACTAAACGTATGCGCATGTAGAATCACAACAGCTAACAATCTGATCAAATACAGAGCATATTACCAATATATCTCTAGTCTATATTGTCCTTTTTAATTATAACTCAGGTAGCAGTAATCATGTACTGAGTCATAAGGTCCCAGCAACGTCCATGTCTTTCTATCATTTACAGACTGAGAAACACTAACTTATGTCAGAGAAAAACTAAATGTAGATATGATGTAATTATATATTTTGTTTCATATTGTACGTTAGTATGTCATCTTTATTTACAAGATTGTAAGATGATTGTAAATTTATCATACAATCTTCACCAGTCCTTTTACATTATATGCCGACCATTCCCTTTGTGGAGTGCAGTAAACCAGTGGTTAGTTGGTTAGGGCGTCGGTCTCGTATTTCAAAAGTTACCAAGATTGAATCTGAGTCACGGCTGTTTTGTGTCTTTGAGCAAGACATTTTCTTTGGTTCTCTCAGCTGTGAAATGAGTCGCGATTGCAGCTGGGGAGTTAACCTGCAAAGGAGTGGTATCCCACCGAGCCCCAATTCTGACAGGGTCGTCGCCTGCGTATTCGGTTATGATAGTACAAATGCTATCACGAAAGCTTAATCACAGGTACGACGTACGGACAGACTCATCCGCTTACGGCTTTGATAACCCAATGGGGAATTGAACCCGGGGCCTCGTGGTCTGTGACTACACCACATGATGATCAATGGGATGTCACTTAACTTGACTCGCTGTCAACTTAAAGGATTAGTTTAGTGGTCAAAAAATTTATCTTATATGAAAGAGAACTTCAATAGAAACACAGTGGTGAATAAAGCATTAAAAAATCGTATTCGGTTCAGGAGATATTCAAGTTCATAGTTCTGTTTTATCTATGTAGAAATGACTGATATAGTTAGTCTAATATGCAAGTTTGGTGCTTTCATCCTCACATTCTTAACCATTGTTAATTTACTTAAAAAAAATTTATTTAACTTTTTTACTATTTGAATTTTTCCCCTCAAACTTTTTTCAGGTGGTAAATTATAGTTACCTTTACAAGATTCTGCTTGACTACTTTCCTTACATATCCAATAGTTTTTAAGCCACAAAATATGATATAATGCATAAAGACGGAGGAGTCTGAGGCTATGGTATCACAACTAGTCTGATTTCAGTCGTTTGTACACAAATGATACCAAACTAACATATCTCCTAACGGAATATAATTTTGAATGCTTTCTTCATCATTTTGTTTCTTTTGATGTCCTCTTTTACATACCATGGACTCGTTTGATCCCTGAACTAATCCTTTAATCTTTACTGACACATATATATATCCTCGCCCCCATGCATCCACTTAGCTATCGTTTACACATTCCTGACAACTAATTCCATCCCTTTAAACTTGCGATCTCCCATACATCAGAAAGATATGGGTAAATGGATTTACATGTTCTTTGTGCAATACGTTTGACTAGTTCAATTCGCTTTGATTTAAAAAAAAATTCTTTCAAATTGATGAATTTTTTTGTCAATATTTGGGAAATTTCCTTCATTTTCGGAATTCTTTGTCAAATTTCAGGAAATATTGCCAAAGTCTTCCAAACTTTCTAACTAATTTAAAGAAGAACTAGACCAAAAAGTGAGAGCGCATTTTTTGGGGTCTACTCCCCAAAATCGAATGCTTATCTAGCACGCAACGGTATAGTCGTTTTATGCTTAATATGAGTGATTCAAGTGACCGTTGCCATCACGTTGTCTGTGGGCTATGGAGGCATGAAGTTTATTAATCTTGTGGATAATATATCTGTGAATTTGCAAAACTTTTCGGTCTTGTGCTCCTATAAACTAATTTTAACAAATTTTCTATCAGTTTGACTAATTTGATGTTAATAGTATCTCAATTTTACCTCCCAAACGGGAATAAAGCATGCAACCGGAAAAGAGAAATCCCCCCAGGTGGCAGTTGCCCCATTTTCCCACAAAAAAAATTCTTTATTTTTCGGATATTTTGTCAAGTTCTTCAATTTTCAGGAAATGTTGCCATATTCTTTCAAACAATTTTTCATTTTCACCAATTTGTTTTTAACTTTACCTCCAAAAAGGGAAATAAGCATGCATACGGGAAGGTGATTTTTTAATTTTTTTTAAATGGGATATATTTATTTGAGGTCGTCGGTAAATCTGATATTACACGTTGAACCACCAATACCACTAGTAGTACCGCTAATACCACTGCTACTTTTGCCACTGAATATTTGTTAGATTAAGTAGTGTAGCTAAAAGGAAAAACCCCCTTCTCCTCCCTCCCACACCAGGCCAGAAAGGTCGATAAAAAATTGTGCAGATGCTTTAATTTGCATAATAGAATTGCAGTAGACCTATAGGTAATCCTGATAAAAGCAACCGGCTTTAGTCTCAATTGTAGGATTGTTAGAAATTATTAGCCATCTTCACGTCAGCATAGCTTTTTTAAACACACCATAGATGTAGGAACCGGGGAAACAGGGGCCCCACCACTTTTCCAAAAATGACAAAAGTGCCTTTTTTGGAATGAAAAGTGCCCTCAATTACTGTCAAAGATGCAAGAACTGGCAGAATGTGCGCACACTTACAAAAGTATTCCTTTTTAAATGAAGCACCCTTTCCTTACTGACCCATTAGTAGGAAACTGGCGACTTTTGTCAGTCCCGTGTACGGGAGAATATGTCCTATTGGAAAAGTGCCCTTTTTAAAACGAAGTGCCCCTTTTACTTTACTTTGTTGTTTTGGACTCACTTGTTCTGTATATCTACAGATTGGGATGGGGGACATATGTATATGACTTGAGAAGTACCCCTGAAGAGGTCGTTTCCCCCTCACTTTTCGAAAGCTTCTTACACCCCTGAAACATACTAACATGTGAGGGCGGTTTCCATGCATGCATCATTTGAATTTGATTTCAGAAGAAAAATATAAAGAATAAATGTTCGAATTTACCATTTTCCAACTTTCAAAAGATGCTTCTGTATTTGGGGATCACAAAAGAAACACAATTTCCTAAAACCGAATTGTTAAAATCTTATACCATTATGCCCAGTTGAATTTAAATAAAAGATAAAGGCGAATTTATTATAAATGCTTTGTTCCACAATTTCCGAATCATATACCATTTTCCCAATTCGGTTCCTTACTTTCAAAAAGCACAACTCTTCTGTATTTGGGGATCACAAAAGAAACACAAAATTTCCGAAAACCGAATTGTTAAATTATTTAGAGTACAACCAACTTTTTCTACAAATTTCCGGTGGGGTTGAAAGCTAGAGGTAGAAAGTGAGAACTAGAGACCGTTACTAAAAGTTTTATTTGACCTATTTTCAATCTAATGATATTTTTAAGAGGCAAACTTTAAGATATTCCAAACTTCACTTCCAATGGTAAAAAATTATCAGTTACCGATGAAATGACATATTGGGTATCAAGTTCAATTACAAATTTGAGAAACATCAATTTTATCGTTGATTACGCCATGTATTTTATGATGACGAAATGTAGAAAATTACTTTTACCTATTGACATACAAAATATGCTTTTTGACTCTATGGTTCTTCCCATCCTGCTCTATGGCTCTAAAGTATGCAGTTTTGAGAAGCTTGATGTAATTGACAGCTTTGTTTTAAAGTTTTGTAAAATAGTTTTAAAGGTTAAGTCATCAATCAATAATAACATTGTCTATGGTTAGCTGGGTAGAACACCTACAAATTTAAAGTTCTTATCTATCAGCGGATGATATGTTTTTTGTATAGAATCCTAACTTCCAAACCATTCAAACTTACAAATACATGGACAAGTTACTGTTCTCACTTGATCAAAAAGGGGTGTTTAGCCACTCATGATTAATTTGTATTAAATCAGTATTAGAGGACTGTAACATGACTAGCATCTGGGAAAAACAGCAAGCAACATTGGCTAAAACAGATTTAAAAAAAAATAGAAAATAAAAACTTAATGAAAATTACCATGCCGAACGGAACATAGCAGTCTTTAACTCAAGCAGATGTGTAAACTTCAGAATTTTCAAACAGAGTATATGCATAGAACCTTACTTATCTATTGCACCACACCAAGTCAGAGTTTTCCTTACAAAATTTCGCTGTTCTGACTATAATTTTCCCATTGAAAGGGCTCGTTATGACGGTACTGTCTTGTTGGAAAGAAAATGCCAACTATGTAATTTTAATGCTGTTGGCAATGAATACCATTATCTTTTACAATGTCCCCATTTTGTAAAAGAGAGGAAGAAATATATTGGTGAAGAGTATCGTTATTCTAACACTTTCAAATTTGTTCAATTATTATCATCATCAGACAAGAATACCTTGCTTAAGTTAGCAGCTTACCTTGCTTAAGTTAGCAGCTTTCTGACTTTGATCGCAATCATCAATTAAAGTTTCTCCAGTATTTCACAAAAACTACTTCCTTTATGCTTACTATGTAGAATTCAGAGGGTGTAAATATGTAAATATTTTGGTTTATCATTAATTCATGTAAATGTTTTTATAATCTTTACATCTTGTTTTGTATTCCATTCTGTTGTATTCATTGTATCACATACCCCATAAGTAGGGCTGATTTCTAAATAATTTAACAGGGGGAGGCTAAAGGGGAGAGAGAGGGGGGAGGGTACTCACAAAGAGAGGGCAAATTTTCGGGAAATTTCCATCATTTTTCGGGCAGGATTTTCCATATGTCTGTTTCGCCAATTTTCGAGAACATTTCTTCAATTTTTGGTAACTTTAATTAATTTCTAGGCAATTTTCTTCGATTTTCTGCAATTTTTAGAACATTTTCTTCCACTTCATCGCAATCAATTGATTTTATATACATTTCATCATTTTTGGAGGAGGTCAGGTCAATTTTTAAGAAGGGAGACTCATCCACCAGAAATAAACCCTGCCCATAAGGGGTCGTTGATTAATAAACTTGAAACATGATCCCTGACATTTTGATTCCCAGTGAAGAAAGGGATATGGTGTTCCAAATCCAGACCCCCCCCCCCTGACCTGACCCTTTTCCCTTCCGGATTGCACCACCCATGGGAAATGGATTTTAGAAAATATAAACATGAAGTTCATCCTTGCAGGGTCCAACTAACTAAGCTAAAGGAATTTTCCAGTGCACTTTGATTTTCATATATATCACAGAGGACTATCAAATTATCAAATTTGTGTAAAGAATTAGTTATTAATCATAAGCCCACAATATACCCACAATACACATACTGGTGGCCGCAGATTAGTAAACGACAGCAACCACACAACGTCAGCATACAGAAACGGTTAAGGTGAAAGAAATCACGAACAAACGATGGTAAATGGTTCCATAATTACTAAAACCATGTAATATCTTATTCCGTGAATTACTATTTCAATGAGTGTGCTGAAAAAGATCCTCGTAATGTGCGTACATTGCATGCATTTTTATGGCGCATTTCTTTGTCAATTAATTTCCTTTTCTACATTATTTTGTGTGTGTGCGTGGGGGAGTGAGGGAAGGAAGGGGAGAGGGAGAGGGAGGGGGCGGTGGTCATATGTTAGGTCTAATGGTGTCTAACTCATGAACAAAATCCTGAATCCGCCACTTACACATTCTCAGATTTCCGACGGTAAGCTGGCAAGCCAAATTACAAATACAAATAAATTAATTTCCATCGTCCACACAAGAACATTGCCGTACGACGCAGGGAGGGAAAGTGGTGAGGGGAACAGAGCAGCAGCCGCGTTCCTGTCGGCTAGATGCCCATCTTTGTCGGGCAGGGAATCAATTTCCCGATAGTAAAGGAAATTTCCCGAAAATCGAAAAACTGCCCAAAAATGGAAGAAAAAAAATCCAAAATTGACCAAAATTGGAAAAAAATTGCCTCGAATTCAAAAAAGTTCCTAAAATTTAAGAAAATTTCAAAATTGACCAAAAATTTCCGAAAAATTGAAAAAAAATTCCTGTAAATTAATTCAGGAAATAAATGTTCCGAAAATAAAAAAAAATTGGAAAAAATTAAGGAAAGCTCTCGAAAATTGCGAAAATTTCCTGAAATCAAAAAACCTGCCCGAAAAGGCAAAAGCTAATTAACAGACTAAGGTCCTATTAAATATTTTTTTATTTTTTTGTTTTGTTTATTATTGTGTCCCCTTGTCAACTTATTTATCATCCACGGGTGGGTGATTGGAAAGTGTGGGATGGTTATGGTGGGGTGGGATGGTTAAGATGGGGGTCGGGCTTTAGGTTCTTTTCTTCCCCTCCATATGTTGTTTTCTCTCTATACTTGCATAGAGACATGCATGTATATAGTTATAGTAAGTTAAGTAATATTATACTACGAGGGAGTGCTCTACTCGTTAAGCCATTAAGGTTTTTCAGAGCACTCCCTTTCACAACTTAAGTATTGTTATTATATGTACGTACCATTTGTTGTTGTTTTTAGGCTATTATTATTTGAATGTTGTGATCAAACAAATAATTCAATTCAATTCAATTCAATTGCATGGAGCTTACTTTCCGAAGGCTAAACCCCACTCCCCCTCCCCCTTTCTTCTCCCAAAACCACAAACCCTCGCGAAGCAATTACCCAAAAATAATTGTTATTCACAGATTGACTGGATTTTTCCTTCTGGCAAAAAGTCACCGCACACCCCACCCCCCTGAGTAAAATGGTCCCGTACGGCCATGCACAAGAGGAATGGTTCCGGGACCTCGAGCTACTTTTCGCCTAATGAAAGATGATAGGTCTAAAACAGTTTTACGGGAGTTTTACATGCTTAGTTAAATCCATTCTTAGGCCTATGCATTCTGGAAATGAGAAAGTTTATATAATTTCTATCGCTTCTCTCCATACTGCACTATCGTTCATCGCAAGCAGCCGAGTTGGTGGTAGCACGGAAATAATTATTTGCCCTGTTGAAGCCTATGATGAAAGAGTCGAGTTCGTGATCTTCTTTGTACCAGAATATTATAAGTTTTGTGATGTTTTCCAAAAAGTACTGTATAATATCGCTCGGATGAGGGTACTTTCAAAAAAAGTTCACCAGAGGTTTTGGTCCTTTTTCTTTTTTAGGCTGAAGTAAAGAGGTGTTATACACTATCACCGAATCACTCAAGTTTTGGTATGGGTTCATGGTAAAATAGTTCCCCATAAAACTTTTACTGAAAAAATCTCGATAAAATTAGATATACATATTTAAGACCTTTACATTCTCTACCACTCCTAAAATTTTCAACTTTTCAGCTGTCTGTCCCATGGAATAGAATCTCTCGAAAATATATTGTAAAGCCTTTTCTCTGTAGTTCTCATTTTGAGCTGGCGCAGTAATACGTTATTAGTTTTGCGCTACCTAATGATGGTAACGGTCACATGATATCACCTGACTACAAACTGTAGTAATTTCCACATTCTAGCTTCTGACAAAATCTTTAAACCGGGTGTCTTAAGACTTATACTTTTAGTTTTAATTTCGTATACAGTTTCCGGGCAGAAAAAAGCGGTCATCTAAGATGTTCAGAATTAAAAGTATACACACCAAGATCTGGTTAAGTTGGTGAGTATATCCCAGTCAGTGTGAATGGTATTGCCAATTTTAACTTTAATTTTGTTGTATCGCTTTGCAAGTTGCATTAAACTGTACTGCCTAGGCCTATAACTTAGGTTGCGATCAAAGCAGCCGTGTACTTTAGTGTAGGCCTAGTTATAGTTATGCTATAGAACCATTTAACATCGTTTGGCCGTAATTTATTTCACTCTAAGCCGTTTCTGTATGCTGACGTTGTGTATTTGCTATTGTTGTACTGATCTGCGGCCACTGTACACGCCACCAGCAGTAGGCCTACAGGTGTTCCTAGCGTTATGGCAACCTATATTTAATACACATAAAAAGGTAGGCCACTTTTTAACGCGACTTTCGAACCGTATATGAAAATTCCTTTTCTTGACCACTCGATAATCTTAATTACATTTTTTGACTCAACTCACATTTGCTGGAGACTCCCTTCTTCAATTATAAGTAACAGTATATGTTCTTTTTTCTGATGAGATGTACAAACGATGGATTCTTTACCAACATTACAGTCATGACAGTGTAAAAGCTGAACAATTTGCTGCAAACCAATTGAAGTGTTGCTTCTTCATGACGTCATCACAACGTTTTCACAAAATTTTCATATACGGTCTGAAAGTCGCGTTAGAAAGCGACCTACCTTTTTATATAGTGTATTGTAGGTATTGGCCCCCCCTAGTACCCCCGTAGTACCGTCGGACTGATGCCAGCCATGTCAGTATGAGTGCCGTTAGTGATGCCTGGCCGTCCAAGGGAACTACAAGTACAAAATCCTATACCCTCCTGTACTGTTTTAAGCGAGGTGTTGAAATTATTGGAAAATCAGTTTTAAGATCTTTATGAAAATGAAACCATTCTACCTTTTTTTCTTCCACAATGATTAGAATCAATGTTAGAACCCCATCCATGTCTTCAAAAACTGTTTTAAAGGTGATTTTAGTTACTTTTATTGAAGTATTTTGGACTACTTTTCTCTCCTTAAAAATTGTCTGATGAGCTCTCCAGAGTACGGTCAATTTCAAAATACTGCCATTGCGGCTATAACATTTTAGCGGGGGTAATATGTTTTAGATTATTTGAGGAAATAATTAAGAGAATGCTTATGCATTAAAGTACAATTATATAATCTAAAAGTTTCTTGATGTATTTTTTATTTGTTTTCGCACACAGCTTTTTTTTACCAAAACCAATAAAATTATACGAACAAAAAAAATTGTTGTCAGCAAAAAATCCACGTGCAGTGTGAAATATCCTAAAACTTATTTGCAGACTTTGAATAATTAATCATCAGGTGCAGTGACTAACAAAATGGCGACCAAAATATAAATCTCGTAGAACTTTATCCTGTCATGGTGCTAAATAGGTAAAGATTTAGGAAAAGGTTTTTGGAAAAGTGTATTACTTAGACTAATTGATATAAAAATATCCAAAAAGTAAGTTATTTTTCAATCATCAATTTTCTACAACGTGCGAATTAAAAAACCCATAGGAATTGCACCTAATCTATAACAACCCTCGTACGGCAATTCCTATGTCAACATGTACTGACGGATGTGTTTAATAACTAAGACCCCTCTAGCTAGTATTAGTCATATTCGACAATACACTTTTTTACAAACTGGTAGCGTGTACAGTGGGTTATTACACTTTCCATACATAAAGGTGAAGGTGTGTTGAACGTTAGGCTACCAAACTTAGGCCCATGGTCAATGGGGCGAAATTTGCTCCAAGCTTGCTATCTTACCATATTATGTACCTTTGTTGCTTAATTCCTATACGTAGGTCTTTGAAGTTGTTTTAGTGCTCAAAAAGACAAAATTAGAAAACACTTTATTCTTGTTTTGGCAAAAAAAGTTTTTACGAGTCAGACCTTTGAAGTTTCTGTCACTCGTAATTGTTTATGTTTGACGTCATATTACATCTATGGTTGTCCTACAGCTGATTGGCTAACAACTCACATACATTTAAATTGATTTAACTAACAAGTAAACATTTTGATAGAACTTTTACCT
Organism: Chiridota heheva; assembly: GCA_020152595.1. Lineage (NCBI taxonomy): Eukaryota > Metazoa > Echinodermata > Holothuroidea > Apodida > Chiridotidae > Chiridota > Chiridota heheva. The sequence continues at coordinate 264,546 of JAIGNY010002074.1, forward strand.
CGTGAATAATCAACAAAATTTAGTTTCTCTCTTAAAATGATGGCCGAATAGTTGTTCGCATCGCAAACAGAAAACTTACAGAAAATAAATCAATTGTACCATTTCCAAGTAAGTTTTAAATGGCAGAATTTTGTGGATAAACAATAAATCTGTTGTGAACCTAGTTATAGAATTTTAAAGATATTTTAGTGAAAAATATTCTCAGTGGAGTTGTGTAAAGTTGAAAAAAGTTCTGCCCAAATTGTTTGTCTTTCATCTCTAATAGCGTGCATTGGAAAAAACCATAACCTTCGTGAGGCTGCAGATCAGTAAATAATAGCAATCACACAATGTGAGCATACAGAAATGGGTTAAAGTGAAAGAAACTATGGCCAAACAATGATTCCATAACTAAGGCCAAGAATTTTAGATATAAAAAAAAAAGGCCAAAGCTGGTACCAAGCTGATTTTTTTCAGGATAGGTCCAGATTTTTGTGTAGATTATTACTAAAAGTCCCTGGAAATCTTCTATGAGCTTTCCCGAAAATCCAAGATGGCATCCAAAATGGCTGTCATTTAAAATTGTTATCATAACTTTGCAGCCAGAGAGATTATAAATGAAAAATAAGTGTCTAAACATTTATTTTATGGGACAAGTAATCCATTGAAAGCATCACTGAAGAGGTTTTAACATCCCAAATTAGCAAAACCAAGATGGTGTCCAAAATGGCCACCATTTGATCTATTTTTACCATAACTGCAGAATGTAACAAATATCAACACAGTGTCAAAACATGTTTTTACTTGGCAGAAAGAATCCAATCAAATAATTAGTTAATACGGTCCCAAACCATCCAATCATAAATCATAACCTACCACAAATCATTACCCCAAACCTATAATCATATAACCTTGACAGGGAAATCATTCTTTGTGGCAAAAAATACACACAAAAAAGTTCTACAATGGCTCACAAATGGTCTGCTAGTCTTGAACAAAAAGTAGAAGTACCCCAACTGAGGTCCAAGTACTTCTCGAACATTTGGCTTAAACAAAATTATTGTATGTTCTGTTCGGAGCCTGTCAAACTAAACATTAAGAAACCATATCAAAGAAGGAGAGTAGTAAAGCAATGTGGAGACCTTGCACTTTCAAGCAACATTATTAAAATGTGCAAGAGAAAGACAAGACCAGTACGGCAATGTTGTTGCAGAATGTGTACAACAGTCAAATGACCTTGCTGCAGTGGAGGTTAAGTATCATCAAAAGTGTGCCCAACTGTTTTTTAAACAGTGAGAAAAGGCTGAATGAGAATTTGCAGGAGGAAGCATTTAAGAAGCTTGATTGATGTGAATGGTCAAGTGAACTGGTAATAGATTGGGCTGCTTCTATTAGTCAAGAGATGAATGATAGCAGATTGGCAGTGTATGACTGTGTCGAGTATACAACATTGGAAGGAATAGAAAACGGAGACACATTGATACCCAGTTCTCTTACACGTTTCCTACACAACTTTGTGGATGTTAAGGGTAAAAGCAGCACTGTTTCATATAGGAAATGTACAGGCATAGTACATGCCATAATTTCTGCAAGCTGACTTAGATCCTTTATCACTCATGCAACTCCAATCCTTCACAACTTACACTGGCTCCCTGTTAAATCGCACATCAACTTCAAAGTTCTTCTGTTAACATTCAAATGTGTCCACAAGCTTGCTCCCACTTACTTACAGGATCTTGCTCGCCGTCTACGCTCTAAGTTTTAAGTTATCGCTTGTACCTCCTTCTGTTTCTACAAAGTCATATGGTCATCGTTTGTTTCAATCTTCAGCTGCTCTTCTCTTGAACAATCTACCAGCATATATCAAAGAGGCTCAAGCTGTAACTAACTTTAAATCATTGTTAAAAACACATCTTTTCTGACTTCTATTATGAGTTGTTTCCCTATTTTCCCCCTATTTCATTTTTTTTTTCTTTAGTGCAATAAGACTTTAGTGTGTGTTGCGCTTTATAAGAACTGTATATTATTAATATCTAACCTCTTTTGCTTGGAATAGCTGTGTATATACACCACAATTATGCCTCCCATGAAATAATTGACATTCTAAGCAACATTTGCTTTGTAGATAACTACAAAGAGGTGCAGTGGTTTGAGCAAGCCCTTATGTCAGGTGGTGATGTCATATGACCTGTATGTTTTCACACAATTTGTGTTTGATAATGCTGACTTCAATGTAGCTACAGTTACGGTACACAACACTTTTCATAGTATGGGTGGCATAGCTTTTGAAACACCATCTAGTATTGTGAATAGCTCACCTATCAATCACGAAGTAAAGCTGCAGTCTGCTGAAATCACTGGTGCCTTTGGACAAATTTCTACAAAAACATATACTGTAGTAAGCCAGCTGTTACAGGTCTACAGTCTGTTTAATACAATGGAGCCCCTCTAGATTCCTAGCCAGGAACCATCATGCCTAGGATCAGCAGGTTCCCAAGATGCCCTGTGGGTGTGTGGCTGCATTCTAGAAATATCCCCATGCCCCTCATGGAGTGGCTTTTTGAAAGTGGCTATGACAAATGATCAGTATGAGAGAAGCAGAATTGTAATTATTCCCTTCATCAATCTGGATCCAACCAATCTTAGCACTATCTACTCTGCTTTATGCTTTGCTCAAAAACAGTGTGAGAAACATGACTTGCAGGTATGCCCAGTTACATTTCACCAGCCTTTATACATTGAAGCTGCAGAGATTGTAGCTTCTGCAGAAGATCTACACAAATTCGTTGTGTGCCTTGGTGAATTCCATCTCCTGATGTCTTATCTCGTCAGCATTGAGCAGATTATGTCACGAAGTGGAATAGCGGAGCTTTGGGAGACAGTGTACGCAAAAGGATTTGTTGTACACATGTAAACTGGCTATGCCTTCGCTTGTGCACTCCATGCACACATGCATCAGCAGCCCTCATCTGTGTTTTATTGGGTACTCTTGGTTTCTTGGACAATATTGCTAATAAATGTTTAGAGAACCTTAACAAAGGCCTTCTTAACCAAACACAGAATGCCACTGAAGTAGCTGAGGTTTAGTCTATCAAAGTGTTTAACCAACTCATATCAACACTACTTGACCAAACAGTAAGTCATAGCAGGACTGAAAAACTCTGGGTGCAGTTTATCTGGCAAGTGGCCCTCACGCAACACATCATATGCTGGAAGAACAGGTGATGTTTTGAGAGAAATGATTTCACATTTCCATGCTGCAAGTTACCTCCATTACGCAAAGGCTGTCTCCATTACGCAATAGCTGTATCAAGAACAAATGGTAGCCTAAGAGCAGACAATGCCAGTTGAAGAGTACAAATTCTTTACAGAGAAGGGATACTTCACTATCCATTGTGTTGATCAATTCTGTAGTGGAAACTTCTCAGACCAGACCAGACCATCGAGCAGTTCTTAATGCAATTGCTGAAAATATCTGGAGGAATGACGCATTGCCGGGGTATCACAGATAATACATTAACAAAGTGGGTCCATGCATTACCTCGCTGAGTTCCTGTCTGTCAATCACTGGAGCGATTCACTGGGGTACACACTGCCACATTTGAGCAACACAGAACCCCCAGCCAAGGGTCAACAGACATCATGACTTTTATACAGTAGCTGCAGGCACATTCACCATTTGCTGGATATGAACCAGATCGTCTAGTTTCCATATCAAATGGAATTGTTGCAGATGCATTAGTCAACTGATAATGCGGTAAATATTGGTCTGGCAGCTGCCTCACAAACGGTTGGCAAGAAATTCACAGAAGTTACACTGCGTTGCAATTACATGGTGGGCACAATCGGTACCAAGAACAAAACTGTCAAAATCAGAGGACAGAATACAGAAGTCAAGCCAAGTTTGTTATTCTGCAGAATCATGTGTGTTCTTTACAAAAGTTTTGAGATGGAAGCATTTTGCGCTTATAAGCTTGCTCCTCAACCACCTTCCCTATTCCATGATGATGTAATGCGGAAGCCTGCAAAGAGTTCTCTTGGTGTTCTTTTGTAATCATTTGTTACACAGCAATCCAACATACCATGGACTTGCCTTTCCACTTTAGGTGGTGGGTACCTACTTCAAACAGTCGTTTGGCATCAGCTGTCAACCTATGGTGATGTGTGATGGTCATATATGTCATACATCCTCAAGCATTATGGTATTGGATCAACAGTGGTTTTTCATGGTTAATATGGCAGCACCACTTCGATGAAGATAACTGAGCACAGGTAGAGAGCTCAGAAGTGTACATCCAGTCAGGTCATATTTGATAATAGCACACCAACTACTACTCCTCAATCGGCATTGTTGATAAACAGTATGAAGAAGAAAAAAACGGGATTCAAAATCTGTGTGAAAAGATACAAATGTTTGGCATACTCGTTAAGCAGGCAGATGCAAATTCACTAATTGTATCCACAGCACTTGCCATAGCAGAGTCAGTAGAGCTGCCAGTTGCTGTTGTAGGAACAGATACTGACTCATTGGTCACGCTAGTGGCTCGGGCAACTACTTCTACAAATGTGTAAATGTTATGGCCAGCAGCCTGACAACCTTGTACAATATTCATGAAATTCAGCAGGCGATCGGAGACACCGCCAAGCACTTAGTGGTTCTATAACAGGATGTGATACTGTTTCTGCCATCTATCGTTAGGGCAAATGCAAGGCATTTAATCTTGTGCAAAAAAAACAGGACTATGATCTGTTGGACATGTTCAAATCTGAATGCACACTTGCAGAGGTGAATAAAGCAGGAAATTTATTTATTCTTAAGTTGTATGGAGCGAGCAACTATTATTCTCTGGATTTATATCGCCACATAGCATATAAATGGGCGATTGGTAGGAGTTCCCTTAGTTCACCATTCCACCTGGCAAGCTTACCCCCAACTTGTGCTGCAGCAAAGTAACAATAGATTGGAAATCCTCTGCCTCCAACAGACTGGGGATGGTAATCACAGGATGGTACTCTTGCATCAGTAGAAACAGACATACCTGTTGCCCCAGACTCATTGCTCAACATGGTATCATGCGGGTGTAAAGCTGAAGGTTGTGCCAACATGACATTTAGTTGCAAGAAACTTGGACTTTTTGCACCTCCATGTGCAGCAAATGCACAGGTCAAATCTGCAACAACACTGCACCCACACTTCTAGATGCCAATGATGACATGCCAACATCACTGGACACTGGTTCGCAATGTTTCAATGATTTACACAAGAACATTTGTTTCTATAATTTAACAGATTGTAAGATAATGGTTACAAACGTATTTGATGTGTACAAAGGTGTATGAGGGGATTTTGTGATAATCATATGCTATATTTTGGGACCTGGTTGGCAGAATTTGTGATGGCATCTGCATTTTGGTACCTTTTGGTATTGCATCTCTTATTATTTTTTTCAATTGGATTCTTTGTTCATTAGAACATATTGTTGGTCATTTTTGTTTTGTATTGTGACTTGTCAGGTTTAAATGATATCATAAAATAGAAAATGGCGGTCATATTTTGGACGCCATTTTGGTTTTGGTAATTTTGAGATGTTTTATAATGAAACATAAATTTATATAGCGCTAATTTTGTAAAAACATTCAAAAGCGCTTTACATACACGGAAATTAGGTACGAAAACAAAAATAAGAATACAGAAATGACAACATAAATAGAAATACAATGGATCAAGCTGCACATTAGGTTAATGTCTTTTTAAACAAAAAAGTTTTAAGCTTAGTTTTGAAGGAGGTCAGGGATACATTATCAACATTTGAGTTCAGTTGGAAGTGAATTCCACAACCAAGGACCTTTATAAGCAAAGGCCCTTTCGCCACGAGTTTTTATGCTTAATATGGGGAATAAATAGGGACTTGAAACGAAAGTCATAGCGGGATTGTTTTTCAACTACCATTTCACATAAATGAATTGGAACATTGCCTTTAATTCACCTGAAAACTTGTAAGATAATTGTATAATCAATTCTTTGTTTGACTGGTAACCAGTAAAGGGACTTCAAAACAGCATTAATGTGAGAAAATTTTGGTAGTCTGAAAATCAACCGAGCAGCACCATTAAGTATTCATTGAATTCTGTAAAGTTGATAATCAAGTAGTCCAACAAGAAGTGAATTACAATAATCAATGTGACTTATAAGAAAAGCATTAATAAGGGTTTTCATGGAATCTACATTAAGATAAATACATGTACAGTCATTGGTATAGCCAGCATTAACAGTGTGGTTGTTCGAGAAAGTCCTAGACCCCCTCCCATGATGAAATGTTTAAATTCAGCTCACTTATGAGAGTAATTTGGTTTTTAAAAGCAATAAAAAATATACAAAGCAAAGTTTATGCCAAATTTAAAAAATGTCCTCAAAAAAGTATGTGTATGTGTTGGTGTGTGTGTGTGTGTGGGAAGAGAAAGGGAGGGAGGAGGGGGAGGACTGGCTATGCCACTGTGTACAGTATGCAAGTAATGTCCCATGACAGTAAACTAAATAGTTAACATCTCTCAAACCTTTTTTTTCTTTTCCAGGGGTGTCATATTTGTTTGTGGTGTCTCATCTTTTATACTAGCCAGGAAGCAAATAGAAACAACTCGCTACAAAAAGATGAAAGCCAGACAGATGTTGAGAAATGAAATAGAGGACCACGAGGAATGATTTTAAATAGTTTTGCATTGGATAAACTATGAGAATGTAATACACAGCTTATAGAGTATTGTGTAAAGTGCAGGTATGGTATATGACCTGAAATGAATGCCAGAGCCGGAACACTGTTTGGAAATGAATAAAACATAACTTTCTTGCACAGGTCAAGTAAACAATCCATCATGGGTGAAGCGTCCAATTTAAACTGGTAATCGAAATGTCTGGAAAGGGAAAGCAATGATAAAGCAAGTGTCAACAATACTTACACAATCTGTTTCATGTCCAAGAGAGGAGGTGAAAAAAACTGTACGGTCCCGGCAGTTATAATCGCGGGAAAATCTGGAATTTGCGGGAAGAAAAAAAAATCAATTTCTTGAGTATTTACAGTAGGCCTATATGTGGTAAATGTGTTCTAAAAATGTCGCCCATGTAATTATGCCATTAAAAGTACATTAAATTGCGAAAGAGGGCAGTATATAAAGATGTATTCACTACATTCATTTTATTTATGGTTTTTTTTGTGGGAAGTTTTTTGGCATCTTTATTAAGTGCCACAGGAAATTTTACGAATAATTTCAACTCAGCCCAAGAGGATGAAAAACAAAAATTACTTTGAATTAAATCTTGTGCTTGCATTTAATTTTCTTGTAAAGAAGAGTCTTTGAAAGTTATCTTTGAAGGTTAATGGTGTACATATGTCCAGAGTCATATATAAGAAAGAATTTTAATTTTGGAGTAGAAAAACCTTTGAATTTTTTAAGTGGCTTTTTTTAATACACAATATGCTAAATTTGTGTTGTATGACTGAACGGATATGGCAAAGTTCTTTGAATTTTTTTTCTTAATATCGTCCCTGGAAATGATGACATCTTATCCTTGCTGCACCCTTCAAAGAATTGAAGTGGACAAAAAACAAAGTATTTACATTAGAAAGTACCAAGCTTTTCCAGTCAGTCATAAAATGAGCATAAGACTCCCGAAAATTGCTCTAAGTTATAGTCAACTTTTTTATGATTTTGTTTAATTGTTTTTGTTACAGTATTTTTATGATTTTTGATAGGTTTTTAAAGCAATTTACCTGATATTTCATTTACAAATCCAAAGAACTTTAACATGTTCATAGACCTTTTTAAGACCTTTAAGCGTTTATAGACCTTTAACACGTGCATAGACCTTTAACACGTCCATTGACCTTTAACACGCCCATAGACCTTTAACACGTCCATAGACCTTTAACACGTCCATTGACCTTAAATACTCTCATAAACTTTTAACATGTCCATATAAACCTTTACAATGTCCATAGACCTTTAATACATCCATAGACCTTTAACACGCCAATAGACCTTTAACATGCATATAGACCTTTAACATGTCCATAGACCCTTAACACGTCCATAGACCTTTAACACGTCCATTAACCTTTAAGACGTCCATTGACCTTTAACACGTCCATTGACCTTTAACAAGTCTATCGACCTTAAATACTCCCATAAACTTTTAACATGTCCATATAGACCTTTAAGACCTCCATAGACCTTTAACACGCCCATAGACCTTTAACACGCCCATAGACTTTTAACACGCCCATAGACCTGTATCACACCCATAGACCTTTAACACGTCCATAGACCTTGATCACGTCCATAGACCTTTATCATTGTAGGTTTAACAAAGCACGATTTCCACTGATTAAATTAGTAAGAAGAGGATCATCAACTTATCTTAGGATGACAAAAAATTATACCTGGGTATTTGATCCCATAATTCTTGTTTACTTTCTTGGATGTTTTACTATTACAGTAAATGTGTCCCATAAGACCACAGCTACATGTATACAGTTTGTAAAATTTGTCAACAATGTAAGTAGATTTGTAGACGTTCTTGTTCCTATTTGACACATATTCGCCATTGTTTTTGCAAAACCCTCAGGTCTTAATGTTTCTTCTATTGAACATCCCAAAATGTCTTAAGGGACAATCCAATTTAGTGGTCCGATGGTTAAGGAGTCATGCTCGTATGAGAAAAATACCGGAGTGAACCCCCGTTGTGAGCGCTGCATAGTGTTCTTAAGCAAGATGATTGACTCTACTTGTTCCAGTCCAATTGGTTGTAAAATTAGTACCAGCACTGATGGGTAGTTGACCTGCGATTGACTGATCCTATCCAGAGGGAGTCATCAACTCTCATCCGCTTATGCCAAGGAAACCGAGGTGAAGTTTTAAAGAATTCTACATTGCATTACAGGGAATCTAACCCTGTGAGAGGGGTAGATACATTATTGCTTTCATGTCATTGGAGGCAAGGGTGTATCCTTCAGGGAAATGGACAAGAAGTCTCCTTCTTTACAGGGTCTTTTTAAATTACAAGCAGGTAAATAAGATCTTTGCTGTATCCTTCATTAAATGTTCTGTGATATGTAAAATGGGGGAAACTGCTGTGTACTATCAGGTTCTCTTTTTGAATTACAAGCAGGTAAATAACATCTTTGCTGTATCCTTCAATAAATGTTCTGTAATATGTGAAATAGGGGAAACTGCTGTGTATTATCAGGTTCTCTTTTTAAATTACAAGCAGATAAATAACATCTTTGCTGTGTCCTTCATTAAATGTTCTGTGATATGTAAAATGGGGGGAAACTGCTGTGTATTATCAGGTTCTCTTTTTGAATTACAAGCAGGTAAATAACATCTTTGCTGTATCCTTCAATAAATGTTCTGTGATATGTAAAATGGGGGAAACTGCAGTGTATTATCAGGTTCTCTTTTTAAAATACAAGCAAGTAAATAACATCTTTGCTGTATCCTTCATTAAATGTACTGTGATATGTAAAATGGGGGAAACTGCTGTGTACTATCAGGTTCTCTTTTTGAATTACAAGCAGGTAAATAACATCTTTGCTGTATCCTTTTAAATTATCAGGTTCTCTTTTTAAAATACAAGCAAGTAAATAACATCTTTGCTGTATCCTTCATTAAATGTTCTGCGATATGTAAAATGGGGGAAACTGCTGTGTATCATCAGGTTCTCTTTTTAAATTATAAGCAGGTAAATAACATCTTTGCTGTATCCTTCATTAAATGTAATGTACATACAACCTTTTTGACAATGAGACTACATTGAGTTCTTTGATAGCTTCTAATTTACTTTGCTCAATATGATCTAATACTGCACTCGATTTCATGTTATATTTCAAAACTTAGCATTTCACTCTTACATTATTCATAAGCTTGACTTGATTCTTTCATTACCACTGGAAAGCTGAAGTAGTTGATGATGATTAGAAGCAAACCAATTGATGACTTCTCTTAGTGACATTTTATGTACAGATACTATAAATCATTGCATGGGCTACCGTACCTGCTAAATGATTAGATTAGGTACGTTGCACCGACAAATGTTAAGATTAAATTCACCCTGGTCTTCCTCTAAGCTTTATTAGTTTGTTAAGTGGCCTGCCAGGGACAAGAAGTGGATGAAATTGGAAATGCTTCTGCCAGAATATAAAACCTGATCTGCTCAAATAGCAAATCTGGTATGCTGTCAAAATTCATAGTATCTGAACATGAAATGGACTGAATATAAATATCCCTTGCATTCAAGAAACAACACAATGTTTAGTATCTGAAAATTTCTGTCAAGAGCAGCCTAAGTATGGGAAAATGCCCCCTTTTTTTTGAAAGAAAACTACAAAACCTTTGCAAAATTTATCAATGCATTTATGCAAATATATCATGAATATAGGCATAATTCGCCATTATCTTTATTGACCCCCACCTTTCCTTCAATCAGGTATATCTCTGACCCAATATTCCTATTGTATGCCAACGGGCTAGAAAAACTGCATAATATTTTCGGTTGATTTTGTGGAACACATGCAAATCCCCTTGTACTGGTCTAAGTGGCCCTAAATAAAATAGTTGGGAAGGAAGTGCTATGGAAAGTTATGTGGAGTTCAGAAAGGGGACTTGAAGGTGGGTGATGCCGTTCATCTCATTCTCTTCTTTAATTTTGAAAAATTGAAACATCCACAACGTTTTTAAACCTTATAGCTCATTAATTACTTCAGTACTTGTCCATGGAAACAAAATAATAACCCACTCTGCCGAATGGCAGACGCAGTTAAAACATAACTATCAATAATTCTCAGAAGGGGCAGAAACAACAAACAGATCCACTGGTGTCATATGAGGCCAAGGCCATCGTTAAGAGACATCAGCACAAGAAATGGATAGATCAACACCCAGGATACAACTAAAAGGACAATTACTATCTACTTAATCAACAAGATTAGGTGATAATCTTTAGATTAAATCTTTAGATTGAGAACTAGACATTGCCGTCTCAATTATCACATGTTTACCAAGTTCAAAATTGGACTCACAGGAGATTTGTCCGTGACACAGGACCCATGACATTATCCATGATTGCTCTATACACAAGGTGCTCTGTATACAAGTGTTGCCATTACCAACAAGTGTGCCCAAACTCTTTGGCACTCTAAAGGATCTTGAGGCAATGGCAGCTGTCATCGATAGTGCTGAAATCAAGATCTAGAGGGGTCAATGAGGTTTGGTTTGTTGATGTTTAATGGCACCACGACAGTTAGAGTCAAATGTGCCAAGAGGGTGTCAAAAAATTAAGGTGTTAGAGTTAGGATAGAGAGATGGGAGAATTGAGAGGGAGAAAAATAGGGTGAATTTGGGAGAGAAAAAAAAAAGGTGAAAAGAAAGGGGTGTGTAAGCTTAGATGTTGAAGGGAAGAGAAAGGAAGATTAAATATGGTGGAAAGCTTGTTGCGGAGGAAGTTGATGATGTTGGAGGAAGGATTGTTATTGAAGAGATCTGAGATTGAGGTGGGTGAGAAGAGAAGAGACCTGGAGTTTAGGTATAGGGGACAGGCTGAGAGGATATGTTTGATGGAGAGGTTGGTGTTGCAGGTAGGGCAGGGGAACCGGAAAGGAGATGGGAGTGGGTGAGAGAGGAGTGATCGAAGCGGATGCGAGTTTTGGTCCCAACTTTGGGTGAATGAGGAAGAAGATTCCCACTTTCAAAGAGAGGAAGTCTTCAAATTTCAATCATGACTAAAACACAAGTTTCTTTTGTTTTAAATGTATTTAATACCTCATATACCTATATCCCTCATTGACAATTAATTCCAACAAATTGTTAAATTACTCCATTAAAGCAATTTACCCCTTAATATTTCAACAGACTCAAAAATAATATAAAATTTGCACATAGTGTTACCATCTTGTAAGCTGTTCTTACCAAAGAAAAAAGATTACTGAATTATACTTCCAACATGTGTTTATTCAATTGTTGATTCAAAAATATGACCACTTCAAACAGACTAAACTAAAAACAATGAAGGACCTAACAAACAAAAAGCATTTTGGAAGCTCAAGTCACTTCATTTTGCAGATAACATTTTTACAAGAATCCTTAAAAGCACAAACAATTAAAAAACTGTTGAAGGTCTAAAGTTTTACAAAATTTAATACATGACTGGACTTCTAACACAGTAAAACTTGAAATTCACATTATATATAAGAACAAATTTGGTCAAGTGTAACATTCCAGTGCTAGAAGCCTAAGTAAAGTTTCATGGGTACTGATCATACAGAGAGAGAGAGTAGTGCTCTAAGAAACAAAGATTAAGCTTAAATTAAAACCTTCATTGAACCTAATTTTGCAGCTTGTGTTTGATACAGACACAGTTTACAAAAAGACTCAAGAATTACATATATTAACCCAGAGAGTATTTTCCACTTAGTTGTAAGGTCTTAATTCTAAGCTCTTAGTTACATGGTCTAAGTTTTAAGGTCTCAGTTCTAAGGTCTTAGTTCTAAGTTTTAAGGTCTTAATTATAAGCTCTTAGTTACATGGTCTTAGTTCCAAGGTCTTAGTTCTATGAACTTAGTTCCATGATCTTAGTTCCATGATCTTAGTTCCATGGTCTAAGTTCCATGGTCTAAGTTCTTAATTCCAAGGTTTCCAAGGTCTTAGTTCCAAGGTCTTAGTTCCAAGGTCTTAGTTCCAAGGTCTTAGTTCCAAGGTCTTAGTTCCAAGGTCTTAGTTCCAAGGTCTTAGTTCTAAGGTCATAGTTCTAAGGTCTTACTTCTAAGGTCTTAATTCCAAGTTCTTAGTTCCATGGGCTTAGTTCCAAGGTCTTAGTTCCAAGGTCTTAATTCCAAGATCTTAATTCCAAGGTCTTAGTTCCATGGTCTTAGTTTTAAGGTCTTAGTTCCAAGATCTTAGTTCCAAGTTCTTACTTCCAAGGTCTTACTTCCAAGGTCTTAGTTCCAAGGTCTTAGTTCCATGGTCTTAGTTCTAAGGTCTTAGTTCTAAGGTCTTAGTTCCATGGTCTTAGTTCAAGGTCTTAGTTCAAGGTCTTAGTTCAAGGTCTTAGTTCCAAGGTCTTAGTTCCAAGGTTTAGTTCCAAGGTCTTAGTTCCAAGGTCTTAGTTCTAAGTTTTAAGGTCTTAGTTCCATGGTCTTAGTTCCATGGTCTTAGTTCCATGGTCTTAGTTCCAAGGTCTTAGTTATAAGATCTTAGTTATAAGATCTTAGTTCAGCCTTCCCCCCCCCCCCACCCCCACCCCTTTCTTTCTCTCAATCCTCCATCTCCTCTCTGCCCTAACTCTTACACCTTAATTTTTTAACTCTCTTGGCACATTTGACTCTTGACTGTCACGGTACTGTTAAACATCAACAAGCTAAACCTTAGTTCTAAGGTCTTAGTTCTAAGGTCTTAGTTCTAAGGTCTTAGTTGTAAGGTCTTAGTTCTAAGGTCTTAGTTGTAAGGTCTTAGTTGTAAGGTCTTAGTTGTAAGGTCTTCCTTCTAAGGTCTTCCTTCTAAGGTCTTCCTTCTAAGGTCTTTCTTCTAAGGTCTTCCTTCTAAGGTCTTTCTTCTAAGGTCTTCCTTCTAAGGTCTTCCTTCTAAGGTCTTCCTTTTAAGGTCTCACTTCTAAGGTCTCACTTTTAAGGTCTCACTTCTAAGGTCTTACTTCTAAGGTCTTACTTCTAAGGTCTTACTTCTAAGGTCATACTTCTAAGGTCTTACTTCTAAGGTCTTACTTCTAAGGTCTTACTTCTAAGGTCTTACTTCTAAGGTCTTACTTCTAAGGTCTTACTTCTAAGGTCTTACTTCTAAGGTTTTACTTCTAAGGTTTTACTTCTAAGGTCTTACTTCTAAGGTCTTACTTCTAAGGTCTTACTTCTAAGGTCTTACTTCTAAGGTCTTACTTCTAAGGTCTTACTTCTAAGGTCTTACTTCTAAGGTCTTACTTCTAAGGTCTTACTTCTAAGGTCTTCTACGGTCTCTAAATGACAAAGAGACTCATCTGTGTGACTAGATGCTAGGAAGTCCTCCAAAAGCATTTGGAATGGGTCACCAGAACACATGGTGCCAGCACCCTCTCTGATTGCCTTTAAGCCATGTTTTGAACTTTGCAAGATCTAAGGGCTAGAAGGTTGCCTTGTCTAGCGAGATGGAGGTTGTCATCAAGGTAATTGACACACTTTAGGATCAGACAAATTGTGTTCTTGGCGCCCATATGAAACAACACTGCTGAATTGAGTCTTGTTTGATTTTGTCTTGGAAAAGATCGCTCCTGGTTTTACTTTTCATATCCTTATGAATATCTCATCAATGATTAAACAGTGGGTTTATTTTGCACCATGTTTGGTTTCAAAGTCTTGCCTTGTTTCCAAGTGCATGAAGAAAAAAATATGTCTTGCAAAAGGAGAAACGTTACAGTTTGAAGTAGATGAATCTCATCCATAACATCAACTTGTGAACAGTAAAAGATTCACAAGCAAGAACACAATTCAATTAAAGGAGTATTCCCATGTTTTTTCTTAACCTTTCATGAGAGAAAATTTTAAAAAACAATGTAGTACAAAAATCATGTTATGTTATTCCTACCAAGAGATATTCAAATTTTAAGGTTCACAAAAAAATGCCAATGAACAAATAGGAAAAAGCTCAGTATGACATCACAGCAACCAACACATCTTCCAACAAAGTTGATGTATTTCATTAAAATCTATCATCCTTTTTATTAGCAAAACATGCTAGAAAAATAAATTGATGAAAGTTAGGTACTTTTATACATTGCCAAATATACCCTACTTCAATAACTTTTGGAAAATTGTTTTTAATTATACGGAAACAACCAATTAACATTCAAGGTTTGGTTTGGTTTGTTTAAGTTTAACGGCACTGCGACAGTCACAAGTCAAATGTGCCAAGAGGGTGTTAATAAATAATGGTGTAAGGATAGTGAGAAGATGGAAGGTTTATAAGGGAGATCAAGGGGAAAAGCTAAATGTGGGAGAAAGGTTAGATGTAGAAGGGGAGGAGATTATATGTGGTGGAAGAGGTTGTTGCAGAGGAAGTTTGATGTTTGAGGAGGAATTGTTTTCGAATAGGTCTGAGATTGAGGAGAGAAGAGATCTGGAGTTCTGGTATAGGGGACAGGTTAAGAAAATATGCTTGATGGAGAGATCGATGTTACAAGTGGGGCAGAGAGGGGAAGGGGAGCCGGATAAGAGATAAGAGTAAGAGAGGAATGGCCGTGGCGAATAAGGGTGACAACGATGTCTTCCCTGTGGTTGCGACTATGCAGAGGGTATTGGTCCTGACTTTGGGTTTGATGGTGTGAAGTTTATCAATGGTTTCGTAATTCCAGAGGTTTTGCCAGGTTTTGGAGATGTAGTTGGAGATGGAGAGACGAAGGTCTGAGTGTGGAATAGCAAAAGGAGAGATGTTATTTGACAGAGCTTTGATGATGGCTCTGTCGGCTCTCTTGTTGCCAGGGATGCCGACGTAGCTAGGAATCTAGAAAAAGATAATTTTCTTTCCTAGGGAGGAAATAGTGTGGAGTTTGTTGAGGATTTGTGGAATGAGACAATTGGGCCAGAGCATGTTGAGGATGCCAGTGAGGACGGATTTAAAGTCAGAGAAGATGACGAAATGGGTGCAGAAAGGGAGTTCTATGAAGTTTAAGGCTAGGAGGATGGCCTTCGCCTTGGCACAGTAGATAGAGGTGCTGTCGGGTAACCTTGAGGAGAGGGTGAGGCCAGGACGGGCGACTGCAAAGCCTTCCTGTGTGGAGCCATTGGTGAAGAGGAAGGAGTGGTCATGGAAATGTCTACCGAGTTGACAGTATTTGGAGTGGAAGAAGGCTGGGTTGTGGAGAGCTTTCGTGGAGGAAGAAAGACAAAGGTAAACATTGAAGGGGTGGTGGTGGGGGTGAATAGTCCAGGTGGGTGTAGGTGGGATGGTGTGTCTAGCAATCATGAAAATCTTGATGTTGGCTTTGGAGAAGTGGGAGTGCATCCAGATCCCCAAAAGTGGATGGATGCGTTTGTTGAGATTGAAGAGGTTGGTGAAGGAGGGAGAGCGGATGGAGTGGAAGCAAGGGTTTCGTGGATCAGTGAGGATGCGGAGAGCAAGGAGAGGCCGACCTTCATACACCGGAGGTCAAAGGAGAGTTTGTTGGCTTCGACGTGGAGACTGTGGATAGGGGAGGTGTGAGTGGCACCAAGGCAAAGCCTTAAGACAGTGTTCTCAGTGACCTCCAGGTGTTTCAAGTTAAATTTGCAGGTGGAGGCAAAGGCGAAATTGCCATAGTCCAGCCTGGATCTGAGGAGGGAGCGGTAAAAGGTGAGCAAGAAATACATAAACATTTGCAATGGAATTGCCTCTATGACATCAAACATGAATTCATCATACTGTACAAAAACTTTAAAATGCAATAGGTAAATCTTTAAAAATCCTTATCTCCTAAACGAAATATGGTATCAACGTGATTTTTGTACCAAATTGACTCTAAAAGTATGAACTTTCAAAAATTATTTTACAAAAAAGCATGGGAATATTCCTTTGATATATTTCAATTACAAATCAGTGGCCTTTGTCATGACTGTATAATTTAGTGCAAATTTGTGGACATCTTCATATTCTTCAAGTAAATATATTAAACTTCTAATATTCGAAAACACTATTGCAAATGTGCTAATTTTCTCTACAGATAGAACAGCTTTGTATCCTCTTTTAACTTACATAATACACACTGATATTTACAACATGAACTTGAAGTTTTCAATAGTACTTAACTACAATCTCAAGGTACAATTGACTACTATTCTTTAAATGAATAGATTTCTATGATTAGCAGTTTTTTGGTTACCTTTGCAAGTATGACATAATGAAAACGTACGCATCACAAACAGTTACCAGAGCTAAACGATTAACATTATAATTATTTCAGTCTCCTCTACAAAACTAACTATTCAATAACTAGAATAAAGATCCAGTCTAAAAAAGATGCATTGGTCATTATTTGAAACTTTTCAAAGGTTTGTTAGTTATCGATGAACACGTTAAAGGATTAATTCAGTGGTCAAAGTTTATCTTATATGACAGAGGATTTTAAAATAAACAAACTGGTGAAGAAAGCATTCAAAATCTTATTCCATTATGGAAATGTTCAAGTTTAAAGCTCTTTGTCTGATCTTCGTAGAAATGTCTAGTATAAAATCTACTATGGAAGGTCGGTGCACTTACCCTCACATTCTTAACAATTGTTAATGTATTTCAAAAAATATATATATTTTTTTCTTTTTAATTATTTTCCTAAAACTTTCTTTAGGTGGTAAATTATAATTATCCTTGCAAGATTCTGTTTCACTACTTTCCTGACATAAAAATGTATTAAAGCCACAAAATCGCAGGACAAAATATGACAGAGAACATCAATATATTGAGGAATCTGAGGCAGTGACATCCACAACTAGTCTGATTTCACTCGTTTCTACACAAATGATACATACCAAATTTTAAACTTGAATATCTCCTTAAAAAAATAAGATTTTTAAATGCTTTTTTCACCCTTTTGTTTCCTTTGAAGTTCTCTTTCATATAAGATGGACTTCCAGCTTGACCCCTGAACTAATTTTTTAAAGACTTGGCAGGTTTGCTAGTTATCGATGAACACTTTTAACTATTTCTCAAGATGTAACGTAGTACCTGTATGAAAAACTAGAGTACTTGTCTTCAAAAAGAGCCATCAGTCTCTTCAAGCTAGTATTGAACGCTTTACAGTTGTTTCATTTTTATAGTCATTCCAAAATTAAATGATGTCACATATTACAGGACAAAATTGTGTGATACTGCATACCTAAATGCAAATCAAAAGATCCCAGTGCTAAGAAAGCCTGACTTTCTTTCTCATTCTCATACAGTTTCCCTTGTAAATGGAATATTTGTCCCTGTTCAGGAGCAAAAAACAAGTTCTCATTAGGTGAACTGATCCTCTGAATCCAAACCATTGATTTTCCTAATCACGGACCAGTTTTCACATAACTCAATACTACATAAAAACTGAAACATCTGCACTGCTGATTGTATTTATGAGCAGGAATCTACCAGTTGAGAAAACTAAATACATATGTACTTAACATACCCCCCCCCCTCCCTTTCCCCTCAATTCTTCAATAAATATAATTCTCACACACACAGATTCTTACCACAAAAAGGTTATGAAATATAACAAAACAAAAGACTTCAAAATTAAAGCATTAAATATTTTTAGAAAATCTATTTAGGCTAAATACCGAATATTTTTGGAAAATCTATTTAGGCTGAATACCGTATAACCACCTTAAAGAACTAAGAACAGAACAGAATACACAATTATAATATAGATTCAGAGGTAAATTATTTACAACTCTTCATTGCACTTTCTTAGAAAACATGAAAATAAAATACAGGAATGCACAAAAATGGAGGGGAAAAAACGTGAGAAGATGTTGCTCATTTCTACAAATAATACTTCACTATCATAGGATTAGCTGCATGAATTAAGCTATACACTACATCATACAACACCTGCAATCCTTTCGCTACGTCGAGGTTCAGGACAAATTTTGCATATTGCAACCAAGATGAATAATTTTTAATCCTTTGGAGTTTCCAATGTGATAGCATCTGGTTTATTCAAATTACAGACATGTAATATCATCTTATGTTTGAGGATTTTTTTTTAGTATTTTGCCAATGTTATACTTTTCCCTGGCATGTGCCTCAAAGTATTAACTAAACTTAACAAGTTCTGTGTGCAACTTTTAAAGTGCACTTAAAAGATGTACAATTCAGTTAGCTTACAACTTTGACATTGAGGCTCAAATGATATGACACTGTGCATTGAGATAAATTAAAAACAAAGGAGTTCACAAAATTGAATTTTCATTTTGTGAAATAAATTGTTTAAAAGAAAATACCTATTTTTATGAGCAGTTGTAACATGACTTAAGAATGTTGGACATTTTACAAATTTTTTTTGATTGTTTTTAGTCCGCACTGGCACACGCTTTCCGATGAATATGAATTCCTGTCAGTAGAACGTCTTATTTTGCTTCAGGTGTTTTGTACAGAATTACTTTTTCTGCAGAAATACTAGGTGTGTCACTTTGATATCTAATAATAGATGCATGTACTTCTTATACACTTTCTCACATACAAGTAAAGGTCGGCAGAAGGGAAATGTAAATACGCTTCAGATGAAAGACTTCTAGTTGAAACAGTTTTAATTAAATTGCACTGTACCTCGAGAATGTGGTGATTAGTAAAAGAGATTCATAATTGCATATCTCCTAAAACAAACAAAAATAGGTTGTCAAATGCATCAACCATTCCCAAATAAAAGTTTCGTTACATTTAACATGTCATCTAGTGATCAAACCTATTGAAAGTTCAGAACTCATTTATCAGATATAACAGAATGAGCAAGCTGTTATAACATGTAATAAACAGCAAAGTTAGTGCTTAAAATTGTTTAAGCATGTAATTATTCTACTTGGCAGTAATATCTAAACATATACACCGCATGTATTATATTTCATGTGCTAATGGTAAGTGCCAGTACGTTATAACTTTATGTAGCTAGCTAGCATTGGTAGCACTACTGCATCACTTGATGCTCTCTCTAGTCTGATTGTTCATTTCTGCCTGAACTGCCTCCAGAGTCCATGATGTGCTAATAGTTGTCTCCATGTTCCAAAATCCAAACAGTTTATAAAACAACTATTTTCAATATCTCAGACTTGAGGACATTAATTGAGAGTATAGGGTGGATCCAAATACAAACTCTTATCTGGGTCTAATTCATCTAATAAATAAGTTTACGGGAAATTCCTTGATACATTATAATAACAACCAAGAACAACTAAGATGGGGTGTTGTGTCCATTCTAAACTTGCTCTTAGATCCCCTGTCAGAACAGTAAGAAAGTGAATGCCAGCAAAACATTGTGAATATGTAAACAGGTCAGAGGAAATGTATCACAATGAAGGGTTGTGCTGACACCAACTGTTATCCTATGTATGTCAATATAATTTGCTATCAAAACACAGGGCTCGTCTTCATATGCAAGTTAGCAAAATCTCAGATGGGTAGGACTGAATGCAGGGATTCCCCTGATCTATATTTAGCACACCATGAAATACATCATTGTCCAAACAAGGAGATATGCATATGAGTACAATGACTTCAGCAATTTCTGTCATCCACCTCTTCACTCTTTTCCTTTCCAACTGCATCTGGATTCTGAAGAGGGTCCAAATCAGCAAACAAACTAAACCATGTTGTCATGTCAGGTTTAGCTCCTTTGGAAAATGCCTGTGATTTACTGGAATCTTGCTTATTCTCATTAGGTGTGGGTGGAGGGTTAGCTGCAAAAAGTGACTGTTCAGAACCTACATCTAATGATGGAGCTGTCTGTTGAGGAGACAGTAATGGAGCATCCAAAAAACCATCAATACCTGTAAATATGAGAAATTATGATACACAATATTAGCACTTGCTTATCCGATCCAGCCAGGTCAAGAGGTGATTTGGACGAGTGAAAAGTTATAAATAATATGGATTCAAAGCCAGCTGCCAGGGTATAACTATATAGTACAGTAGTCTTGGTATAAAGGGATACAGTATTGGTAATTTGTGTATTCATATTGATGGTGTTCTTAGAAACTGTCAGAGCCTCCTTTAGGCCTCGATAATGGTTTCGACGTATGACTTGATGGTTTGGATAACTGAGGTGTTCATGTAAGTAAGCGATTAGTGTGCTATGAAATATTTGGCCTCGATATCATATCTTTCTGACAAAAACTATGAGAATGTGCAAACAGAAACAATTTACAGATTTTTAGAGAATGTGTTTAATTTTCAAGAATTAATTTCAAGGCAAAATAGAGGCATTTCACAGAGGAGTCCTATGAAGGGGATTGTGTTATACCTTTCCCTATTGCCCCTCCGGCCGACAGCTCCTGCATCATGGACATCACTCCCGTCATATTAGTACTCTCCAACAAATCAGAAGGCAGGAAATTTCGCAACATCTGAGACTCCGGAGACTCGCCATCAAATGTGGATGATTGTTCCATCCCTTCAAAATAGGATGATAGGTAAGGTGTGGCGCCAGGGTCGTCCATGGGCATCGATGTTGGCATGTTCATGATTTCATCCATTAATGCAATCTCATCTCTATTTCTGTTTGACAGCAGCTGGGTGGAATCTTCTGTTAGTAGGTCAAGGGAGGTTGTCTTATCTATGAAACAAATTAAGTATTACTGTACATTATCAGGAATAACTTACACTTCCTTTTATATTATCATGATGCTGACTGAAGGATATATGGTCAGCTATAGAAGATTTGAGTAAGACTCTCTTCAGGTTTTGAAGAGAAAAAATAGTTTTGAAATAAGGTTAATTTGGATTTCTGACCAATATCAATTTTATCATGTATGAATGGAGAAACACAGCTGAAATATGTATTTAATATTTTTTATTTCAATTTAATCGTTGAAAATTATATATTTCGTTCTCCTCCTAAAAATGATTTGGGTATAGATAAGATCACGGAACTTTGTGGAAAGCCTTCTTCCTCTGAAGCAACTGTGATACATGATTAAGAAACAAAAGTATTTACAAAAGAAAATAGCCATGTATTCCTGTTCGACAACTCAAATTTGCATATCAAAACCTTAAAATCAAAAAGCTGTAAAAAGACAATTTCTAATTTTGACAAGAACAGTTGTTATTTTCATGGCTTCTAACTGCATTTTTCAACATTTTATGCAACGTTGCCCTGTTGTTTTATATTTTCCAGCTTTCCAGATTTGTAATTTGTTTTTGAATTTGGAATCTTAAATAATTTTTAAAAAACTTTCCATCAACATGAATTGATTCAGACATATTATCACATTTCTCAGAAAGTGTTCAATCAGTTTTAATACAAAACTGTCTTACCTTTTAAATCAAAACTGCAATTATCCTAGTTTACATGAGTCAAACCAGGTTTAAATCTAAGAAATACAATGCCAAGTATTATCAAATGATTTATTATTATCTTTTTATAACAAAAGTTTGTGGTTTGATTTGCTGGAACAAATTTTAAGAGAAGGAAATTCATGTATCATACATTTATTAACTATAACAAAATGTTAAAAATTGAATACAATTTTAAATGTTGAAAATTAAAGTTTTTCTTTTCCTTCACAAAATATGGCAGTAGGAAGATCAATGAAATGCAAATTTATCCACTGAAGCAACTACACTGTCAACACAGAGAAAAAGTTACAAATTGAAAATTCAGAAATATACTGAAGATGATTAAAATTTAGAAAAGGAATCTGTGGATCAATCCTGGTTGCTTCTGGTGTTTCAAACAAGTCATTTCTAGAAAGTTTGTAAATGTCTTAAAGTTCAATAACTGTTTATATTCTTAGAGTCCCAGGGGGTCCAAAACTTGACTAAAACTTTCCAAATTTCCTTTTTCAAAATTGATTTTATAACTTTCCTTATCACTACAAGTTTGGTTTATATAAGGCTAAGACGATAAACTTTTCAATCGACATAAATATGCAAATTGGCAAATTTTAGGCAAAATTAGGCAATTTTTTTGAGCTTGTATTTTTTTCTTGTGAATAATGAAAATGGAGGATTTTTGTACACATTTAGATTGTTTGTAAAATATCCTTTCTAATGATACCAGTCTAAATTTTAGAAAAAAAACAAAAATAATAATCACCACTGTAATTACTCGCGAAAATCAAAGCCGTGCATGCAGTGCGGTATTCAAACCAAGGGTGCCCACACAGTATTCCCCAAAAGGCTAAAAATCATATTTTTCAAAAATGTTGCCAAAAAAAAAATTGATGATAGGGGCAGTCAAATTTGACCGGAATTGGATGCATTAATGTCTTTGTAAAATCCTCACAGGTTTTCAAAAGCAAGGTCTGGAAGAATGTCAAGTAAGTCTTTAAAAAAAAAAAAATCATTTACATTTTTTTAATTCGTTAAACCATTTAATTGTCTTTATTTCAACCCATCTTTTTTTTTCAAAATCTTCAGCATAACCCCCATCAAAAAGTTACATTTTCTGAAAGAACTAATCAAGCCCTTTTAAATGATACCAGAATCACTGCTGTGGACGTATTTGACGAAGTAAAATAATTTTTTGAAAAGTGCATGTCAAATTGATCGTGTCACGACTGCGTGGGAATCTAAACATTAACAGAACTTGAGATACAAGTCCTTATTGCTTCCTCCAAGTCCAAAATCATACATGACAGTAGGGTGAAATATCACACATAAAATTGAAAGTACACAAAATGCAAACTGATATTTACTGGGAATGCTACTAGCCATGCCATTTCATTTCATTTTTGAGCTCCTTCCAATTCATCTTTATATTACAACCCTGTTCTGTATCCAAAATGCTGAGTGCTAAACAAGATGTGATAGCTAGGTCATATTTGAGAATTTCTGGTATGGCCCAATCAAAGATTGAACCTGCACATAATCCAGGTTTACATTCATTATTTAGGTCATTTGGTAGGATCACGGTGGGACTCCACATCAAAAAACTGATTTCCTTTTGTGCAGGCAAATATACAGTATGAATTAATCACTTTTCACTTTCAGGCCTGAGCTTACCCAAATATAGGTAAAACATTGATAATTTCTCAAATTATACACCTATTATATATATATAAAAAAAAAAAAATATATATATATATATATATATATATATATATATATATATATATATATATATATATATATATATATATATATATATATATATATATATATATATATCATATAACATATATATATATATATATATATATATATAAATATATATATATATATATGTAGATATATATATAAATATAAATATATATATATATAGATATATATATATATAGATATGAAATAAAAAATAAATACAAATAATATGATGACGATGACGATGACAAAAAGATCAAAGTGCTGGTTAAAGAAAGGCTTTACCTGCACTCTCCTCTCCGCCCATTAGTCCTAAATAGGCACTCCGCTCCTTCTCAGCCTCAGATAGAGGATACAGTGATTGTGTGTTGGATTGTAAAAAGAGATCATCTTCAGGTTTGCCATTTGAATTATTTGCTTGTAGTGATGGTTTCTTCTCTTCTTCTAATGATATTAATCTAAAGGTAAAATACAGGAGATATTGTTAAATATGCAAAATAGTAGGCAAAAGATGCCAGTTTTATTTTGAACTGCTGGCAGGTACAATAAAAACTTTTTTATTTTCTTAAAAATGCAAAATACTTTCATTCAAATTCTACTCTCCAACTCTAAAGTTATGGTGATCTAAAAAAAAAAACAGAGGTGCAGTGGGGCACTGGGTTGGATTCCCACCGCAAGCTCCACATTGTGTCCTCGAGCAAGACACTTTACTCTGCTTAACCCAGTTTACTTAGCTGTAAATGAGTACTGAGTACCAGCACTGCTGGGGAGTTGACCTGCACATTCTGGTATCCCGTCCAGGGGGAGCCATTTCCTCTCAGCTGCAAACGCCAAGGATAAGCACTGGTCTGATGGGCCTTCATGACTCTACTATGGATTTAACTTTTAAGTACAAATAAGTACAAATATAGACAGCACGGCAAGACCAGTGGTGGCACGGCAAGACCAGTGGTGGCACGGCAAGACCAGTGGTGGCACGGCAAGACCAGTGGCGGCACGGCAAGACCAGTGGCGGCACGGCAAGACCAGTGGCGGCACGGCAAGACCAGTGGCGGCACGGCAAGACCAGTGGCGGCACGGCAAGACCACGGCAGGGCCACGGCAAGGCCAGTGGCGGCACGGCAAGGCCAGTGGCGGCACGGCAAGGCCAGTGGCGGCACGGCAAGGCCAGTGGCGGCACGGCAAGGCCAGTGGCGGCACGGCAAGGCCAGTGGCGGCACGGCAAGGCCAGTGGCGGCACGGCAAGGCCAGTGGCGGCACGGCAAGGCCAGTGGCGACGCGGCAAGGCCAGTGGTGGCACGCGGCAAGGCCAGTGGTGGCGCACGGCAAGGCCAGTGGTGGACGCGGCAAGGCCAGTGGTGGCACGCGGCAAGCCAGTGGTGGCGCGGCAAGACCAGTGGCGGCACGGCAAGACCAGTGGCGGCACGGCAAGGCCAGTGGCGGCACGGCAAGGCCAGTGGCGGCACGGCAAGGCCAGTGGCGGCACGGCAAGGCCAGTGGCGGCACGGCAAGACCAGTGGTGGCACGGCAAGGCCAGTGGTGGCACGGCAAGACCAGTGTGGCACGGCAAGGCCAGTGGGTGCACGCGGCAAGGCCAGTGGCGGCACGGCAAGGCCAGTGGTGGCACGCGGCAAGGCCAGTGGCGCGGCAAGGCCAGTGGCGGACGCGGCAAGGCCAGTGGCGACGCGGCAAGGCCAGTGGCGGCACGGCAAGGCCAGTGGCGCACGCGGCAAGGCCAGTGGCGACACGGCAAGGCCAGTGGCGGCACGGCAAGGCCAGTGGCGGACGCGGCAAGGCCAGTGGCGCGCGGCAAGGCCAGTGGCGGACGCGGCAAGGCCAGTGGCGCACGGCAAGGCCAGTGGCGGCGCGGCAAGGCCAGTGGCGGCGCGGCAAGGCCAGTGGCGACGCGGCAAGGCCAGTGGCGACGCGGCAAGGCCAGTGGCCCAGTGGCGGCAAGGCCAGTGGCCCAGTGGCGGCAAGGCCAGTGGCCCAGTGGCGACGCGGCAAGGCCAGTGGCAGTGGCGGCAAGGCCAGTGGCGCACGGGCCGGTGGCGGCACGCGGCAGCAAGGCCAGTGGCGCACGCGGCAAGGCCAGTGGCGGACGCGGCAAGGCCAGTGGCGACGCGGCAAGGCCAGTGGCGGCACGGCAAGGCCAGTGGCGGCACGCGGCAAGCCAGTGGTGGCACGCGGCAAGGCCAGTGGCGGCCAGTGGCGGCAAGGCCAGTGGCGGCGCGGCAAGACCAGTGGTGGCACGGCAAGGCCAGTGGTGGCACGGCAAGACCAGTGGTGGCACGGCAAGACCAGTGGTGACGGCAAGACCAGTGGTGGCACGGCAAGACCAGTGGTGGCGGCAAGGCCAGTGGTGGCACGGCAAGACCAGTGGTGGCACGGCAAGGCCAGTGGTGGCGCGGCAAGACCAGTGGTGGTGGCACGGCAAGGCCAGTGGTGGCACGGCAAGACCAGTGGTGGCACGGCAAGACCAGTGGTGGCAAGGGCAGTGGCAAGACCAGTGGTGGGCACGGCAAGACCAGTGGTGGCACGGCAGGGGCAGTGGCGGCGCGGCAAGGGCAGTGGCACACGGCAAGACCAGTGGTGGCACGGCAAGACCAGTGGTGGCACGGCAAGACCAGTGGTGGCACGGCAAGACCAGTGGTGGCACGGCAAGACCAGTGGTGGCACGGCAAGACCAGTGGTGGCACGGCAAGACCAGTGGTGGCGCGGCAAGACCAGTGGTGGCACGGCAAGACCAGTGGGTGGCACGGCAAGACCAGTGGTGGCACGGCAAGACCAGTGGTGGCGGCACGGCAAGGCCAGTGGTGGCACGGCAAGCCAGTGGTGGCACGGCAAGGCCAGTGGTGGCACGGCAAGACCAGTGGTGGCACGGCGGCAAGGCCAGTGGCGGCACGGCAAGGCCAGTGGCGGCACGGCAAGATCAGTGGCGGCACGGCAAGACCAGTGGTGGCACGGCAAGACCAGTGGTGGCACGGCAAGACCAGTGGTGGCATGGCAAGACCAGTGGTAGCACCGCAAGACCAGTGGTAGCACAGCAAGACCAGTGGTAGCACAGCAAGACCAGTGGTAAAACAGGAGTCCTAATTCTGGTATCTTTATTGTGTAGGCAACTTATATTCGAAGAGCTCAGCCAATAGAGCAGGCTTAAAAATGGTTACACTCATTCATGTACTGTAGAAGACTAACATGTTCCTTCCAGTTTTCTGAAAAATGGTTGCAATGTTTGCAAAGCATGCTGAAATTCAGCTCTGCTGAAAACTTTTTCGTTTAGTTTGCAACATTTTTGACTCATCTGACAGGTACTATTTATATTTATATGTACTGATCATCACAATTAAAAGCTTTTTTGAAAGTGTATTTTTGGTCAATTTTACAGCTTGTCAAATTTACAGCTTGTAGAACAGGTCTTGATGGAGTGAGCTAAAAGCCTAACATTATGTTTTTGTTAGTTTACAGTGTCAGATTTTATTGCTGCATATTCGCAGTGCATATCACAAGTTACTCAGATTTTGGCAAAATCTTAAGTGCAAATTATGCCCAGTCATAAGTGATTACTGCGCATTTGTGCTTCTACATTTAAAAGGATTAAGCTAATCGGGTTTAAAGTTTGTAAAAGTCATGGATTGGAATTTTGTCAGCTGAATGTGTGAGGTTTGAATAATATTGATTTTCAATGGCAAGACTGAATAAGAAAAAACTAATCGCACTTTTTTAAGTAGTAAATGTTTAGTGCATTTGCACTTTGTCTAGTGCAACGTTGACCGTGTACACGCTCAACGTTTACATGTACATGCTCAACGTTCACAAGTACACGCTCAACGTTCACAAGTTCACGCTCAACATTCATTACAACACGCTCAACGTTCACATTTACACACACAACGTTCACAGATCTACTGTATCTAATGCCAACTTTTTCCACATAATTCTGCATCAGATACAAGTGCATCCCATTAAATTTAATGGAAAACGACTGTTTGATGAATACTTGTAGAACTAACACATACACTAGCCATCATCTTAACTGAGAGCTCCAAAGAAAGAGGGACCTTTTCCTCCATATGCATCCTAAACAAATTTCAAAATAATTTTCATCAAGAATCACACACCTCCTCCTTGCAGCATCTCCTCCTTCAACAACGTTCTCCTCTGTGACCTCTTTGCCAACTTCAGCCTTCTGTTTGGACCCTGTCTGCTCCGCCAGCTTTTTACTCGTTTCCTTCAAGTCCTTTCAACGAATGCAATATATCACATGTTAATTAAGATACAGGTCTCATGTACCACTCATGAATATGATGAGAATATGGTTTCTAAACTTATGGTTATTACATGACACTTGAAAAAGGAGAGATAAAAAGGTAAGCTTATCTATCACTATGACAAAGCTTAAAAAAATATTAGAAATTAAAACCTACAAGATGGAAAAATGTGAGAATAATGTATGTTTGATGCAAGCATAATGTGACTGGATTTCCTGCAGTGCAGTGACAGCAACAGATATGGGAAAGCATATGTTATGGTGCAAGCAAGAGCGCTAATAAGCTTTGTGATGTTTCGGTGCAGAGAACAGAACAGCAAATAAGCATTTAGGTTTAACATTAAATTTGAACAATATTCATGAATTGTTTCTCTAAATATGTATGGAAAATAGCCTCATCTGCACAAACCACAATATGGATACAATTTCTTAGTTCAATTTAACCCTTAAAAACTAGGGTCTATCACCCTAGGTTTAAAGATGATTGGAGCTTAATCCAACACCAATATTTTACACACACAGGATCACCTACAATCAGTTAAACTTCACCACCTGAGATAAAACAAATGATTTATTTCTTCTGACGAAGGTTTACAAAAATTTATCTTTTTTCTACCCAGAGACTTACATACCTGCATATGCACTAAGAGACATAACTACAGCAAAATATATTTTTTCCAGACATGTCAAGGGTTTCAAAGGGAGGTGAAATAATCTTATCAACTGAACTGACCAATAGAGGGCACAGAAATGGTTTTATACTCATAAAACACAATGATTTTTGTTTTTACTTTTTTGGTAACATTGCCATTAAAAAAATATTTGCAAACTTCATTTACCTAAGACTATCTATAATAAACTTTAGAACTTACAAATCTACTGTGAAATGATTGGCATCAATATTAAACTACAGTACACTGGCAATGATTGCATTTCACTGGCACAAACCTCTGGATACTAACTAACAATACCTAAAGAAGCAAGACCACTCAACTCTTTATTGTCAATGTATTGTTTTTCACTCATCTACTATAATTATCTCTAATAAAAGAGGTTGGGATCTTAATCTCACCCTGATTAAAATCACACAATCCCTTCATTTTCAAAGATTGAGAGGGGAGGAAAGAAATATAAAAACATACACAGCCATCATACATCACACGTTTTGCATACACCAAAGAATCCTTCAACATTGATCAGCCATAAAGCAGAAAATTTCAAATTTAAAGACTGATACTAAAACCTTTATGCTTTTTTTTCAATGGAAAATACATCTGAAATTTGACATATTTATATATATAATCTCAATGCATTTAAGCTACCACAAACCACCAGCTCAGCTTTCAAAGGTTACTGCAAATGAAAGGTATTAATCAAAGCAATGTGCTACTCTTCAATAAAATGTGCTACAAAATCAAGCAATTTTCCAGATGAATGAAGCAGGTTACCTGCTTCCCTGGAACTAAAATTATCTTTTTGGATTCTGGCATAATAATAACTCCTCCACAAATTTCATCACACTTTAAATGTCCTCCCATGCGGGCAATGTTTTAGTTGATAATTTGAATGATCAAAATTCTGAAACATGAGACATATGTTTTAATTAAAGGATGATGCTATGTCTGATGTTAATTTAATAAGGTTGGAGATCCTAACCTACAACCCATGCAATATATTTGCCTTAATACACCCACCATGCTAAATCATCTTCCGAATTGCATGATGATGAATCTTTCAAGACCAAAAAATGCTAAAGATACAATTGGAACCTAGGGTGTTTAAGGACTAAACAACATTTATTTCCTGAAAGTCAAACGTTTTATGTGCCCTGGATTTATTATTTCTCTTATATTGATTTCACAAGGATATATAACATCCACTTTTTAGAAGTCATTGCAACTAAGGGATGGGTATTATGATTTAACAATGACATATCTTATCTCCCCAAATAATGTAAGATACAAGGATTAGTTTTGAGGGTTACAATTACAACATAACTACTGACGTGACATGCTCACAAATCATGCAAAAAAGCCAAGGAGAGTCAAAATAGGCAAAAAGCAACAAGAAATGAAGAAAAATGGTTTATAGTTCCACACAACATATGCGAATTACTCCTTTTGAACAAAATATTCAAGACAAATTTTAGAAATAGGAGCAAATTGTACAGACAATGCACAGCAAAGCTCATGGCAAATATCAGCTCATTATGTTCTGTAATTGAAAATGAAGACTTATAAGAGCAGAATTATCTGTGTACTTTTTACACACATCACATCAAATGTACATCAATCACAGAGTACTTCCAAAAGTTAAGCATCTTCAGAAGGTTGTTTACTATTTATTAATTCCTCTTCAAAGATAATCATTTCAAAAGTGATATGGAAGGATAATATGTAGACAGCCTCCAACTGAATAAATTAACATTATTGAACCTTACAGAGATAAATGTATCTCTTTTCAGCTTCGAATGGAGAGCGCTTTCCAAATGTTGTTGGCAATCATTCATTTAGTGTAAAGGAGATTGAGCTTGTTCAATTCAAATTTCGTAAATATGTGTTGGTATTACCCCGTACTTCGGCAAACTGCAATAGGTGAATTAGGGCGTTCTTCTTTTTTATCTTCATTTATGTACTAGAAAATTAAATATTGGTTAAGGATTCTGAAAGATGAGAATCATAGATTTACCTCTATTTGTTATAAACACATGTTAAGCATGGCTAGTAATGATATACCATGCTGGGCCACAGATATTAAACATATACTTTTATGTACAGGTTTTGGGGATGTCTGGTCAAATCAAGGTGTTAATAATGATTCTCTCTTTTTAGCAAGCTTCCTGCAAAGAATTATTGATATAAATAACCAGACTTGGAAAAAAGAAATTACTTCTATGAATAGTCTTTGTTTATACAATGAAATCAAACCCATAATGAATTCGAAATTTATATATTTTATGTTCTATTTTGTTGCTGTAAGCATTGCCATGTTGTAAATATGAAAAAGGCTGGTGGCCTATCAAGTAAATAAACTGAATTGAATTGAATTGAATATGACAGAAATTTGTAATATTAGTACATAAAAAAATTGAGGATACAAATTTCATTTCAAGTTCTGGAGTGTTGTGTTGCAAATTAAAACCATGTTCCTTCACAGAGGCATTTGCATAAGCGTTCTACAGCAAAAGCATCTAATAACTAACAATTAGCTCATCATCTTCAACTTCTTCCGCTTCTTCTTCAGATACCCGTTTCACTGCTTCTTCTGGTCTATTCAACTTCCGCTCCTGGTCTTTACTGAGGTCAGGAATGAGATCTTTGGCGCCGGTTAATTTTGCAAGCTGCTTGCTTGTTTCTGATAACTCCTAACAACAAACAAAATACATGAGAGGGTGCACAAACGAGGGAAAATTGCTTTAAAAAAAACCCCACACATCATGCAAATTCATGAGGGTAGCAAGTATCAGGTGGCTAGATTATGGGAAGAGTTTCACTATTTCTACAACAATATCACTCAATATGCACAGCAAAAATGTTAATTGTCACACCAAACATCTTGGTTATACGGTTAAAATATTTCCTTACATCTAAGTAGGACCTTTTAGAAATTCAAGTAACGGCTAGGCTTGAGGAAAAACCTCAAGAACTAGTTAAGTGACACCTTTAGACAGTATCATTGACATGATCAAAAACTTTTTTAAAAATCCTAAAATTAGCAAAAGAAGAAATCCATCAAAATAAGTAGTAAATAAGCAATTTTACAATTCTGCTTTTTGACTTATTGTGATCAATTGACCAATAAATTGTTCAAGAAATATTCATAATATCATAAGTTGAATAGCTCTGCATCTTTATGTAAATTCATTTCTTTTTACTACTCTGTCACAATAGTTTGAAGCACCACACCTGAAGCTAGCTAAGATTCTTTAATATGGTATACTAATATCACTCTTGATGTAAATGATTTCAAGTCACAAATGGCAGAATTTTGTGACACAAAATTGCATGAAAGCCTTTGGATCTAACACGAAGCCCTGAGCAGACATGTTTCAAAATGCAATGACTGTTCTACTAAGCAAATGCTACACTTTTAACATAAAAGATAAACAAGTTAGGCTTCACTTGGCCCTCAATACAAACTGTTGTGAAAGGTGCACTTACAAGCAACCTTTTCATGTCAGAACAATTTGCCCATGTTGTTAATCACCTGTAACAATTGTTAATGTCTTTGCTGAGTATGAAAGCTTTGAATATTATCTACTACAGCTAACCACAGCCTATAATGCAATATTAATAGCAGCATCAGCAGATTTGACTACAGAGCATGAAAGATCTACAAACAGCCACTGACTGCCAGTGACTGGCCTAAAAGTGAAAATGCAGCTCAGTTATGATCTGATGTAAGTACCATTTTCTAATAAAGTTAATATATTATTTTATGGCATTAAATCAGGGGGCTTTGTTGAATGGGTAATGAATGTGTCAAGACAAAATGGATATGTATTTGGTAAGGTTTTCAGAGATTGTAAGTAAATCTTCTTTCTGCAGACCTTCCAATTTTTTTAAATTGATTCTAAAAACAGAAACAAGCATTTATAATATTGATGACATCTGCCTAATAAAAGACAATGATCATTTGCTAACATCTGCATTAAAATAAACATCATATCTGGAGTGTTTAAAAACATAATGGCAACATTGATTTGTTACATTTCACGGTACTTTAGCCATACTTTATGATTTTGATTAGATTTAAAAACTATACAAGGGAGTATATAACTACTGGGAGGGCACATGCATACAAACTGAAATTCAAACTGCTGCCATACCATCTTGAAATTATGCACTTACCGCAAAGCAACAAAAGGGGAGCAAAAAACTTAGAGACTATGACCCTACAGAATGAATTAAAAAGCTGTTGCAATCCTCAAAACATATTTGCATATAAAAGATTGAATTATCAAATAACCAAAAACTGTTTTTCAAAAATTATTTTGTATTTTTTTAAAACACAGTTTAAGACCATTCAATATTCATAAAAAACTTCAACAAATACTTTGTTTCATGCAGCAACAAACTATTGATTCAATGTGTTGCATCACTATGAGGTACCCAATACACATGACCAGGTTTTTTTTTTAAAACACAGTTTAAGACCATTTCATATTCATAAGAAACTTCAACAAATACTTTGTTTCATGCAGCAACAAACTATTGATTCAATCTGTTGCATCACTATGAGGTACCCAATACACATGACCAGGGCTGTAATTCTTATCTTGAGGGGGGGAGGGGGGGAGGAGGGGAGGGGGGGGGGAGGGGGAGGGGGGGGGGGGGGGGGGGGGGGGAGGGGAGGGGAGGGAGGGGAGAGGGGGGAGGGGAGGGGGGGAGAGGGGAGAGGGGGAAGACAAGAGGCAAATTTCCCCCCAAACATGTACTACATTTTTTAAATTCTGCTGAAAAGTGGGGGAGACATGTCCTCCTGACCCCCCCCCCCCTTATTCTCCCCTTTCCCTCCCCTCTAGAATTACAGCATTGCACATGACCTACCTTCAACATATTAAATTCATAATGCTGGTATCCTTTGAAGCTTTCTTGCACTGCAGAGAGTGTACGGGAACTTTTATCTAAGTAGTGCAATAGGTTAGTCTGGTAGGAGGCAAGAGTGCTTGAGAAAAGATTGCAGCGGCTTGCCCCCAATAAGTCAACTTTTTGGCACACATCATTCTTGAGTTGATCAAATCGAGCCTTAGTGGTGCGCACCCTTGTCTGAACCTATCAAAAGAAAAAGGATATTTGGAACTTCCTCTAAAGGTAGATTAAACTTGCTTGTCATTATCAATCTACTTAACATGAAAGAGTGTTACTTCTATGGAAGAAAGATTGTACAAATTGGGCTGAAGTTGGTTCTACTTATGATCCTAGGGACTTGTGATTTCTGACCTTTCGTTTCGAAGGTACCAACCACATGAAAGTACACTACTGAAATTTTGCAGAATTCTACTCTACCACTTGATTACTCCCCTGTAATAGTCATATTGAACAACAAGCAGAGCAGAATGACTTCCATTAAAATTGTTCATAAAAAATGCAATGGATGGAATCACTGCCCCATGTAAGGAAAACGATCAACTGCCCAGTAAGCCACAAAACACTTTTCCAAAAATAGAAGGATTTTGCAATGAATAGATTAGATATAAACCAACTTACCAACCAGGCACTGACTTAATTCATCCTGGAGGAAAATAACATTGTTTTAAGATATTTTGTGCATAGGTGTAATATAAATTATCCCCCAAAACCAGAAAACTATCACGCAGACCCTAAAATAATCTCTGCTCACTTGTGTTACTTTCACTTGCCTCAGGAAACCAGACAAGTGATTTGATAATCTCTAATTCATCTCTATAGAATTCTGATACATGTTTTAATCAATAACAAAATATTGTATGAGGGATATACTACATAGCAACACAATTCACTATGATAATCAAAAGATACACCACTCATTACATTTGTAAGTTTAATCATAGAAATCAAAAGAAGAAAATAGTCTATAAGACTGTACTTTTCTAAACTTCTCCAACTGTTTGAATGTGTCTGGGTCCAACTCTTTTGATACGTCCTTCATCCACATTAAGGCAGCTCTGTATTCCATCCTAGCACCCTCCATCCTGTTGATCGTCATTAGAGTGTCAGAAATGGCCCGGTACCTGAACGTTTCTATTTCTTGGTAAAGTCGAACTAAAGGACCTCTAAGGGCCAGTCTGAGCAAGAAAGAAAGAACAGAGTAAGAAAAGGTAAGGATAAATAAAATTGGTTTAATTCAATCTCATTCACAACATAAGTCAGTGTTTTTCAAAATGCTCAAACATGCTCTTAATGATAAAGAATGTGCATCACAGACTCGCTCGCAACTCTTCAAAAACATTTTGTAAAACTTTAAAATGATTAATCGCGACCATGCTATGTGGGTGGCCTTGTGTACGAGAAGAACTATGAATTTAACTAATTGTTGGTGCACTTACTGGGCTTACTGGGTTACGGTCTATAAATGAATTATTTTGTAACAGCTCTGTCATCCTGTAAACCAAGAAAGTGACACTTCAGCAGTGCAAGTAATGTTCCAATATCGGCAACATTTTCTGCTGATATTTAATTTCTAAACCTGTTTGACGGTCATCTAAACCCAGGATCTTTATTTTCAACTAGTTTATCAGGTAATTATCAGGTAATTTCCAAAAATGCATCGTCTATTTGTGTGGAAACTGTACCAGTTCCAGGAAAATTTCAAAATAAATTTTTGAATACTTAAAAGGTTTGTTCTTATTTCCCCTACTTTTTGGGTGATACTTGGTTGCGATTAATCGCCAAATGCTCGCAAATTTTGCCAATTAAATAATTAGTGAATTAATCGCAAATCAACAGCACTATCACAGACCCTAAAGCAATAGGTGTACCTTTGATCTGAAGATCCAGTCTGTGCCTTGCCTACAGCACTCATCATCTTGCCAGCTCGTGTCTTATCCATGCTGCTCATCTGCTTCAAGAATCTTCCCATAGCATTCTCATCTTGCGCAAGAGCTTGACAAACGAAGCAGAAGACCTTTCATTACATATCACTTAAAACTTGTCTTGTTAAATTGACTTCAACAAGCAATTCCTACTTCTCAAAAATAAAAAATATATTCATTAAACTCACTTTGTATCATCCCCTAAAAATAACAAGATTTTTCAATGCTTTTTTAAACATTTTGTTTTCTTTAGTGTCCTTTTGTACAAGATCAGAGTAAAAATTTATTGAAATAACAGAAAATTTGTTACTGCAAATTCGGAAGTACACCAAAGTCACCCCGAAACGATGCTAAGTTTATAAAAAATCGCACAACTAGTATGGGAAAGGTATTGATTTTTATTTCAAAGTCACACAATCAATTTTCCCCATCTCCATGAATTTTGTACACCTCTCTCACAACCATGAGTTTTGTGTCATGTTTGTAACACTACCCGAGATTTGCAATAACATTATTTCCTCAGCAACAAAATCATTTTCTCTGCAACAAATTGTAAGTAGAACATCACGCAAGTACACAATACAAATCCCTACACTGTGTACAATAAGCTCAGTGTAAATTCGTGTCTAATTGTGTCTTGACATTGACGACATGCCCGAAAATGATGTCATTTTGTCAAAACCTTTCGGAAGAACTGCCCATTCAAATTTGATTGCATATACTTCTCTGTATTAGGATTTTATGTACATGCGGTAAATTTGCAAAAATAAACAGGAAAGATATGAGGAAAAAAACTCTGTAATATATTTATCGGAATATTAAAAATGGAACAATGACGTGATTAAGGAATGAGTTTCAAAATAGCGGAATTCCGTTTAAAATCGGAGGTCTCAAATGCCGGATAAGATGAACATGGATAACCACTAAACTTATTCTTTAATATAATACGAGTTTAAGCTGTCTGATATTTCAGGAAGTATTCCATGCCATCTACACATATCATATTAAATTTTCAACTCTGCTTGAGATCAGAAATTCAGGAGCACCATAAAAATGCATGCTTACTGTAATCATCATCAATGGAGTAACTCTTATTTTAGAATTCTTTAACAATTCTGAAACAAGTATATCTGTACATACCACATATATCATCCTGGTACTTTTCTATGACTTTTAAAAGTTCCATACATGACATCTGAACTGCATGAAAAACCTGCAAGGACAGAAAACAACCATAGAAATTATGTATCTTCATATGAACGAAAGGAGTGATACAAATTTACATACCATGTGGGAAAACGTAACTTATAGAAACATTCCAGTTTGCACTAAGTATGACACAAATGCAACAGTTTCATGGGACATATTATGAAAGAGAGGTTGTAGTATCACACAAGGTGCACAACTAAAACAGAGTATAACACAAGGTGCACAACTAAAACAGAGTATAACACAAGGTGCACAACTAAAACAGAGTATAACACAAGGTGCACAACTAAAACAGAGTATAACACAAGGTGCACAACTAAAACAAGAGTATAACACAAGGTACACAACTAAAACAGAGTATAACACAAGGTGCACAACTAAAACAGAGTATAACACAAGGTGCACAACTAAAACAGAGTATAACACAAGGTGCACAACTAAAACAGAGTATAACACAAGGTGCACAACTAAAACAAGAGTATAACACAAGGTACACAACTAAAACAGAGTATAACACAAGGTGCACAACTAAAACAGAGTATAACACAAGGTGCACAATTAAAAGAGAGTATAACACAAGGTGCACAACTAAAACAGAGTATAACACAAGGTGCACAACTAAAACAGAGTATAACACAAGGTGCACAACTAAAACAAGAGTATAACACAAGGTGCCCAACTAAAACAGAGTATAACACAAGGTGCACAACTAAAACAGAGTATAATACACGGTGCACAACTAAAACAGAGTATAACACACAGCGCACAAGTAAAACAGAGTATAACACAAGGTGCCCAACTAAAACAGAGTATAACACAAGGTGCACAACTAAAACAGAGTAAAAGACAAGGTGCACAACTAAAACAAGAGTATAACACAAGGTGCCCAACTTAAACAGAGTATAACACAAGGTGCACAACTAAAACAGAGTATAACACACGGTGCACAACTAAAACAGAGTATAACACACAGCGCACAAGTAAAACAGAGTATAACACAAGGTGCCCAACTAAAACAGAGTATAACACAAGGTGCACAACTAAAACAGAGTAAAAGACAAGGTGCACAACTAAAACAAGATTATAATACCAGGTGCACAACTAAAACAGAGTATAACACAAGGTGCCCAACTAAAACAGAGGTGACATGGGTATCATACTGTAGTTTGCAAATGGCATTTAATTATTTTGGGCTATCTTGAAAACATACAGCAGGACCCAAGTAAAAATCTCTCTCCTGGTTTAACTAAATTTAACAACACATTACTGTCAATCTTTGGAGGACCCCTGACTTTCTGTACAGTAATTACTGTCTCCGAAATGATGAAGAGCTACTGCACATCATCATCAACATCATTAATTGGCTGTTGCGCAGTCAACCACAAACTTTCTTCCAATTACCATGATCCTGTTTAAACTCAGCAATACTGTTTGGCTTAAAAAGATCATTCTGGTCTCCTAGCAAGTGTTTGATATATGACAAGAAGAATGTCTGTTGACACCCAGGTTCCCTTTTGTCATGAGTTGAAACATAACGGGTGCATATTCATTTGTTCTGGCTCACCTTCTGCCACCCAAGTATGTGGCCCAAGGATCTTAGTTGGCGAGATCTGACTCGATGTATCAGGGGTGTGGTGTTGGTTAAGAGTATAAATGACTGTATTTTTTTAAACTTTCAGTAAAAAGTGCAAATGTAGAATATGCAAACTTTCAATTTTGATTTGATGATGAAGCTATTAAAATGAGATACAATGACTCAAACATTCAAAAGAATAGAAATTTTAAATAATATAAACTTCTCAAGCAGATATAATATGAATGTGAGGGTATGGTTAAAACGCAAACAAGATATGATTTGATTTTATCATAAAAGCAGCAGCTTCTTTGAATAATGTGACAAAGCAAGCAAATACATGTATTGTGCATATCAGCATTGGTGCATTCAAATAAAGATCTTATCTTGCCACAGAATTCATAACATTTACTAGTTAAAACTCTTGGTGTGTCAAAAGATTAATACGTTAATTTTAAACTAGCATTGCATAAGAAGATTAAAAGCAGTAATAACCAAGGAAAGATCTAACTCAAAGTCATCGTCACACTAAATTGTTTGATATTACTCAATTTGAAATCATTTTTTATCTCAGATGCAAGAAATGCATGCAACAAAAGAACCACTACACTTTTTATTTTCTCAGATTGTAGGAAAAACATATTTTTTATCTAAAGATCATCTTGTCACAGGTCATTAACCTTACCTCCAACTTTGCATCCAGCTCTGCATCTCCAGCAACAACAAACTCATCTTCCTTACGACCAAGCTTCTTCATGACCGCTTGCTTCGTGACCCAGTACTGCTGTTGCATTCTGTTGGTCACTGATTTCTTCTGGCCGGCTTGATTCTGAACATGCCGGTCATATGCAGCAGAAGAGAGACTCCCTCCATATTCCCAGCTATGAAGTCAATGTAAAGCTATGTTTAACATTCAAGAAATCGTGAGAGAATTGCAGCATGCATTTTTAAATATGTGAGACACACCCACGTAAAACATGTTGTGTGGTTAATAAGAAAATCCTGCTGCAACAAGTTAAATAATAGCCAAGCTGTAGCTACTAGCTCTAACTGTTAGACACTTTGATATGAAATCTTGTACATTTTGTTTTTACTGTACTTATCTACCAATTAAACAAATTATAGCTATGGCGCTTGTCATAATATCAAAAATAACCTGACTAGGAGGCAAACTTTAGTTAATCAAAATTTCAGAAATATTGGGAATGAACGAAAACTTTTAACAGAAAATTTAATGCAAATTTGATTGTTTTGTTTCATTTTCTATAATCATAAGCATAATGTAAACTTAAAATTTGCAGGTTAAAAATGGATCAATTTAACTAATAGATATCGTAATATCAGATATTGAACATCCCAATATCTTTGTCCATGATATTTACATGTACCCACATCGTGACAGCACTATTTGAAAGCATGTGATATTTGCTCTATATGCAAATAAACGTGGCATTTGTCTGTGCCTCAAGTGGTATTCAAACACTAACCTTCATCTCTGCAGCACACTGCAAGATGTATTGCATAATTTTCTTCACTAATCAATTCAATGAAGTGTCCTCACAAGAAGAATTGGTAAATAATTGAAAGATTTCAGAACTGTTTAATTATGCAGATGGGTTTTGTTCTTTAAGAGATGGGTCAAGAGTGCCTGCAACCTATAATCGTAAAAACACTTTCTTTCATTACTTTTCATTGGACAGACTGAACTTTTGCCAAACTTACTTTATACTGTTTCCTTACTTTTGACATTAACAGACTAAAATAAGTGTTGTGAGTTTGGACAAGCCTGACAGGCTTAATTTAGAGATTGAAACTGTGCCAGCCCATGCATAAACTCAACTATCCCTTGGCTAGGGGGATTTGTGTAAAGTTTGAGTGCTGTACAAAGCCCAATACAGTAGGATAATAACCCCTTACAATTTAAGGCATGCAATAAAAAGCTGTATGTTACACCAATCCCTTTGCTAAGAACAACCCCACACACATTTGCAGGTACTTCCAAAAGGCAGGCATGTTCCATATATGTACTGTACATGCACCAGCCTGCATATAGCTTTATCTCACTAAACAACAGTTTAATTTAATTGAACATTTCATGGATACAAATTTTTTTTCTTCAGATATCAGTTTAAAGGAATTTTACTTGCATAAAAATTATACCATGCCATTACTCCACTACTGATATAAAGAATAAAAAACAAAAGAATAATGAAAATGATAAATTTGTTATACTTGAGTATCAGAATCTCATTATCATGGCATTTCCAATATCTCAGTGAAATTGAAGAAAAGAACGAAGTCTCAGGACGTTTGTGTATCCTCCCATGCACACTGACTGATTTACATCAAATGGTCAAGAACTATTCTTAAAAAAACACACAAGCAAAAAGGCTGGATCTTATCAAAACGAGGCTGGATCTTATCAAAACGAGACTGGATCTTATCAAAACGAGGCTGGATATTATCAAAACGAGGCTGGATCTTATCAAAACGAGGCTGGATCTTATCAAAACGAGGCTGGATCTTATCAAAACGAGGCTGGATCTTATCAAAACGAGGCTGGATCTTATCAAAACGAGACTGGATCTTATCAAAACGAGGCTGGATCTTATCAAAACGAGGCTGGATCTTATCAAAACGAGGCTGGATCTTATCAAAACAAGACTGGATCTTATCAAAACGAGGCTGGATCTTATCAAAACGAGGCTGGATCTTATCAAAACGAGGCTAAAGCTTATCAAAACGAGACTGGATCTTATCAAAACGAGGCTGGATCTTATCAAAACGAGGCTAGATCTTATCAAAACGAGGCTGGATCTTATCAAAACGAGGCTGGATCTTATCAAAATGAGGCTGGATCTTATCAAAACGAGGCTGGATCTTATCAAAATGAGGCTGGATCTTATCAAAACGAGGCTGGATCTTCTCAAAACAAGACTGGGTCTTATCAAAACAAGGATGGATTTTATCAAAACAAGGCTGGATCTTATCAAACAAGGTTGGATCTTATCAAACAAGGTTGGAGCTTATCAAACAAGGTTGGATCTTATCAAACAAGGTTGCAGCATTTTTTTTTATAGAAAGATTGGCTTCGTATGAAAGAAAAAAACAGTATTAAAGATTTCGTTCATGCAATTGGAGTTTGAAGGGACAACGAACACCCTGTATAATGTAAAGCTTAGCAATTCTGCAGGTGCCTCATAAATAAGCAATTCCACACAATACTTCATCAAGAGTCAAAAAAACAACCTAATCAATAAGTCATTCATATTTTGTCCATAAGCCTTCAGTGTGTACTGTAATCCAACCTATTGCTAAATTGAATGTAACTATTTAACAGAGGACTTTAACTCTAAAGATTGGGACAGACACTTCTTTTCAATAGTAGTCAAAAGTACAGCAAAATTGTTATCACAGTAATATCAGTCATTGACTGGAGGTATTTAGTGTTCTAGTGATTTTTAATATATATATATATATATATATATATATATATATATATATATATATATATATATATATATATATATATATATATATATATATATATATATATATATATATATATATATATATATACATATAAATATACATATATATACATATATATATATATATATATATATATATATATATATATATATATATATATATATATATATATATATATATATGTTTCCTATTGTTTCCTAACAACATCCAATGAAGTATTTTTAAGAACATAAGAACTTGTTTTTGCTCAATTATGCTTGAAAACTAATAGACAGGAAAGAAAAGTTGGATTTAATTTTTAGCAAGACAATAGACTTTTCATAG
Organism: Chiridota heheva; assembly: GCA_020152595.1. Taxonomy (NCBI): domain Eukaryota; kingdom Metazoa; phylum Echinodermata; class Holothuroidea; order Apodida; family Chiridotidae; genus Chiridota; species Chiridota heheva. Next base: position 306,672 of record JAIGNY010002074.1, read on the forward strand.
CAGGCAAATAAGCAAAGTGATTATAGACCAAGATGTTAAATATGCAAACATTTGGGGAAAGGAATTATTACATAATCTAGCAAGAATACAATACACTCATCTTTGAGCACACAAATGGAACAACATGTAATAATATAACTTTAGTGTTTTTCTTTAAAAAATTGAATTAGAATTAAATAAGACACTCAGCATCTACTTCATGTAAGAAGTTGTCAGAACCATAGAAGTCAATATATCATATACTGCTGGAAGGTGCACACAATGAAAATCTGTGGCATCGTTTGTACTTTGTTAATAAGAGCAATGACATGGCGTCTTTGCACATCAATGTAAATGCAACCATCAGTGACAAAACGACCTTTTGGCTGTTTGCTAAGTTGTGTATTGCCGACCTTGGGGTACAAGTACACACCATAGTAGGGCTGCTGTTTTAGGGGTAAGGATGTTAGCCGAGGAGGGTGGGAAGAATTGATAGTTGTTGGAGCTTTCCCACAACAAAGAAAGAAATCATGAAAGTCTGTAAATTCTTGAAAAGGTAGATACAAGGACATAGGCGGACAACAGGAGCATTTCTCTCACTTTTCCATATTTATATTTTTTCTATAAGTGTGATTTTGTGATTAATTCCCCACCCCTCCCCCTTCCTCTTTCCTTTTCCCTCCCAACACCACTTTTGGTAAGCAAATTTCATCTAAATTGTGACTTTTTCACCCCCAAAACTGCAAACTAATAATGTATATACAAATCTCAGCTTGATAAAGGGGCAAGGTGCTAGACTTGTTGAGGGGCACAATAATGCACCTGCGAAGCACTGCATCTTTTTGGCGTGGAGTCCAGGGGCTCCCCTTCACCCTTAAATCCTCATGCGGTCATGACACGACTGATTGGACATGCACTTTTCAAAACATTATTTTACTTTATCAAATAGGCCCACAGCAGTGATCCTGGTATCATTTGAAAGAGCTCGAATAGTTCTTTCAGAATATGTAACTTTTGGATAGGGCTATGTTGAAGATTTTGGAGAAAAAAATGGTTTGAAATAGAGAAAATTTAAAAATACATATAATGGTTTCTTTTATCTTTTTCTCAAAAACTTTCTTGCCTACTTCCAGACCCCACTTTAGCCTGAAAACCCATGAGAAATTATCAAAGACATCAATGCATCCAATTCCGATCAAATTTTGACTGCCCCTATCATCAATACCTCTTTTTTTGGCAAATGCTTTGCACAATTTCAAGATTTGTAGCCTTTTTGAGACCAATTTTTAACAAAAACCATAGATCCTGATAGCAATACAACTGCCCTATGCAAAATATACTGTTGGAATGAATTTCACATATTTTAATTGAAAACAAAAAGAGCAACTACCCTCTCTTCTTTCACACTGAAATATAAGTATTAAAACAAACCCACAATGTACTCGTACGCAGTGTAGTGTAGCGGTAATAAGTTCATGTGGGCGACTCGGGTTCGAAAACTAAACTGGATGTGCGGCCTTGTTTTTTAGCGAGTAATTACAAGGGTGCTTTTTTTTTTCCTTGCTGTTTTTGCTTCTTTTGCTTTGAGAAAAAAAAATTAAAAATAGGCATCAATAGAAAGGAAATTTCACAACAATCCTTGGCCTAATTTTGCCTAAAATTTGCATATTTATGTTGATATTTTCTTTATTTTGACTTTTTATTGAAAAGTTTAATGTTTTAGCATTCATGTAAACCAAACTTGTAGTGATAGAAAACAGGAAAGTTTTTAGTTACATGTATAATCACACCTAAGAATGAAGCTATTCTGACTGATAAAGACCATTCACGAGCCAAACAGGACAATTGCTTACTATGCTATCATTCTGTGTTCTGTATCCATGTAAGGTATTTCATTTAGAGGTTAATCAAGATTACTAATTACAAAATTAAATTTTTTGTTTACATTTTATTCTGATGAGGGGCGGACCACAAGGAGGTGGGGCAGGCCCACAGAGGAGCAGGGTGGGCTTCCCCTGTGAAAGAGCAAATCTAGGGTCTGTATATATATGCTCAATCTAAAGAAATGCTGCAAAAATTCAATGCTAAATTATGATGCCACACCTGTATGCAGTATTTTAAATATTCCAACTTTCAAAAAATTTCAATTGCTATTTGCAAAGAATACATGGGCAGGAGATCGTGGGTACATGTACATGCTGCCTATACAAGTTTAAACAACAGCTACTAAAACTTTTAACTCATATCATTACAATAAGGTGTAGACATATTTACAAAATGATAAGTGTTCAGGAATTTCTGATATAAAACTTCTAATGAGATGCTTTTTTAATATTTCATGCATAGAATAACTCAACAATTACATATGAATTAAAGTCAAAACAGTAAAATAACCTGTAATTACACAGCAGTCTCTGTAAGTGACTACAGTACACACAGATTGAATGTGTTCACACACAAATTAGGTTACCACACATTTCACAAAGCTGGACAATTAATATGACATTAACCACACTTGGGTTACTCACTACTGCTTACTTCAAAAACAGTAGTTACACACTACAAGTATACATGTACAGTGAAAACGAATGAAAGAACAGCTATCACACTGATAAACACTCAAACAATTCTACAGTAAGTTACAGTAGACATGATACAAGTGAAAATCTAATTTTGATACCAAACATCACTCAGAAGAATTACAAACATACGTTATAAAGATTGTAATTTTTATACACACATCATACCTGATAATAATTTTTTTTAATGACAATAACCTTGTAATAAAGAGTGGACTTATGTTTGTTTTGATAGTCAATTATGAGTAAAACTTCAATAGTTATTATCAAACCATGTGTTTTTGTACAGAACTGAGGACTCAATCAAAGAAGTTTATGTACTGTACATACAATAAGTACAATAAAAAAATATCTTTTGTATTTGGTCAGGTAAAGGCAACATTAGCTAAATTGATTTAAAATCCACTAAAAAACATGAAAGCAAAAAACTTTATCAAAATCAGTCCAAAATTGGCCATTTTACAACTCTTTCAAGATTTGCAAATATGAAGAAATATGCAAATATGAGAAAATATGCAAATATGTGTTCCTCGTGTCTATTCTATTATGTAAACCCATTGTATTTTTACCCTTTGCCATTTCTCTCTGAAATGGGGAAGATAATTCTAATGAAGCAGATTTGGTTTTTACCATACCTCAACCAACCTCAAGCTGGAGAAGGCATTTTGAACATTTTAATACACTAAAAATTATCAAACCCATAACTTGAAAAAGAAACATGGGTTTTAAAATTCAAAGACTATTACACTTTGAATTTCCTGTTTTTTTTTGTGGCTAAATAGAACACTTTTGTACATATCCAAAGACCTTTAGTAATTCTCAGTTATCATTACTAACAATACAGTAGTTGTTATTTCATTGCTTCATGTAGATCAGAAGGAAAACATAAAAATATCCAAAGAAAAATGAAAGCTGAAGAATTTAACTGACTAACATGTGCAAATTTAATTTACATGTGCAAAATCAAACCATCGACAAACAGGTATAAAGAAAAGAGAGTGGCTCTTTCATTGAGCTGTGCTCACCGCTACAAAACATTTGACTTGGGCATTACATATTCAGCATTCAGAACCTCTATCACCTGACTTTCATCAAGTTTTTTTCTATAATATTGAACAAAGTTATGCTAAACTTATAAACTAACTTCAAACAACAAACTATGTATACTTAATGTAATACAAACTTCAGCAAGTACATTTATAGAAATTTAGAAAACACACTTTTAAAATGAATGTTACACAACTAACACTACAGATTAACAGAAAGTGCATTCTGATTCACTTTAAGTCCAGATGCACTCCCAGATGATTCAAACAAAAATCTTGTATAAGAACTTGCCTCTGATCCATCAAAGGTTCGCTAGTCCCACTTCAGCAAGCAAAAATGAAAAGAGTTCAGATTACATAGAATGATATTTTCAGAAGCGTGCTAAAAATTATCCCCCTTCCCTCCCTCAATCTAACAAATGCACTATAATAATGGGTTCCATTGTATGTATAGAACACATATATTTAAAGTCTTTTCCACCTATAAAAGACAATAAACAATGCTAAAAAGGATTCTTACACTGTAGGTGATGTGCAATCTATCAAAATGTACAATTTATAAATACCAAAAGCACCTTTTCACCCAAAACAAGTAATGTTTGGTTTGTACTACCATTTCAACCAATTAACCAGAACCAACAAGGTTTTGTGGTTCCGATGCTTTTTGGCTCATATGCGGATTGATTTACAAATTTGTATTAACTGTCATGGCATTGCATCTGATATATTTGTTCCATATTTATTCATAAGCCACACCGACCAATAAAAATGTTGACAACATTAACATACATGTGCACAATAATTAATAACATAAAAGCAAGTACTGTATCATGCAAAAACGATTGCTCATTTATCCTATTTTAAGAATTTGTCGGTTAGCCCCGCTTACTCATTAATATTCATGACATCACTTCCACAACAGTAGAACATATGTACAGACCATACCCATCTGTCTACCCATATGACATAAGTCTAATATACCGTTCATGAGATATGGAATAATTTTTGAGCACTTTCACACATTAAGTCATGCCCGCCCACCATGTATATGAATGACATCTGTAGATAACATACACATGTGCACAATAACCAACAATATTATCATGACAAGTATGATGCAAAATGGACATACGGTTGCTCATATATTAAGCTCCGCCTATTCATCAATATGCATAAGCACCACAAACAATAGGGCTTATCTGCAGACCATGGGCTACCTGTGTACCACACATGACATAAATCCAGTTTTCATTCTTCAGATATCATGTTTACAGGTCTTTTTCGGCAAAATCGTATTAAGCCCAGCCCACTATCCATATTGATTAAATTAACAATTTTACACCATGAACATGTACACACTAGCTAACATCATAATTGTGCCACATATGAAACAAAGCAGACATGAGATTGTTAAAATATTAGCTTTTTTTTTTACATCAAGCCCTGCCTACACATTAATATGTATGACATCACCTCCCAAAACAATAGCGCACATCGGCAGACCATGGGCAACCTGTATCTGTATACCACACATGACGTAAATGCAGTATTATCATTCTTGAGATATCATGTTTACAAGCTCTTTTTGGCAAATCATATAAAACCCCGCCCACTTTGCATATTAATGAAATTCAATGTTTTTACACAATGAACATGTATAAACTAGCTAATGCCATAATTGTACCCAATATGAAACAAAGGAGACATGTAATAGTTAAAGTATGAGCATTTCAAGATTTTTACATTAAGCCCTACTCATTAATATGCATGACCTCACCATCAAATGTGAAAAAAACAACAACGCCCCAACTACTCATTAATATGCAGGACTTCACCATCAAAACAATAGGGCACATCTATGGACCAATGGGCTATCTGTGTACCAAATATGACATGAATCCAGCATACTTTTCTTGAGATATCGTGTTTACGAGCTGGGGCCATTAACACACATACAGCCATACACACACACATACATACATACACACACATGCCATCATGACTGCATAGGTTCCTGATGCTATTGCATCGGAACCAAAAACAAACTCAACAGTAATAAATGATGCATAAAATACAAAATTGTCAATACATACATGTTCACTTTTCTTAATGTAGACATAAACCCTAAACTTTTAGCTAGATATTATAGAGAATAAAACAAAACAAAACAAAAAACACCAAACACAGCAGCTTAAAAGCGCATTCTTATCTAAGTTGCCAAATGGAGGCTGCCATTTTGTCTAATTTAACTTGGAATTCCCATTCTAAATGGCATCTTTAGCCTAAAGACCTTTTTAAATCTGAATCGGCAATTTCCTGAAAACTTATTTAAATAATGTCACATGGCCAAGATTTACATGTAAATAATGGACCAATCGTATACTGGTGGAATCGTATTGACTAATCAAATACTGGGAATCTTGGCCATCTGCACAATTCACATACGGTATGGGACCAAGCCATATGAAAAAATGTTTTCAAGTGCACGTATCATACCTTCATTATACATGAAGGTAATATGCGCACGTATTGCTGCTTACAATTGTTTTTCTTAAACCTGCACCTGATTGGTTGGAAGCAATTCCCCCAGCAGTTGATTGGTCAAAGTACTAAAGAAGTTACTTTGGGTTAAACTTGATTTGAGAGGACTATAGCATTTTTAATGTATTTCTTTGAAATTCACTTTGAATTTTTGAATTTCAGAATTCTTTCAAATGAATGTTTTATCATTTCTACCAATAATATCGATACATATAAGAATTTTGGACAAATTTAAACTAGAATGGTAAATACTGTAATGGTTTGCATGTCCATGCAAATTAACACCCACATCATATGACCCGGCCAATTATGAAAATGGCATCTCACAATAAGTCCCACATGGCATCCCATGTCCCATATCCCATCCTATGTCCCACATGACATCCCATCCCTTGTCCCACATGGCATTCCACCATATCTCCCACATAGCATCCCACACCATGTCCCACATGACATCCCATTCCATCCCTTGTCCCATGTGGCATTCCACCATGTCCCAAATGGAATCCCATCCTATGACAAACGTGTACACGCCAAAAAAGCGAGCATGTATCGTTTACACACGTTTCAGTACCGTAATTTTCGTAAACACACCAAAATTGCTCCAAATTTACGAGGCAAAGTAAAAAAAATCGCACAACCAGTATGGCAAAAGTATTGACTCCATTGCCGAAATAGACGCTCAAGTTTTGCTTTCCAAATCGTAAAAAGTTTACTTCTACAGAATAAATCATCATTTTTATGGAAAATATGCATGGAAATTCAGTTTAGAAAGAACAGATAACTTCCTTTCAATGTCATTTAAACTCGACATCGCGTAACTTTTTTTGCCATACTCTCTACAGCTTTCAAATTTCCACTGTGAGAATCTTGCATACTACGCCTATGATACCTCACCGTAAAACATTTCAAAACTACGCCGCCACCACCCCAGGAGTTCTAAAATATCAGTCCTCTTGAAAAAATGGCCGCCATCTTTGTAAAGCACCTACAATTTCAGTTTTGTCAAAACCTTTTAATGTTTGTTTATTTTGCAATATTTTTTCTTTCTTGCAAAATTTATTTGACTCATCAGGTAAAATTTAATGTAAATGTACTGATTGTCACGATTTAAGTATTTCGATTTTGTTTGTTGGTTGATTTAACACCTTGTAAAACGAGCTTTGATTGCGTGGGATTCAAAGCTTACTAATTGTGGCCTAGCGTTAGGCCTATTGTTAGTTTCACTGTTTACTGCTGCATATTCGCTGTGCATTTTAAAAGTTAGCCTACTCAGATTTCGGCGAAATCAAAGTGTATAATATCCCCATTCATTGGTGATTACTGCGCATTTTGTTTCGGACATTTAAAGAGGACTATGCTAATCGGGTTTACAATTTGTAAAAAGTCATTGATTGGAATTTTGTCAGCCGAATGTGTGTGTGATTTGAATCATGAATGATCGTATTAATTTTCAACAGCAAGACTGACTATAAAAAAACGATTACTCGCAAGTATTTAGTAAACGTTTACAAGGATTTGCAAGCGTGTAGCGTGTACACGCTAACGGTCACAGCTCTACATTTTCACCAAAAACATAATTTCTTATAAGCTGGAAAATTTGAAATGGATTCTTCTTGATAAAAATCATTGCAACTAAATGCCCTTTTTGAATTCAAGTTAAAAAATAACAGAATATAGAAGAAGTTATCCTATGATGAATGGAGGCACTAGTGGAAAAAGTCTATATATGACAATATTAAAGAACAGTGAGCCCTTGTACAGAAGAGATCGTTTACTAAAATTAATTACAGTACTGCAACATGAAACAAGCTCTTCAATACCTTCTATCACTGTCCATCGTGAATCAATTGTAACTAGAACACACTCCACAACAAGATTACTTCTGGAGGATCAGGAAAGCACCCTGCAAGACAAAACAAATATCATAGGAAAGTCAATAATCTACATATCCTAAACTAGAATGGTAAATACTATCATGGTTTGCCCATGCAAATTGACAGCCATATCACCCATATTGACATGACCACATGGCATCCCACCCCCATGTTCCACATGACATCCCATCCAATCCCTTTGTACCACATGGCATTCCCATCCTATGACCCACATTGCATCACACACTATAACCCACATTGCATCACACACTATAACCCACATGGATCCCATCACATGTCCCTATTGACATCCCACCCCATGTCCCAAATGACATCCCACCCCATGTCCCAAATGACATCCCACCCCATGTCCCACATGACATCCCATGCCTTGTCCCACATGGCATTCCACCATATCTCCCACATGGCATTCCACCATACAGTACATGTCTCACAAGGCACTCCACAATGTCCCAAATGGCATCCCTATCTATGTCTAACATGGCATCCCACCCTATGACCCACATGGATCCCACCCTACTTGTATGTCCCACATTAATCCAACCATATGTACCACATGACATCCCTTTCTATGTCCCACATGGCATCTCTCCCTGTGTCCCGCATCAGTGGCTTCTCACCCAATGTCCCACATGGCATCTCACTTTATGTCCCACATTGGATCCCACCATGTTCCACATGGTATCCCACCCAATGTCCCAATGACATCTTACTTTATGTCCCACATGGCATCACATCCCATATCCCCATACCCTATGTCCCTCATAGCCTTCTAACCTATGTCACATGGCATCCCAACCTATGTTACACTCTGTGTTACTCTTGGCATTCCACAGGTCCCAAATGGCATTCCACCCTGTTCGACATGGTATCCCACCCCATGTCCCACATGGCATCCCACCCCATGTCCCACATGACATCCCATAGGCTCCATGAGAAGTCTTCTTCCTATCATAGTCCCTGATTGAGCATACTGTGTATGAAAGTGTCTGTTCATATAATAACTTATATAAAAATGACTTGTTGAAATGGGGTGGGACCCCATGTCCCACATGACATTAGATATCCCACATGACATTCCATCCCATGGCATTCCACTCAATATCCTACATGGCATTCCACCCTGTTCCACATGGCATCCACCCCATGTCCCACATGGCATCCCACCCCATGTCCCACATGGCATCCCACCCCATGTCCCACATGGCATCCCACCCCATGTCCCACATGGCATCTCACCCCATGTCCCACATGGCATCCCACCCCATGTCCCCATGGCATCCCACCATGTCCCACATGGCATCCCACCCCATGTCCCACATGGCATCCCCATGTCCCACATGACATCCCACCCAAAGTCCCACATGACATCCCATAGGCTCCATAAGAAGTCTCATCCTAGCTATCAGTCCTTGATTGAGCATACTATGTATGAAAGTGTCCGTTCATATAATATCTTGTATGCAAATGTCTTGTTGAATAAGAAAAAAAGAAAAGTCAAATAATTATGCCTGATATAGCCCTTGGTGTTTAGCACATGGTATATATTATATCATATGTCCTGCATGGCCCCCATCCATGTCCAACATGGCATCCCTCCCTATGTCCATATGCAGTCAAAACCTGTCACACTTCCTGACTAAGCATACTAAATAAAAAAAAGTCTGGTCAGTTCATATACTGTAGCAACTTTATGCAAATGAAAACAATAATAAAGGCAGAGTTTAATAATCATGCCTGATACAACTGTTGGTGTCCAAATATTTAGAACAATTTTAAGAATTTGAAATCTCCAATGCTACGAGAGAGATGCATGAGGACCTCTGAAGAATATTGGAAAATTATATCATTTTACAGTTATCTTTTAAAGAAATATCAAATGTTTGTAGACTTTTTAAGGAAACTAGTCTTCAATCTGTCTTACAGAAAGTGTCTCTGAAAAAATTTAGCATTTTGTGAGGAAATTCTAACTTTTCATAAGAATATCTGAAGAAACTTTAATATTTTCCATCGCTCGTACGCTACTACTATGAGTAAACAGAAGTACAGGAGAACGGAAGAAAATTTTTAAAACAAAATGCCACAAAATCTTTCGTTCTTTTTCAATCTGAACAATTTTGACCAGGAGTGTTGTTCAGAGGTTTATTATACACATTAAAATGAGATAAGAGAAAGGAATACAAACTTTTAGGGAATGAATACAAAGTTATTGAGGGAATAAATGGTTGTTTTTATTTGCAACCTCATTCTGAAATGTGAATCATACCAGCTTGGTTTGCAGCTTGGTTTGATTCACAAACCAAGCTGGTGATAGCAAAGGGATAATTTATCTTCTTTTTTCATTACATTGTTATTCCATAACAATCACGCAATTATAATTTACTCTCTAAACAATGCGACAGCTATTTATAGCGACAGTTTTTCCAACATAAGCTGCTGAATTAAAAAAAAAAAACAAAATTGAAAATAACACAACAATCCTGAAAACCTATTCATTAATCATGTTACTATGACAACACATGAATCTAGGGTCATTCACGCAAAGTTTTATTTGTAAAATATTTTTAATGGGTGTATGTCTTATAAGATTCAGTGAAGGTTTTTGCAAAGTGTTTTTAAAAGTAAAATGTGCTAAGTTTTAACAGAAACAGTCATCATAAAGAGAAAATATCATAATACTCAGTTACTCAAAAAGTCCGAGTTGAGCAGGGAAAATCCAATAAAATCCACACAAATTACAAAATGTAAACATGCGATGACAAAAATGAAAATTCATTTCATTGTAGCACAAATTGATATAAAAGATGGCAATCCACGGAGTTGATGACCTTATCGCTTCTGCCACACACATAATTTGTCAAATTATCATTTTTTTTTTCTCTTTAGGAAGATAACAAAATGTAACATTTTATATTAATTAATTGACCTTTAAATGACCTGTCCCATTATCTGTGGGACATAACCCTACATCACCTTCCATATCCCACCAGTACCAACCCAATATCACTTAGTTTTCTCAGAAAGCACAACACAAAATTGACCATTTTTAATCAATTATTTGACCTCTGACCTATAAGGTGCATGGCCCAACTTGCGGGGGACATAAGTTCACATCACACTACACCCTCCCACCAAGTTTCATCTTGATAGTTTGTACGGTTTTCTCTGTACACGTGACACAAAATTTGATAATTTAAATCAATTATTTGACCTTTGGGGTATATGACCCAACTTGTGCGGAACATATTGTTCACATTATCTTACACCCTCCCACCAAGTTTCAAGTTTGTACGATTTTCTCTGTACACACAACACAATATTTGGTACACCTACCCATCCAATCACACACAAAAGTGAGCACAATACCTAATCGCCATATATTCTAAAAGGATGAATGATGTCCTCTCCATGTAATCACCTAATTTCTTTTAAATGCTGTAACTCCTTGACCTAATTGTTTTAAATATGCGATAACATATTTACAGAAATTCCTAATTGTAATCTGGTTATCAACTCAAAACAAAGTTGTAACTTTTTAATTTGTATGAGAATGGGAGTTCCAAGCATTCCTTCACACTAAACCAAAGTAACTCTTGGCAGGAAGTGCCTGGGGATCAGGGACTGGAGCAAATGTAACATATCCCTGCTTACATCACTCCCGATATTTAGACCAGGATGTTTTATTTCTCTGTGACTGTGTGAAATGTCCATAATTCTTTTATAAAGTGCTGAATCACCTACTTACAAAAATATTTCAAAAATGCCAAAATGCTTCTTTTGCATGTTTGAAGGGACATTTAGAATATGCTAGGTGTCTCTGTCCCCTCCTTCTTGAAGTTGTCTTTTGTTATGGTTTTACTTAATTATATGTTTACTAATCTTTCAACAAACTGCATGAGCTCACACCTGGGCCAGGTCATAAATCACCCAGTAGAATTGAGTTTTGGAATGTTCACATCAAAGTGTCATTAAAATATGGTATTTTCAACATGGCCCTTGAATTATGGGTACTGGGGTCAGGTCACAATAAAACTGGGATTTGTTTTGTAAATGTTTCTTTTATGTTAGAGAGATAACAGACAGTTGTTTCTCAGACTGTGTGGAAAAGTTTGCAGAAATGCTAGTGGATTGAGAAAGTTGACAATCAAAGTTATTTCTATTCAGGCTCTAATACTAATTACTAATTTATCTTTTTAGCCTATGACTTCATAATCTTCATTTTTTCATTAACAAATCTAGGTACCTAATGAAAAAAAAAAAGGGGGGATAGGGGAAGGGGGAGAGATGTTTTCTCAAAGATTTGTCTATTTTAGGGGCTTAGGTGTTTCATTTACAGAGGAATTTTGAGAAGTTTGGCCCATTATCTGTGGGGAATTTTACAATTGATATTTATCATTATTTTTGAAGGATTTCACATTTGATTAAATGGTCTTTTGGACTATATTCGGAAAAAATCGGCAAAAATGAGCAAGTTTATTCTGTTTTCAGTCACTTTGTAGGGTTTCCTTTTTTTCATTTTGTTCCTGTAAAAATTCAGTGCAGATATGTAAGACTATCGAACCAAAGATTATCAAAGATTTTAAATTATTCAATACGTCATCAGTCCATTTGAACAAAATATAAGAAATAACAAGCACAAAAATAAATAATGAAAAACGTGAATTTTCGATTCTAAAAATAGTCCCGCAATGAAAGATAGGAACAAAAAAAGACTTAAAAATATTTTGAACTTTTACGATTTTATTTAACAATGGAGACGAGGATTAACTCTTAAATTTAATGGTTAACTTGTATTAATTTTTTAAACAAGGGCAGATGCAAATCCGGCGCAATTGCAACTCATTCCCTATAATTAAAAGCTTATGCTTCAATAAAAAAAAACGGGATTGTCAAGGGGACGCAAATCTGACGGAAGACGCATTTGGGACTCATTTTCAACTTATTATTTTTCCCAGTTGTAAAAACCAGACGTATTTTGGCCCGACTCAAATAGTCAACTGAGACAGAACAGTACCATATGGATTTGTTGATGCACTGTGCAGCAATTTTTCACATAATGGGTCATGGTAAACAAGTGCGAACGATTGTACTATGAATGTCGGACTTTCGGTTTGTATTTTTCACTTTTTCAGGTGGGTCAATATGTGCGTCAATTTCTACGCATTGTCCGTCATTTTTTTTATTCTCATGTGCGTCAAAAAAGCATCTTGTCCTTCAGTTTTGTGACTGTAGTGTGGGTCATTTTTATGTATTGTACAGTCACTTTACTACTAGTGACTGAGGGATGGATGTCACAGTAGTGTTTTGCACAATGCAAAACGTGCAATGACGCACCCTGTCAGGGGTGTAGGGGTGAGTCATACAATTGACAAGTGGATAACATACATAGGCCTAACTGTTTTACTTTACATACTGAAAAGAATTCTTGAGATTGGACATCCAAGAATTTTGTGGAGCACAGCGACATCTGACATAACAATGCTTTTTTGACAATACTAAACTTTACTCAAAGGGGAAAACAAAGTCAGTTATCATAGCAGTCAATGGGAGAAAAAACAGATTTTTTGTCATTTTTCAACAAATACTAGACAGAATTGATTTTCCTTCAAATATGTTGTGTAGACCGATACGAGTTTACAATAAAGACCTAGGGCCCTAGGCTAGGCTATATGACGAGTAGTCTACCATTAATTTTCGCTGACTGGCTAAGGCGACACAATTATTTATAAAAAAATTCCCATCGACTGTAATGATAAAGTTTCCCCTCTCGACTTAGCAAAACCGTACTGAGCTCGTACACATTTATGTCGACTCCGACCTCGATAATACGTTAACTTAAACTTGGCCTAGCCTAGCTTTTTAAAATTAGGGGGCCTAATTGTAACCTAACACAGTATAAGCTTAAAAAGAATTTTGACCTCTTGTTCGGAATGCCTCTCTCAATTTGAAGGTTGTTGTTCAACGAAGAAGGAGATGAAATGTACAGAACAGCGTAAATAATGTTATTCAGTTTAGTATTCTTGCAGGTCTTCACCCTCAGATTTAAAAACAAGAATGCTTTGTCATAATATTTTTAACCTTTTTGATGGATAATCTGTCAGTCTGTTTGATGACTAGGTATTGGCGAGCCTAGCCTAAACGCTAGTTGAGTACAGAAACACATCATCGGTGAAATATGAATATTCATCGTTTAAGTTCTACGCGTTACGCGTCACACGGGCGAGATATAATCGTCAAGAGCGTGAAAAGGTAGCACAAACTAATTATTATTACCTTACAGCCTTAGTGAGACCGTAAACAATCCTCTACAATTCCTGTTGCCATGAAAACTTAAATCTTGGCGACCAAAAAATTGTAAAATGATGATTTTATTTGAAAGAGAAATAACACTTTATGTCTCACCTGGCGACCAAAATAAAAGTTCCTATGTGTAAGAAATATACTATAAATATTTCCGTAGCATGAAATGAAAGTTCTCTACTACCCCAAAATTACTGGCAATCCTAATTCCGAATTTTTACACAGTAACTTTGTTCCCACATATGATCATTTTCCTGATAGAAAAATGATCGTATTGTTTGCTTTTTCGATTAGTCTTTAATTGTTTTCTTCTTTTTTTAAATTGCTGTCGTGGCAATTAATATTTTGTATGGCATAACAGTGGCATGTCTAAGGGCTCTATTGGGCGCTCAGCCCTTATCATTACCCTCAAATTTGGTCAAAGTCATCAATACAATTATCTACATCAAATAAACTGCATAAAATGTGTAGAAAATAGATGATGGCATTTTTTGCATCGATTAAGTTATCGTTATTTTGGGATCAAACTCTTCCATTTTGGACCAGTCATTTTGGCACCAAATTCTTGAATTTTGTCCTAATAATTTTCACTTTTAAAAAAAATCTTCAGGTTTTTATCAAAAATCTTCAATTTTAGGCCAAACCAAGTTTGGACCACAATCTACCACATGAACCGAATTTTTTAGAAAGGGAGGTGAGTTTCCCAGGGCCATGCGCACATGGTCCCCAACTCAAATAATTTTCAAAGCAATCTGGCAATACAATTTGATAATAGGCCTTCACCTTTTCGCACGCGCTTATTGGAAAAGTGAGAAATTTTCGATTTTTTTTTTATTTGCAGGGAATTTTCTTCATTTTCAGGAAATTGTCTTCATTTTCAGAAAATTTCCTTCAACTTCTGCGAAATTTGTATAAATTTTAAGGAAATCTTTGACCAAAACTTTCCAGTTTGGACCACAATCTACAACATACAGTGAAGTTCTTATAATATCAAGGCCGTGCGCGCATTGTCCCCACCTTACAATAATTTTCAAAGAAATACAATTTTAAAATAGGCCTTAACCTTTCAATTAAAAGATAGCGGATAGTATCAGGCCTGTAGCCGGCGGAAGGGGTGGGGAAGGGGAGGAGGGGGTGGGAGGGTCATCTGAGTGAACAACGTGCCATTTTAAAATCTAAAAGTATAATAAGCACCCAGAATTTCAAGATTTGTTGCCCTTTCATACGAAAAACGAAACCCCCTTTCAACTCCTCAATTTCCTGAACATCCTTTTGTTGAGAAAGTGCCCATTTGCAATCTAAAAAAAAATAAGCACCCAAAATTTTCAAGATTTTTTGCACTTTTATACGAAAACAGGCCCCTTTCGAATTGCTACGGGGATTATAACCAAGGAAATTGTTGAACTTTTTTTTATAAGGACAGAATGAAGGCTTAATTGCAAGTACAATTTTTAATCAATTCCATTGCCATTTTTACAATGATACGATTTCGGTTTCATAACTACATGTTTTCAAAACTAGAACAGTAAATATATTGTCCTTCACGTTCAACTTTAACCCACTTCGTGCCCAGTCAGTCAAGTTGGATCAGGGAATTTCATTCTGGTTCCATGTATCAGTGAGTTATTCAAAAACTCTCTGAATGCATTCACAAAGAATGTAATATTTTGATGCGTTTAAGCACGTCAGTTCAGGATGTTGGTAGTTCTTGTACAGCGAAAAATAATTGCCTGCTTCCGCAGCATCTACAATAGGATTCTTCGTTTTAAGCTTACTGGCTAGAAATAATCTGTATGCATGCTGCCACATTTTTCGGGCCTCTTTTTATAATGGTAGTGCCCAACAAAAAATGTAACTAGGACTTTATTATTATCTCTGATGCTTTTTTATAATTATTCATGCGGAGCCTGAATTTAGTGCTGGTTTCGCCGATGTAATTGTCCTCCCCTAATGCCCTACAAGCATCTGGTGTAAATAATTTCTATTGCTTTACGCCAACCCATGGATTTCTCCATTATATATATATACATATATATATATATATATATATATATATATATATATATATATATATATATATATATATATATATATATATATATATATATATATATATATATATATATATATATATATATATATATATATATATATATATATATATATATATATATATATATATATATATATATATATATATATATATATATATATATATATATATATATATATATATATATAAATATATAAATATATATATATTTATATATATATTTATATATATATATATATATATATATATATATATACATATATATATATATATATATATATACATATATATATATATATATATATATATATATAAAATATATATATATATATATATATATATATATATATATATATATATATATATATATATATATATATATATATATATATATTATATATAAACCCCATCATAACTTTTTATTCCATTCTCAATTTATCAGGTTTGAAGTTTTAACATGGACACAACATTTTGTCTAATTTGTTATTGAAATTATGCCAATGATGACATGCATAATTTAATCTATGTGCTAGCACACATATTGTATTTCTTTAAAATTATCTTTGAAATTTTCTTTCCCAAATGCTTTGACATGGAGTTCTATATAGGCTTGAATCATTTATATCATATACAAATGAAAATTCACAGACCCATGCAAAGGACAAATTATAACTTAAAAATTTGAAATAGATTATAAAGAAATACATTAAAATTCTGGGTGTATGACATCATTTTTTTAGATGGCGTATGAAAAATGGCCGCTCCCATGCATATAAGTTTATATTCAATTGGCAGAAATATAATGTTTTGATAGATTAGAAAATATATGCTAAATTGTTTTGTACCATATGTGAAATTTCTTCATATGACTTATAATTATTTTCATATCAAGTAAAGAAAAAGCTAGACGTTATGTCTCCTTTTAAGTATGAATTTAAATCATTCATGGAGGAAAACCGTGGGGAGGGGAGGGGGGAAGGATTTTAATTTGTTTAGATAATCTAAAACAGGTTTTGTACTGACGAGTAAATTAACATTTTTGGCAATCAAAAGTTCGGAAATGAAGGAACATGGTCGCCTGTTTCATTCTGAGTTGGCGACCACAGAGCAAAAACAATTGTCGAGGGTTGGAAACTGATGAAAAAAGCAATAAGCGTTAACTTAAAGGTGTCTTTTATTTACCAGAGAGGAAAGGTTTTAAGGATTTTGTGATGTTTTCTGACAAGCAGGCCTTTAGTAAAAAACCTGTGGCATAGTAGTGGAGTCGCTAAGGGAAGGGGGGGGGGGGGGGGAACACGGGAACGTGCATTTTTGATGTGCCCCCGCGTATCCTCTATCTGAACAATCAGCATTAAAAAGAATTCGCAGATGAATTCAATTTGAAACATTTTCCGCCTTTTTTTCCCTGCGCCATAGGTCCTAATAATTAGTTATTTCATGTTCTAATGTTTAAAGAAATAAAAATAAAACAACTAATTTTGGTCAGTGTTTAAAAGATTTTAGTTCAGTTTTCACCATTTTATTGCAAAACAAAATACCTCCAGACATATATGCAGATGCATGGATTTGTGCCAGACTTCATAGTTGCGTGGAAGATCTGATACATCTATCAGCATAACGTAATTTGCTTACAGCATACATTGTATTTACATCTGTCATTACACTACGCCGAGGCTAAAACAGAATGAAAAAGGTAATCGTCCCAAAATCTGGAACTTCTACCATATTTTACTGGGAGGAGGCAGAGGGGCCCGATCGTGCAACACTTTCAACCCCCTTGCTACACCCGTGATTTTGATCATGAATATGTTGTTTTTGAATGTAACAAGCAGTTTATCTTGAACAGTTTAAATGTCATATTCACTTTTTTTCGGAATAACTATAGAATACCCCGCTACTCGGCAAGTATACGTTTTTGTTTTGTTTTTTGAGACGCCGTCGACCATATTAACTCAAGATTTGATGGGGGTTTATGCGTAAAACAAAGATAGTCCACCACTTTGCGTAGAGTGAAGTAAATACAAAGTTAGAAATCGTAATACGTAGGGTATGTATGGTTGGGGTTTATCTTTTAATTTGGGAGGCGCCGTTGCCGTCGTCGTGACTCGTTTTCCTTGAGGCATGAGGGGTGTATGTTTTATGGGGATGGGATATGTTTTCATCTTAGAGACGCCGTCGCCGTGAGGTGTAATTCTAAGTGGTTTCTTGCATTGTTTTTAAAGTGATTCAAGAATGAAACATCAATTAATTAATATGCAACTTATAATATTTATTCATTTCCCTTCAAATAAGGAGATATGAGGGGTGTATGTTTGATGGATGTGTATGTCATCTTGGAGACACCATCGCCGTCGCCGTGAGGTGTAATTCTAAGTGGAGGAAAGGAAGCGCATCGCAACATAGAACACAAACTGTGACAAAGAATCTAAGGATAAAATTAAACAGCAAGTTTACGTAGGTAAACCACGGAGACGGCGTCTGTGGAGACGCTGTGATACTTATATGTGGAGGGGTATTCTACAGTTAAGTCCTTTTTTCATTCAAAAACAACTAAAAGTAAGTTTTGCTGAAGCAAAGAAATTACTATCAGTTAAGATTAGGGTTAGCCTAGACTGTGTGGAAGCTCTTGGGTTAGGTTTCTCAAATTCAAAATTTACGTTGTTTTTGTTTTCAAATCACTGGCATTTTTGAGAATCACAAATATTGAAGATAGACTTCTTTGCGGCGTGCAAATTTTCTCTCAAATTTTCCAAGTCAGTAGGCATACGTACGTGCGCAGGTGGAAATGCGGGCAGGTAAATTTGTAGTTATGATTTAAGATTTTAAGATTCATTAGAATAATTTAGGTGCATATACATAAACGTTTAGTGTTTATGTTTGTGAGGGGGGACATATATTCCCTCCTTAAAAATCATAATTCAAAACGCGCTTCGATGAAAGTTTTACATGATGCAGCTTGGTAATGTAGTAGTTTAGCGAATTGAATTATTGTGCCTAACGTTAGGTCCATAATGGAAAGAGACCGCTTTACAGAATTTCAGCGAAAATTTGATAATCTGCCGTGCTGTTTGACAAACTCACTCAAAGGTCAAATTAGCTTAAACTGAAAATGAAGTGAAATGACAATTCGACTGGCGTTACAACGTTAGTGATGAGGCCTAGGCCTAGTACTACTAAAAACCTAAAACTAGAAACATCTTCATCTGTAATAAAGTTAGAAACTCACTTAAAGAAAACCCAAAGGCATTCTGGTCCTATATTAAAAGATTAAGAAGTAACTCTGTAGGTGTGTCTGTTCTACTAAATAATGGTAAACTCTGCAGTGACAGTAAAACTAAAGCGAACATTCTATTTCTAAATGACCAGTTTTTCAGTGTTTTCACAGAAGAAAACAACTCCCAAATCCGTAACTAAACCACTGTCCAACAGCAAAATAAACCAACTTATAATTACTCCAGAGGGTGTCAAAAAGCAACTGCATAACCTAGACCCCAACAAAGCCTCAGGTCCTGACCAAATACCACCATGGTTTTTAAAAACACATGCTGATGACCTCAATGAAATTTTAACTGATCTCTTTTAAACCTCTGTTGATAATGATACTATCCCTAACAAGTGGAAAGAAGCAAACATATGTAGCGGTTTTTAAAAAAAGGTGATTAACAAAACCCAGCTAATTACAGACCTATTTCACTCACCTGCGTTTGTAGTAAAATCCTTGAGCGTATAATTCACTCACATGTGATGAAATTCCTTGATGAGCATAATATCTTAACTGATTTACAGCATGGCTTCCGTGCAAAAAGATCCACTGAAACACAACTCCTCCTAACAATAAATGATATCTCTAAACAAATTGACCAAAACAGTAACATCTTTATGGCTATTCTTGACTTCTCAAAAGCCTTTGATAAAGTCCCACACCAGCGCCTGTTATCCAAGCTTTCCGCCTATGGCATTGATGGAAATCTCCTGGCCTGGTTTGCATTATTTCTCAACAACCACATTCAGCGTGTTGTCTGTGATGGTGAAGTCTCTGATTCTGAACAGGTTTTATCCCGTGTACCACAAGGCACTGTTTTGGGTCCTTTACTTTTTCTTTTATATATAAATGACATCCCTGATAATATAAGCAGCACAGTTAGACTGTTTGCAGATGACTGCCTTGTGTACAGAACAATTGATAACCCCTCTGACCAACAAATCCTCCAAGATGATCTTAACAAACTTGAACAATGACAAAACAAATGGCAAATGAATTTCAACCCCTATAAATGCTACATCTTGTCAATTTCCTCTAAGAAATGCTTTAAATTACCTGTTTATACCTTATGCAAGCAGCCACTAAACAATGTCAACTCCCATCCATACCAAGGTGTTGAAATTGATAATAAACTCAGATGGGATAAACATATACATAACATAACCAAGAAAGCTAACTCTGTACTTGGCCAATTAAAACGAACCTCTCAAACTGTCCCACCGACGTTAAATCCACTGCTTATAAAGCTCTAGTCAGGCCAGTACTTGAGTACGCATCAGCAGTCTGGGACCCCCATCACCAGTGCAATGTGGACAAACTTGAATCTATTCAAAGGAGAGCAGCCAGCTTCTGTATGGCAGACTACTCTTATAAATCTAGTGTAAAAAACATGCTTCATAAATTAGATTGGCCCTTGCTAAAAACAAGAAGATATAAAACCCGGCTACATATGCTATATAAAATCAATAACAATCTTGCCGCCATCAATAAAGTTGAAAGAGCTAATGCAAGAAATAATCATGACCTTAATTTTCAGGTTCCCTATGCTAAAAAGAATGTATATAAACACTCTTTCTTCCCTCACACACTAAAGGATTGGAATGCTTTACCGTCAGACATTGTACATGTACCAAGTCTTAACTGTTTCAAAGCTAAACTTACTAACACTTGTATTGCTAACTAGTTTTTTTTACTCATACTTTTTACGCTCGGTTGGCGTTCATGTCCTCTTGAAGGATTTTTGCCGACTTAAGCGACTCAGATTCAGATACTAGGCCTATACCAATTTCGTGCTCTTAAAGACTTATTCTGTTTGGTTTAAGAAAATGTGACAAAAGTATTTTTCCCCAAGTTTACACAGAAAAGAGAAATTTCTCTTCTCTGTAGGCTACACCATTAATGAATTTCTTTAAATTCGCTATTTACATGGCCTAGGCCTAAGTAGTTATCATCCTGGAATTTGAAATGAAGAAGTTTCGCTTGCCATGTTGGCGTCACATTCATAACATATCATGCATATGTAAAAACACACCAGGTGTACCAGTAAAAATAAAGGAGCTCCAAAGGGGCATCAAAAGTGGCTAAAAATTGAAATTCTTAAAACATACCACTCATCAAAATAGAAAAAAAAATATTTGAATCTATAAAATTTGAGACATACAGTAGGCCTATTTTTCATTGAGATTGTTAGATTTTGGTAATTAAATTTTTGAAGTTGGTAAAGTAATGGGATGCACAAAATTGGGTTCATTTACTATACTTGAACTAGAGAATACAGGTTCACTTCAAAGTATATACTTGGCTGCCAGCAGCGAAGTTACTTTCCATGGACACTATTGTTATCATAGGCCTACATGAATATGCATTGTTCTTTTGAAGTTTAAAAACATATGTAAATGTGTTTTCAAACTTTAAAAATATCTTTTCTACTATATTTCCACCAAATTTACAACAATTTTCAGCACAAACACCGATTGGCCTCTAAAGGTGACTGATTTTACACTAGCTGTAATGGTAAACTGCTTTGTTTTCACTGATAAACTGGTTGTTTAGATTTACACATGTTATTATGACATCATCCCAAATAATCCAAATCTGAAGGTCACTGTTAGGCTTCATAGGAAAACCTCAAATTTTGTTGATTAAAAGCAGCAAATCCCCTGAAGTAAGAAAATTCCTTAAGTAAGGAATCTCTTTTTTGAATCTGCAGTTGGTTGTGAATCCTTGGTTGACCACATTTGAGTTGAGAAGAGTACGTGGTGATATGATTCAGGTTTTTAAATTTCTATCTGATAGTGATGCTTTGACTTCCTGTTATTTCTTACATGTTTGAGCTAATCCTTATGTGACACAACAGATTGAAGTTGACCAAAGAGTTCCTATGGATCGATATTCAGCATTTTAGCTTTTTGCAAAGAGTTGTTAATGAGTGGAATGGTTTGCCTGAGTGGGTAGTTGGCTTCAATTCTGTTAACAATTTCAAAGTCAACATTGATAAGTTCTTTACTAACTCTGGGCGTCTTTGATTGTTTTTTTTGGTTTTTGTGGTGTTGGTGGTGTTAGGTTATGCTTTTTATAAGAGGACTTACCCTTCTTAGCCCATTATCTTGTTATGTTTAAAACTCTTGCATCTTTGGTTGTGAAATGTAAAAATTGCAAGATAAATTCCTTAAAGGATTAGTTCCGTGGTCAAGCATATGCATCATATATAAAAGAGGACTTCAAAAGAAACAAAATGATGAAGAAAGCGTTTAAAAAAAATCTTTATTCTGTAAGGAGATTTTCAACAATAAAGCTCTGTCTATCTGTGTAGAAATGACTGGTGTAGTAAGTCTACTATGGAAATTTGGCGTCTTTATTCTCACATTCTTAGCAATTGTTAATGTATTCTAACAAAAGTTAATTACATTTTTTTGATATTTAAATTATTTTTCCTTGAACTTTCTTCAGGTGGTATATTATAAATACCCTTTCTAGATTCAGTTTTACTAATTTTTGACACATCCCATGGTTTTTAAGGGCTTACAAAGTTGCAGGACAAAATATGATAGAATACATAAAGACTGAGGAATCTGACGCTTTGACATCACAACTAGTCTAATTTCAGTTGTTTCTACACAAATGATACCAAACTTTAAACTTAAATGTTTCCTTAACGGAATAACATTTTTGAATGCTTTTTCACTGTTTTGTTTCTTTGAAGTCCTTTTCCATATACTGTAAGACCTACTTGCTCGACCCCTGAACTACTTCTTTAACAATCTGTTCCCTGCAAAAAAATGTTCAAAATATATCCATGTTTACTGAGAACTTGTAAAGTGTAGATTTGTGACAAATTTTTTTTTAGAAATTTACTGTTTTCATAGGCCTAGTGGTTTTTTTGTGGATTTATAGGAAGAAAACTTGTTAGGCAGACATTCATAAGATTGCCATTTTAAAAGAGGATTTTAATCATCTTGTTAGGAAAAATGCCTTAGGGCTTCCAGTTGTGTGAGTGGGATTCTTGTGTGGTAAACATTGTATCAGTATTATGCAAATTTCTGACTAACTAACGATCAATCAAATGCATTCATGTTGGACATGCAAAATTTTGTGATCTACTTCTTAAGATTGCCATATTAAAAGATTTTTAACCTGCTGAAAGTTTGTCGCAATGTTAGTATCTCTCCTGTATTCAAAATTTGAAAAACACTTTTTGGTAGAGTGTGGGCAAAGTTGTTAAAGAACTTGGTAGTTTGCCCCCAAAATCAAAATCACACGCTCCACCATAGTGGTCAGTGTTCTGTGAAAATCAAATGTGTTTACAGAGTGTGATGTATAAGAGAACCCAGTCAGGTGACCTAACTTACTGGATCATAAAACTGAAAACAACAATATGACCTTGCCAGAAATCATTCAGAGGGTAAATATTTGTAATCCTGAAGTGTTTAGAATGCAAGTGGGCAAGATACATGTAGATCAAGAGTGAAAGATTTGTTGGTAGGATTAAACTTAGCCAGGGTAGGTACATTACTGTATATTGGGGTTAGTGGAATTCATAGAGATATGGTTTCTAAACAATATTCAGCAGGGGGAATTGCTCAGGGTGGCAGAAGTATGCACTTTACACACAGAGTGCTATAGTTCTAGTTAGTCATTTGAGCTTCATAATGTTCTAATTATAAAAACTGCAAAAGACATAAAAACATAGTGGCCTGTGAGACTTTCCCCTTCTTATTCAGAAATTTTCAAGATGGTTATTCAAACACAAAATAAAACAATTTCTTTTTCAACAGCTTAAAACAAGATAAACAGATAGAAAATGTCATCAGAGGGGCAACCAGAATCCATGAAGGAAACTATCACTGTATGCAACATATTTGACTCAAGTAAACCAGAACCATGCTTGAGTCCAAATCCTGCAGAAAAAGGTAAATACATCAGATGTTGCAGATAAATATCATATATATATGTAGATAAATAGCTAACAAGTCACATGTGTAGAATGCATGCTAAAACATTTTATATAAAATGCAATTATTAGAGAGAGCACAAAGTTTCCATGTTTTTGAAGTTTTGAGAATTAAGGTTCCAATGCACTTGTATATTTTATACGTCTGAAAGAGGTGTTTCATTTATTATGAGTGGCTTGATATGTTTTGTGTGTTAAGTAAGATATTTTGAGGGTTGTAAAATGTTGGGGTAAACTAAAATAAAGGAAAAGGTGCTGGCCCCATTACTGCATACCTCAACAAAATCATTCTCTATATAAGCTTTGACTAGTGGAGCATGCTGTCGTTCTGACAGCTGCAGTGTGTGTTGTGGAATAACACCACTCCATCAAGATATTTTGAGGCTTGTAGTAACATTTTGTGAAATTCTATAACAAAGGAAAAGGTAAGTGCTTCCTTGATAGATAGTTTATAGGTAGTCTATTTTCCTAACTGGTCCCAACAGCACACTTCCCCCAACAAGCCTATTCCCTATGCAAGTTTTGAATAGTTAAGCATGTTGATCTTCCAACAGCTCTGGTTAATCTAAGCAAATTGATAATACTGAGTCATGTGTTCTTTCTTGCAGATGAAAACAACACTTTTAAAGATGTTGTTATGCAACAGACAACATCCTTTGCGGAGTTCAAAGAAGACACAAGGTTTACAAGTAACACAAAAACAAAGATAACAGAATCCATTGCGATAAACATTTCAAAAAATAAGCCAGTGGTGACTTCAGACTTAACATCAAACACTACCATGGCTGCTCCACAAGCTATCCCAACAGGACCAAAGCTACTTATGAAGCCTACGGGAGGACGCCAACCTGCAACACGAACTCAAACAAGATCGTCCACAGCACAAGCCAAAGCAGCAGCCACCTCAAATCTTAAGCGCTCATCCTCTAGTCCAGGAGATTTACGTATTTATAAAGCCTCAAAACCAGCTTCGATTGCTCTTTCCACTCAGCCTATTCTTGCACGCTCTAGTCATGGTTATATTCTTATTCCACCAAACGAGTATGTGAACAAAAGGAGAGTGTCATCAAGAAACATCAAACGGAAAAAGTTTGATGATGAACTTGTGGAAAGTAGTCTCATTAAGACAAACATTCCTGTTACCAAGGGTAAGGTTGGCAGTGGCTTTCCTGGACCTCCAATCCCCATGACAGTAGTGGAACCACCACCAATAAAGGAAGAAAAAGAAAAAAAACCTGAACCAAAAATAGAGCCAAAGCATGTGAAACCACCTCCTGTGAAGCCACCTGTTGTGATTAAACCAACTCCAGCAAAACCACCAAAGCCACCACCAGTACCAACTAATGTCACACCGCCTGCAGAAAAGAAACCCAAAGTACGTATTCATGATATTCTCTGAACATGGCAATTTTGTACATAATTCGATGAGAACATCTCCTTGGTTGTTAGATCTCCATTTTATCACTATTTTGCAATTTATTCTGATACAGCGTAAATTTGTGTTTGGCAATGTCATATTAGTAGCCTAGTTTTTTTTAAATATGTATATAGTTTCATATTTCATGGTATTAAAATGAATAACATGCCATAACACCTAATTTGACCCATAAAGTATATGCTATGTGAAAACCTGTTCCATGAAAATACTAGTCACTGGTGGTTTTAATGCCATCCAAAGGAGTATGGAGCAAGTCTTGTGTCAATTAATAAGATTGTGCAGTTCATATGTATGACAACATATTTCTAATTTTATTGTTTTAAAATCCATTGTGTTTTAGATATCCAGGCAGTCTTCCTCATCTTCAACATCAAAACGTTCTAAGAAAGCTAGAACAGCAATACCTGTAGCAAAAGATCTTGCAAGATGGAAGCCAGAGGACGACCTTGCCCTGATAAGTGCTGTGCAGCAAGTATGTAATGATGGTTGCTCCATACATGTTATGTGTTATTGTACCTCGGAGAAGGAAGGGGGGGGGGGCATTTTCATGGGCCAGGGGTCCTTGGTCATAAGGGCCTGTAAAATTTAAGAAAGGAATGTATGTTCAAACAGCTTGGCCTCAAAAATTGGTGAAAACCCATGTTTGACAGTGACAAAACGGATGTAAAATTGGAACAGAATAGTTGATGGCCTTTTTTTTTTATGTGCTCTTTAGAATTTTCCGATATGGGACCCAGATTTTCAGATTTCTCTTGGCGGCCGTGATATGTCATGTGGTTTTTTTATTCTGTGTTGTAGGACTCAAGTTCAGTCCTAAATTTGAGTCCCAGTTTTGCCAGACTTGGGCACCAGAGCCTCAAACTCCAGTCAAGTGTTTTCGGACTTGGACTTGACTACCTTGGATTTTGATGGGGTGGGCTTGACTAAATAAATTAATTTTACATTCAGGTCATGCATGGTAATTTAAAACAAGGTATGGTCATTTTAATGTATTCATGGAGTTCACTGATTAGCTATAGTAGCATTTCTTGCGTATGAGCAAATATTAGACGTTAGACATTTAAAGTTTTTTATGTTAAGTGTCAGCAATTGTGGTCAAAGTGACACTTTGTTTTAATGTACTGTTTGTATACATTTTTATGAACAATTAGTATACATTTCATTTTAAATCATGAAGCTGACCATCAAATTTTTAGTCAGTTTTTCAGATCTTTGTATCTATTGTTGGTGTCAGATGATGTAATCAGCAGTTGTAAAAATGCTAAAAATGTTTTTAATAATTGCTCTTGCAAATCATTAGAATTTACAGTTTGGGAATACTTTTATTTTTTCATATGTGTCAGGCAGTGAGACTAATTTACCTTAAGTCTTAATTTGCTTTTTCAAAATAGACGAACGATCTTGAGGCTGTTTATCAAGGTGTCAAATTTTCACGCCATTTTACAATGAAGGATATTGAGGACAGATGGTATGCTCTGCTCTATGATCCTGTTGCATCCAAGTAAGTTCTTGTTCACTTATAAAAAAAATTGTAGATAAAAATGGAATTATTAGAGAAAAAGACTGACTGTTAACAAATTTGTTGGCATGTTAATTCATGATGATCAAAGAAGAAAAAAATCAACTTTGTACTGCTTTAGCAAAAACAATATTAAAGCAACATTGGTGTGGCTGTTCCTTTCACTGTCTAAGAATTTCTTTGATAGCAGCATAATTGTTGGTTGGGATTGAAATTTTGTGTACTCTTTTTAACAGAATAATCTGTTCATAAACTAGTGAAATCCACTCATAATTCACTGCAGAGTCACTTTTCAGCAAAGTTTAAGAACATATGATGTAGATTTAATATTCTGCAGAAGATGTTTATTTTGCAAGCCTAAACAAAAACGAAACATATCTTATCCAGCCAACTGACAGCATTATCTTGTTTAGAGTCAAGATATATTGTCTTGGTCACACAACATCACAGGTATTGTTAAAAAGACAGGGAGGTATCTATATATAGGACCTGTCTTAGTCACATTGCAAATAAAAAAAAGGTATTTTGCTCCTTAATTTGTAGTTGAAACATAAAACTAAACATGAGAAAAAATATTAATACTATCCTCTGCAAGTGCATTTATTATTTTCATTTATCTATTTTTCGTAAACGCTCATTTACTATATGTTAAACACATAACTATCCTACAGGGTGTACATAGTAAACATTGGCAACCCTATTGCACTATCTCTCTCTGTCTCCAATTATTATTGTCAATGCTAAATTGATGTGGTCAGAAAAGGGAAAAAATGTTTCTTTGGCACAGTATACCTATATCTGTGCAAGTCATCTAAATAGCACCTGATCAGTTAAATGACTGCTGCACTGTGATGGCTGCACGGTAGCCCCCACGGACTAGAGAAAGTTTTCAGTTTGTGAGACGATGGCACAAAGAGGTTCCAGACTTTGAGGCCTTAGCAAAAAGCATTATATCATTTGATATATATTTATTATTATCAAAGTGTGTCAAATATAATTTTCTTCAGACAAAAGCTGCATTTGCAATTTGTGTTATTTGATAAAATTCTTTTGGCATACTTTCCTGTAGAATTGCTCAGCAAGCAATGAGGACTCTTCACCCAGATATCAAAACTGCGGTCTTAGCTAAAGCTTTGTTTTCAGAAGATGAGGAAAAGCTGTTAGGCACAGTAGGAGTGGTGAGTGTTGCTTTTACAACATATGCTTTTTGAAGAATATTAGAACATTGTGACCAAAAGAAGGACATTAAAGATTCAAAGAATTCAAATAAATTAAAATTGAGGATTGGTTTAGCTCTTCATTATAATAACTATTTAATTGATGGATATGAAAGGTGTGAATGCTCATAAGACATTCTTTATCATGGTCAATATACTTTCAATTTAACTTAAGAAAATTCTCATTATTGGAGTATCTATTTTATGTGTGATTATGACTTTCAAAACCAACCCATTACAATTGAGTTTGTTTTGTGGTCGCCAACTCAAAAAAAACTAGCGACCATGTTCCCTAATTTCCAAAGTTGTGAAGTTATTGCCAGTACAAAAACCTGTTTTAAATTCTCTAATTATTTTTGAATGAAGAAAACCCTTCTCCCACTGGTGGTTTTTGCATAAATAATTGAACTTCATAATTTTAATGACAACTCTTTTGAAGTTCAAAAACGCACAAACCCTGACGAAACAATTATCAAAGTAAAAAGTGATCGACAAAGCAAGAAATGCCATCATTTTCCCTCAGGAAAACTTCATTCTCACAAATTTGTTTGAAGCTTTCTCAACTATATATTGTACACTACTGTCACTACCACCCTTGATATTGTATATGTATATATATATCTATGTATTGTATTGTAGATATATATATGTATATATGTATATATATATATATATATATATATATATATATATATATATATATATATACATATATATATATATATATATATATATATATATACATATATATATACATACATATATATATATACATATATACATATATATATATATATATATATGTATATATTGTATTGGTGTCATGGGGCTTGTCAGCTTGTGGAGACAAAAGTTTTGGTGTAAAAACTTGGGATTAGGATTGCCTGTAATTTTGGGACAGTAAAGAATAAATTTCATCATGCTACCGGACTATTTTTAGTGCATATCTTACTCAAACAAACTTTTATTTTGATTGCCAGGTGAGACATAGTGTTACTTCTGGCAAATAATATCATCATTTTTCAATTTTTTGGTTGCCAAATTTAAGTTTGCATCGCTATGGCGACAAGAATTGTCGAGGGTTGTTCAAAATTTAAAGGAGTTTGTGGTATTGAAATGTTTTAAAATGATGGTAATGAAATGTTATGCTCTATAAGATTAACCCTTACTCTAGCATGCGGCGATATTATTGCCGTGTTGGATGCCCTATCTTTGACCCCGCCTCCCAAGCGCGTTTTCAAAAAAGTGCTGGTAGAGTAAGGGTTAATCAACCCGCAACAAGTGTGCCAACTCAAAAATATATGCAGCATGGTCCCGGTGGGTGACTGAAGCAGAACGAGCCCGACTCTGCTGCTCAGAAGACAGGGCCATTTAATAATCAGGCTGTGCTTAACCCTTACTCTACCACGCAGCGATAATATCGCCGTTTTGGGTGCCCCATCTTTGACCCGCCTCTTAAGCGCGTTTTCAAAAAAGCACTGATAGAGTAAGGGTTAATAATGATATGTAAGTTTGGTATCGCATATTTGAACATAATTACAACAAAGTTTTCAAAAAACTTGTATTACATCCTTTTTAAAGGTCAGAGACTCAAATTATATATTTTAATTTTAATCTAAAACCCATTCATTTGCTACCTACCTGAAATGATATTTTTTGTCAGTTTTGATTATTTCTTTCACTTTTTGTATTTCATGTGAGTCACAAATGTTTCCTTGTATCATTTATGATTTAACTTGAACTTGAATAAATGAAAAGAACAAAAGAATTCACAGAGAACAATTTGCTTTGATTTTGCAGGGATCTCAACCCAAAATGGATGTTTTCCAGCAACTGATAAACAAGAATGCTGCAATATTCCATCCGTCAAGAACGTCAAAATCGCTGCACTCGCATTGGTTGTTGATGAAGCAGTATCATCTTCTCCCAGACCAATCAGGTGATAATAATATGATACGTTTACTCAAGGTCCTAATCATAGATGAATGTCTGTCCATTTCAAAGGATTAGTTCAGTGGTCATACATGCCTACTTTCTATAAAAGATGTGATACCTCAGTTTCTTAGCAGAAATCCATTTTTTTTCTTTCTTTTATTTCTGGTAATGGTACATGGTCAAAAAATTGATTGTAGCTATATGCCCAATCACAATTGCATCAACCACAAAACTCAAATCTGAAATCACTTATATAAGCCATATGGGTAGGTCTTGTCTTCTTTTTTTAACAAACCGTATTTGCGTAATTAGCGCCTAGGAAACGATAATTACACTACATTAAAGGCCCAAAGTTTTTCCTAATAAGCTCCCATGATTTGGGTCCGTGTAGTATGCTCTGGTGGTTTTTGAAATGGTGGGATGGTGGGAGGGGGGTTTCAAACAATATTACATGAGAGAGATGTATGTAAGTTGTTGGTGGTTGTTTATATTTAGCCATCGCGTTACACTTTGAATATGTTACCCACAACTTCACATTCGACGGTTTTGGGTACTATACTAGCCCTACAATAACCACCATAAATACATCATGAACATCACATGCAAAATAAGCAAATAATGAAACATAACTTATTTTAAGTCTTTATATTAATCAAGCACATGTAATAAGTCAAAAAGTGTTGGATGGGTGCTTATTATAGCAGTGCAGTTAATACGTCAAATAATAGTAATAACATCAAATTTGTACAGTACTTGTTTTTCAATATTTTTAGGTGGCTTTGCCCACAAACCCCCACCTTAGGCAGGCCCCTGGACCCCACACCGCAGGGGCACAGCTCTACATGTGCACTCTATGTCATCTCTACTCTATTTTTATCATTTTCCTCTCACATGAGATGAGAATACAATTGAAACAGAACTGTAAGAAATTACCTCAACATTTTATTCCATTCAGGAAATATGCTGAACATTCTGTAAGATAAAGTATGTATGGAAATAACTGTACTTTTGTGGACTTCATTGGTATAAGAGATTTTGTGACATTGTAAATTTCACTAAACAAGAGTAGTGAAGTGACTGATTAAACATCTTGAGAAATTATTTTCAATTAGTCATTTCATTATCCTATAAATACCCTTAACATTTTTGGTAGCGATGCGATAGCATAAGGAACCTATGTAGTTATGCTGGCGTGTGTATGTATGTATGTATGTCTGTGACAGAAGCTTGTAAACACGATATATCATGAACCTTTAGGTGGATTTTTGTCATACTTGGTATATGGGTGTGTTTTGGTCTGTAGATGATCCCTTTTGTTTTTGGTGCTGATGTTATGAATGTTGATTAGTGGGTGGGACTTAATGTAAAATTCTGTTGACAAGCTTGTAAACATGATATCTCAAGAACCGTGTGGTGAATTTATGTCATACTTGGTATATGAATGTGTTGTGGTCTGTAGATGATCCCTATTGTTTTTGGTGCAGATGTCATGAATATAATTAGTAGGCGGGACTAAATATAAAATTCTGTTGACATGCTTGTAAACGTTTATGAAGAACCGTGAGGTGAATTAATGTCATATGTAGTGTATGGATGTGCTGTTGTTTGTAGATAAGCCTCATTGATTTTGTTGCTGATGTCATGAATATTAATAAGGATGCAGGGTTAATTGTAAAATTCTGCTAACAAGCTTGTAAGCACGACATCTCAATAACAGTGAGGTGGATTTATGTCATACTTGGTATATGGATGTGCTGTAGTCTGTAGATGATCCATATTGCTTTTGGTGTGGGACATCCACCTTCTGAACTACCTCTACTTGCTGCCCAGGACTTACCAATTGAGGTCAATCCCCCAACACGTGAGAAGACACTAAAAGCCATTCACCAAATGAAGTACAACAAGGCTGCAGATCTTGACTTTACAATTACATCTGAAGCACTCCGGAATGGCGGGGATGCAATGTTGGACATAGTCCATGGTTTTTGCACTGAAGTGTATAGTACTCTAACACCACCCAGCGAATGGACCACTAGCATTATAGTCCCTTTACCCAAGAAGGGAGACATTAGTCTCATGGTCAACTACCGAGGAATATCTCTCCTGTCACATACAACAAAAGTTTACAACAAGATCCTGCTTAATAGAAACCGAAGTCGTGTAGACCCGATCTTAAGGAACGACCAGGCTGGATTTTGTCAAGGGAGAAGTTACGCTCAATGGATCCACATTCTTAGAAGAATCATGGATGGATTTCAAGATTACCAGCTTCCTCTTACAGTCACATTCATAGAGTTCAAGAAGGCCTTTGATTCCATCAACAGATAGGTTATGTTCCATGTGCTACGACAATATGGAATACCAGAAGCTATGGTCAACACCATAAGCGCACTCTACAACAACTCAAAAAGTGCAACATTGGTAGATGGCAACATATCTGATTCTTTTGATGTCTCCACCGGACTTCTACAGGGTGACGTGCTGGCTCCATTCCTATTCATAGTGTAGACTATACTAAAGAAGGCCACCTCTGATCTTAACTCTGGAGTTGTAAAATATCCTCGTCGCTCCAGTCGTTATTCAGTTAAAATGTTAAATGACTTGGAGTTTGCTGATGACATGGCTCTGTTGGAATCCACTATTCCCCGGGCACAGGCCCAGCTGACAAGAACTGCAGCCGCAGTAGAAGATCTTGGCCTCATAATAAGTGTATCCAAGACTAAATTTATGACTGTTAACTGTTATCCTTATCCAACACTTCAAGTATATGGTGAACCCATCAACCATGTTTCAGATTTCAAATATCTTGGTTCCAAAATGTCATCTGCTGCAAGCGACCTAAAAAGACGAAAGGCATTAATTAGCATGGTGCGTTTTCTGGAAACTGAAACATCTGTGGAGAAGTCCCCAACTATCCATCTCTGCAAAAGTGAAATTATTCTACACTACCTGTGTGACTATCTTCGTCTATGGTTGTGAATCCTGGGTGTTGTCCTAGGACATGCAGTGCAAAATCAACGCTTTTGCTACCTCCTGCTTTAGGCTTATGCTAAATATCAAATGGAGAGATTGTGTCTCAAAAGACCGGAACGTCCATGCACCTC
Organism: Chiridota heheva; assembly: GCA_020152595.1. NCBI lineage: Eukaryota > Metazoa > Echinodermata > Holothuroidea > Apodida > Chiridotidae > Chiridota > Chiridota heheva. The sequence goes on from JAIGNY010002074.1 coordinate 340,494, forward strand.
TTATGTTAACTACTACATTCAAAGTATCTCAGGGTATGATGAAGACATCCAAGCAGAACAGATAGCCACACTTTCTAAAGATCACTGTGCATGGAGAAATCTTGTTGTCGCCTGCTCCACAGCCGAAAATGATGATGATTGCTTTTGGTGCTGATGCATGAATATTAATTAGTAGGCTGTGCAAAATGTCAAATTCTGTTAACAAGCTTGTAAAACATATCTTAAGATCATTAAAGATTATCCTTGGTATATGGGTGTGTTGTGGTCTGCAGATGATCCCCATTGTTTTTGGTACTGATGTCATAAATATTAATGAGAAGGCGGGACTAACTGAAATTCTGTTTATGCTCATATTTCCACAAACCCATGTCAGATTTATATCAAAGTTGGTATGATGCTATTGATAAAAGCAAGGATGATATAGGATGCTATAAAATGTTGAGTTGTTCAATTCATCATTATTCATGTCAGCCAATTAAATAAAAAAAATCATTGGTTGCTGTGGTTGTGGCTTATTGCATAATAAGCAAAACCCTTAACAAAATATACACAAATTACATGTTTCAGTATGATAAATAAACTAAACATGTAAGAACACAACAAGATGTACGATAAAAACAAAATTGTTTTGAATTCAAAGTTAGCATCAGAACCACGTTGGTTTGTTTTCTACCATCAAAATCATGAGAAACGTGGGGCTTTGCCCCCGGTCCCCATTAAGAAAGTGAGGGTGTGGCATTGAATATTTTGTTTGCCATATTGAATCATTTGTTTGCATTTGTCTTTGTATTTGTATCCAAGGTAGACATGTCTGACCACTAAACTATTGCTTCCAAGGTTTCGAATTAGAATCAGGAAAGACAAAAGAATTGTCTTATTTTGGCAAATCCATGATATTACTAATACAAGGTCACCTTATTATGTGGCATTGAATTAAAATACTTGTCCAAAAGAAGAACAATACTTTGGTCACTGATATATTAGTCCTTCCTCTACCAGAGCATTTGAAATTACAAGTGTTATTTTAGGGAATTTTTTGGAAAGTGGGCTTTTTCACAAATTTAACGAGTAACGTTAGTAAGCATGAAGTTTGAAAAATGCACTTGCAATTTTAGAAATTTGAAAAAATTATTTTACTCGGTTTTGATAATCTTTGGCCCACTCCTGGGTTGGGTCCAGGTACTAAAGATCTCCATCACTGGCGATAAGCCTTCTGACCTGTTTCTAATCCTCAGTTTTACTTTCAAACAAGATTCGGGATACACGTTCTTCTATCGTCTTAACGTAAATATTAAAAAATTGAAAAATAACACAAGTGACATAGCTATTTAACGTTGTTAGGAGCGATTGAGGGGGTATGCCTTTTATTGCAGCAATCCATGTGAAAGCACATTGTTTTCGCTACAGAATGGTGTTTGAAACTTTTCATTACGATATAGGGGTGGATAACACAATTTTTTAACAAAAAGGGTAAACAAATCTGAAAATTTGACATTTGTTGCAAATAATTTTAAAATTATGACCAGGTATGAGCCAAATTTTATTAGATTTGAACAATATGACTTGTCTACATATATATCAACAAAAATATAATTCTATTTTCTAAGCAATTTTTGTAAATTTTTCAAAAATATGCACTTTTTCGGACATTTTAAAGAAAAAGTAAAATTTCTGATTGTTTGGACAAAATTTATGGAAAAAATATATAGACAAAAAAAATACAATATTATGAAAGATCATTCTGAGATTTTTGCAATGAAACTGTTTGCACCCCTATAGGATTTTGGTAAGGTCCTGATTTTATCTTTAGAAAAAGGTAGTTTCAAAATGGCGACATTATCGCCGCGTGGTAGAGTAAGGGTTAAGTATTGTTGCACAGTTTTAATTTTAGGCAACGTAATCGACCTCTCTGAGTTAGTTGATTGACAGCTTTTGCAACCAATCACTGCACAAATTTGCCTAGCAACAAAATCTGCGTAACTAAGTGGGGCAAAAACCCTACACGGTACTGATACATTACAGCTAGCTAGCGGCGCACTCTTAGCAGTCATTGCAATATACTGCACAAAACAAATTTCTGCACTCACAGACTGAGTAACAGATAAGATGGTGAACAAAACTTGCAGCTATGGTTTAAGCCACTGGAATTTTGTTTATTCCTTGTGCTAAAAACTACATAAAGATTCAGAAAAGTGCCATAGATGGATTAAAGATTGCGGCAGGCCACATGAACATCAAAGAAATGTCAATGCATTGGTCATGCATGATTGCTGATTTGAGGTTTGTTTGCCCTACCTAGTTACCGTGTTGCAATGGTGGGTGTGGCCTATTCCTTACTCACAGAGGTCAATTGTAACAGTGCATTTAGATATTCTGAAAGTGTAGACATGAAGGAGGTTCAGATTTTAAGCTTATTTGGTATTCAGGTTATAGTTGCACAAAGATGAAAGAATTTGTTTGATGTTTGGTTCAGTAAATACTTAGTAAGTTAAAGGTATGGTGAAGATCTTCATTCAATTCTATAAAACGCAAACTTGATGACTGACACCTTGATTAATCTTGATTTGGGGTATGGTCAGATTGATCTAAATCAGAATCAACTTTGCCTTTTCAATCAAGCATGAATTATTACGTTTATTTTAACAAAATGGAAAGTTTTACTACTGATGACTTATTTAATTGACATATTTTGTGAATGTATCTGGAAATTCAAAAACATGTAAAGTGATCTATTTTTAAATGATTTTGTTGGGACTTGTAGCCACTTTCATGATTTCCAATTGGGTAGTTTACAAATGATCTAAAGTTGCCTCTATGTGTCACTAATCCATAGTCATTGAAAGACTTTTCTACAGGGATCGAAATTTACATTGTTTGCCACTGTTCCACAGATTAGTACTTTCTCAAATAATACTGTCCCGGATCAGATTTCACTGTTCCAACATTTTTGCCGATAATGAGACAATTTTCAAAATGGGCGTAATTTGCAACTAATAAAGTAAATTTAAAGTAACTTTAATAAAGTAACTTTATTGGTTAATAATATGTGGAATTTGGAAATATGTCATGTTATGTCTGTTATTAGTATTTACATGATATAGGAACCAGTTTCATACAGTCCATACACATGCACTCAGCCTTACATGTGTATTCATGATTATTTGTGCTGACAATTGTAGGCAAGGTGGGGAACAATTTTTTCTTACTGAAACTGAAAAAATATATATATTTTAAGGTAATCTTGTTTGACAACATGCATTTGCTTTTGAGCAGAAATCAAGTTTTTGATCAATGCTGCCGCATTCTTGTGGAAAGTGTTGATGAAAATTCACTGTTCTTGTGTAAAAGACACTGTTCTCGAAATAGAGGAACAGTGGAAATTCAACCCCTGATCTACGTGAAGTAGAGACCCCTCACTACTTTTGCAATACATGTGAATATAAATATTCTCGTCCATTTTTTAATTTAGATATATTTGCAAGTAGAAGTGAAAAGTGTGTTACAATCATTCAATTAAAAGAAAGTCTATAACATCATTTCTATTTTCAGTTCAACCAATGCCCAAAGGAGATCATGTGCTAAATTTTTCAGATGCAGAAGACTTGTTGGGTGATGCACAACTACAGTAAGTATTTTCTTATTATTAGCAGAGAAGTGGATATAGATGCGCCCAAAATGGGCAAGGGTACTTGAGATATATGCATGGTGAGAACATACACTTGTATGTGGAAAATGCTGGGCCAAAAACTGAGAGTAAAAGCCCTTAACCCTTACTCTCCCAGCGTCACGGTGACCGTGACAGTTACGATCCATTTTCCAAAAATGTTTTTGAGTACCTTCCCAAAATTCTATAGAGCTGCAAATAAGTTCATTCAAACCAGATTGAATAGATCTTTCATAATATGGTTATTTTGTTGGGGGGTTAGATTGAAATTTTTTGAGTAAAATCGGTACAAAAAAGTGCATTTTTAAAAAAACGGGCATTTTTAAAAAAACGGCATTTAAAAAAAAATTTTTTTTGAAAGACGAATGTCATACGTGAATATTTTTTCTATTTTTTTTTCTTCAGGTAAAGTATAAAGATAGTTTGAATTGTTGGTTGCTACACGATGTTTACTTGTACTTGGTCAATGTTTGTGTTTTGTTGGAGAAAATATGCCAAATTTGTGATTTTGGACCTTTTTTGATAAAAAAAATATAAAAAACGGCCCAAATATTGTATTGGAATTTTTAAAATCTCTACGGGTAGAGGAGAAATAGATCGTTCAGACGAAGTATTACAATAACAGATGCACCCCTCTACTTGCCTAAAAGGTCTCTGATGATGCGTCAATTTGCGCCTTTTTTTTTTTTTCTTCTTCGCACATTCGACATCACAAAATGGCGAAATACAAGTTACAACGTCGAACGTGCCTTCCGACTCCTATGTTTTCTTCAGAATAATGATGACTCAGAGGGTCGGAAGGTACTTCTGATGAAGAAGATGTACCAGAACTTCGACCAGATTAAGGAAGAGGAGAATATAGAGCCTGCTGAGATGGATAGTGATCTGTTCCAAATTACGGAGTTGGTGAGTGTTTTCTTCCAAAAATAGCGAAAGTACTACATTGTAAATGTGTAGTAATAAAATAAGGCTTATAGAATTCTAATGATAAATTAGCGGGGATTTTTTGCTTGTTACGATAAACAAGTAAAGGGACACTAAAATCACATATAAAAAAAAAGGATTTAGGTCCTTTCTATAATAGCCGGATGAAAGAAATGAAAGCTGAACCCCAATAATAACATTTCTAAATGGACTGAAATATATGTATTTCCCAATGGCAAAATTGTAAATTTAGGCCTACTGAAATATGTGTATTCCAAATATCACAAAATCCAAGTTCCATTATTTCAGGGCCAAATCACAATTTTATGGGGAAAGTGGAGTAGGGGTTCCATGTTAGGGTAAAATACACATGTTGGGGTGCCCCAGGCCCATTTAGAAGAAAATGCTTGTATATAAACCTAGTACCCGGTACATTATTTTTATGCCCCATTTTTAGGACCATGATCCTTTTCCCCTCCCCTGGCTATGCCACTGTTGTGGTGATGACTAGATCGATAAAACAAACATTTTGGACCCCTGTATGTACCCGGGCTTCCCGGCTGTAAAAGTCTGTCCCCACGGTTACCACAAAATTGTGGGGCAGGTTAGAAACCACAATAACATGTTATGCGATAACATGTTATGCGTATCTTGAAGAGGGAGCCGCCCCGCTACTAGAAATCACAATAACATCTTATGCGATAACATGTTATCGTATGCTTGAAGAGGACGAGGCCCGCTACTCCCCAACCCAAGCGGAAGAGGGACAGACAGTTGAAGATGAGCCCAGGCCCCTCTTCCAGGCCTTCCGCTGCAGTCTCGCCACCATCACCACTCAAAGAAAATCCAAATGCAGCGGAAAAAGCTGCCTTCAAAACCAGGGAGGAAGAGCGGAACGCTCGGCTGGAGGAGATACAACGGTCGAAGGTCATCCCTGCAGCCGATAAAGACTATCATCTGTGGGAAGTACTGGTGGAGAGTGACCGGGATCGACACGAGGTCTTCGGTAACTGGTTATGGGAAGACCAAACTAAAGTAAGTTGAATGAATATAGTTGCAATTTTTTTTTTTTTTTTTTGTATTTTATTGCAGCAAAAAGGTATAGCAGAAGACTTTACAAATTTGGACCTTTTTGGCAAACATTTCTTATGAATTCCATGTGGAATGAACAGAAGTAAGTGTCTAATAGATAATCAGCATAGTCTATCAACATAAAAGTAGCTGTGAAGCTTGTAATGGCTGAAATTGGGTCAGAAATAAACAAAAAACAGTTTCGTGCATAATAAATGAGGTAAATGACCTAATTTGCATATAATTTGCATAATTTCTTGTTTTATTTTTTGCCAATGATGATGTAAACATTTTGTTTTTCTGCATTCTATTAGTTTTGGACATCATAGAAGGTGAAAATGCATTTTTGGAAAATTTAGTGCCATTAGATAGATTATTCACAGAATCGGGGGATAATTTTTAGGTCAAAATGTACCCAATTTTTCATATTTGCATCATTTTTTTTCTTCTGATTCCTAAAAATCCATGAATAGTATCAAATGAAAGGTCTTTCCAAGGACGATTCAGGAATTCTATCCATATTTTTTTGCTATTTAGCCACAAGGCACAAGCGTGTCATAAAGATAGAATGTTTGGAGACCTAATATGCTAATTCAATGACCTAATTTGCATATTTGAGTTCGGAAATATGCACATTTTTGGAAAGTTCAACATGTTAGCTTTCATAAAAGTCGAACTTGTTTTGGTACAAATGGAACAGAAAGTGCTGAAAAAATCCTCTTTCCAAAAATTTCAGAAATAGTTTATTCTGTTTTTGGAACCTTGGGAGAGTAAGGGTTAACAAACATCTATGATCAAAAGGTTGTGTAGTATCACAATCAGTATTTCTATGGCCAGTGGCGTAAATAAAGCTTCGAAAAAAAGAAAAGAATCTTGCAATGGGCACTTATCCCCTTGCCTTCATGAAAAGGAAGGCACTATTTGAGAGGTGCACTGGCTCATTGGCAAGGAGTCATGCTCGTATTCGAAAGATACTGGGTTCGATTCCCGTAGTGAGTGCTGCATTGTGTCGTTGAGCAAGACACTTTACTCTACTTGCTTCAGTCCACTCAGCTGTAAAATGAATACCAGCACAGCTGGGGAGTTAATCTGCGATGGACTGGCGTCCATCCGGGGGAATCTATCTGAGAATTCCAGTTGCCCCATACATTCTCAACCCTCTCTGCTGACATAAGTGTCAGAGGTATGGCCATGGAAAAAACTCCTGCCGCAGCCAAGCGTGATGTGGCAACTGTGGAGCCTTGGACCATGACAGAGCCTTTTGCACCAACACCCCACACTGCACCAATTGCGACGGTACTCACCCAGCCAACCACCCCTCCTTCTCAAAAGACTGCCCCACCTGGCTTCAGGAAAAACAGATAACTAGGCTGAAAATCCTTAATCCCAGCACCACTTACTCGGAGGCCAGGAAGCAATTCTCGCTTTCCTCCACACCAAACTATCCTACTCAAGCACAGTCTCCTCAAACACTAATACCCCCTCCCTCCCTCTTAAACACAACTGAAACTGACTCACACACCTGCCCAAGCTGACCTCACTGGGTCTTCTTGCCGCCCAACCACACACATTACACAAACCACCTCCACCACCACCTCTCTCCCCAACCTTTCTTCCTTTTCTAAGACACCCCCCATCTCCTCAAATACCATCAAAAATCTAACTCAAGCCAAGCTGGCCAACAAACCAACAAACAGCCCACCATCCAAACCCACATGTATGACACTGAAGAGAAGATGGATTTTTTGATGACGGAACATACTTCTCGTCCAATTTTTGAAAACAACCGCTCTAAAAAAAGGGACAGATCCAAAGAAAAAAAACAAGCCAACCCAGACACAACAGATCTTCCTCCAGATAACCCTTTGCCTCCCTATGGCGTACAACAGAAACAATTATAATAACACTCACAACATTATACAATGGAACATCAGGAGCCTTAAGGACAACTCAGAAGAAATTGACCTTCTGGCTACCACCTTCAACCCGGTCATCTTCTGCCTACAAGAAACCTTCTTGAAAATCACTGACTATTATTCCCTTAATAACTTCTCCTGCTACCACAAACATCAAGAGGATGCCGCCAGTACCTGTGGGGCATCTCTATTCTTGTTGGACACGATATCCCACACAGCCCTATTCATGTGAACACCGACCTTTAGACCATCTGTATCTCTATTTCCCTCCACAAAACCCCCACTCTTTGCAATATCTATCTACCCCCAATGCTAACGTTCAACCAACCAGCTCTAATAACCTCATATCTCAACTCCCCTCCTCTTTCATTCTTCTTGGTGGCTTCAGTGCCCACAACCCCCTGTGGGGCTTCAATACCACCACCCCCAGAGGCAAGCTTGTCAAAAACACTCTTGACAGCACAGCCTCTTCTTGTTCAACACTAACTCCTCGACCTACTTCACCCCGCCACAGGCTCCCTCACCTGTATTGACCTGTCTATCTGTTCCTCCAACCTCCTGCTTGATTTTAGCTGGAAGGTCACTGCTGACCTCTGTGGTAGTGTACATTACCCTCTCCTAACTCACTCTAACCTTTAAACCCCCACAGACCACACTTACAACTGAAACCTTAAGAAAGCCATCTGGTTCCTTTTCGAAACCCTCTGCAACTCTCACCTCTCTCCCATTTACTTGAGGGTGAGGATCCCACGTCAAACTTCAGTAATATCCTTATTAACATTGCCACCTGCTGCATTCCCAAAATCCTCCCCCTTCCCAACCCCTGGTTCAACGATGACTGCAAAACTGCCATCAAGAACAGGAAAAAAGCCCTGAGAAACTTCAAAACAAACCCGACCACCCACAACCTCGACCTCTTTCACATCAGCCGTGCCAAAGCCAGGCGCACTATCAAGGACAGTAAAACCAACACTTGGAACAACTTCATCTCTTCTCTCACCACCAACACCCCCACTATGAAGATTTGGAGTATGGTTAACAGCTTCCCATCCCATCTGCACCTCCAAGGGCCCAGATAACATCCCCTACCATTTCCTGAAACACCTCCCCAACAAGGCCACCGCTACCCTCCTCACCATCCTCAATCACATTTGGTCCTCACACTCCTTTCCCCCTATCTAGAGGACAGCTATCATCACCCCCTTCCCCAAACCGGGGAAGGACAGCACTGACCCCTCCAGCTACCACCCCATCGCCCTCACCTGTTGTCTGTGTTTAATTACAGAAAGGATCATTAACTAGAGACTAAACTGGTTCCTTGAGACCAACAGAATCATCTCCCCTCACCAAAGCTGCTTCCAGAAACGTTGCAATACCTTGGACCAGTCATTCGCGCACAACACCGTTATCCGGGAATCCTTTGCAAAAAAGGAACACCTCATTGCCATCTTTTTCAACCTCGAGAAAGCTTTAGACACTACTTGGAAATACAGCATTACCCGCAAGCTTCACACCATCAGCCTCAGAGGCCACCTCCTCAACTTTATTTAAAACTTTCTCTCACCCAAGCAGTTCCAATTTCGTATTGGCCACACCCTCTCCAACTCCTACCCCTAAGAAGAGGGTGTCCCTGAAGGCAGCATCTTCTCCCCTACTCTCTTCAAGCTGAGCATTAATAAGATTGTGGAAGACCTTGGCTCCAACATCAAATCTGCCCTCTATGTGGATGACTTAACCATCTTCTACTCCTCCCCTAGCTTTTCTCTCGTAGAAAATAGGCTCCAACTTGGCCTCAACCGGCTGCAAGACTGGTGCAACAATAACGGTTTTAGATTCTCCAAAGACAAGACAGTCTGCATACACTTCTGTCATTTAAACAACCTCCACCCCAACCTGAACATGTGCTCAATGGCAATTGCATCCCTAAAGTTGACCACACTAAAGTTTCTGGGTCAAACCCTAGACCGCAAGCTCTCCAACAAGCAACACATCACCAACTTCAAACAGAAATGCAACAGCAACTTTCTCTGCCTCCTCTTCAACACCACTTGGGGTGTGGACCCCATGCTTTCCTCAAAATCTTCGGGCTCACCATTATGCCAAGCTTCACTACAGCAATATTGTCTACTGTGCCGCTCACAACTCTTACCTCAGCCACATCAACACCATCCAAAATAAAGCCCTCAAGCTTTGCCTGGGTGCATACAGGACCTCCCCCATCACCAGCCTTCACATTGAAGTCAATAAATCCCCTTCCTGCTAAGGTGTAGAAAACTTAGCCTTTCCTGCACTTTTAGAACCCTCACCAACACCCAAAATTCTGTCTACAACCTCATTAGGTATCCCAATTTCTACACCCTCTTTGATAGTATTAAACCATATCCCCTGCCTTCAGCTTATGCATTAAACCTGACCACCACCATATCGACATCAACCCCATCACTCTTGGCACCTTCTCCTGGCCCACTTTTCTTCCCTGGGCCACCCCCTCCCTTCCATCCACCTGGGCCACCCCCCTCCCTTCCATCCACCTGGGCCTCTCTACTCATCACAAAACCCAAACCCACCCCAACCTCTTCATCAACCTCCACGACCAAATCAAAGACCAACTCTCAAACTACACCTCCATCTATACTGATGGCTCCAAGGAAGGTGACAAGGCAGCTGCTGCTGCCATCGTCCAAGACATCACCCTTAGTAGCAGGCTTCTCAACTACTTGTCCATCTTCTTGGCCAAGGCCAAGGCCATCTTACTCGCCCTCAACTATGTTAAGTACTCCCCGCTCACCCACTTTGCCATCTTTCCAGACTCAAAGTCTGTCCTTCTTTACTCAACCTTAAGTGGAATAACCCCACATCCCACCTCCTCCTTAAACTCCTTTTGCCCCCCCCTCCCTGTAGGAAAAGTATTCTTTTTTTCTGGATACCCAGCCATGTTGGCATCCCTGGCTTGCCCTCAACCTCCCCCTACCCCCTTTCCCAAAACCCTTTCTGACATCAAACCGCTTATTGCTTAATTTGTGACTAGTTTGTGACCACTGGCAAACCTCAGGGACTCCCAAATTGATAACAAACTCAACGACATCCAGCCCACCATTCTGACCAAACCCACCATCCACAATCTTTCCTGTATCGACAATGTCCACATTACCCGCCTTGGAATAGGTCACACCTACCTCACTCACTCCCACCTCCTTACTGGCTCCCCCACCCCTCTGCAACAATTGCCATTGCCCTTTCACAGTCCACCACGCCCTCCTTGCTTTCCCCTGTACAACCTCTCCAGAGCTTTCCTCACAACTCCATAGCCGAGCCCTTCCAGAAAAAACCCTATGGATAAATTTATCTCCTTCCTTCATCATACCTGCCTCTACAACTGTATTAAGTCCTCCTCTCCCACCCCTTTACCTACATTTACCCCTTTTTTTACACCCCTGCACTTCCTCCTTCGATCCCAGCTTCCTGGCTGATAGCCCAGTTCGACTCCTGTTTTCTTTTCTTCCACCTCTAAAATGATCTAAGCTCTAAGGCACAATTTGACCCTTGTTGTCATGGTGCCGTTAAGCCCTCATTAAACAAACAAACAAACAAACCAGGGGGAATAATGTACTCTCATCCGCTTGCTCCATTGAAACTGGACATAAGCACCAGTTCTATGAGCCTAATGGCTTGGATGGATGTAGCTTTAGCTAGCCCATTTGAGATGAAGAAATGGTGCATGTATTCTTGTATGTATAGAGATTTCACACTTATAAATTCTGACAAAGATTGGTAATGATGTCACTCATTGAAAAATGCTGGATGGTAGGCTATTCTTTGAACAATCAAAGAGGAGGGAACTACATTTGTTTTATTTTGTTATTGGAATTTTGAAGCAAGCTATTACTGGGCTTTTTAAGATGTTATAAGAAAACAAACTTACAGTGAACTTCAGGTCAAATTAAGCACATTAATAGTTTATACATCTGACTTACCAGTTGCATGTGTTAAAAGATCTATTAATATGAGATAATTAAGGAGTGTAGTCTTGTTTCTTTGTCCCAAATGGAACAAAATGCTGGAAAAGTTATCCACAAATCTTATTGTGTGAAGGAGCTTTCAAGGTTATAGAGTTCTATTATATTTGTGTAGAAATGACTGACATCAGACAAAAATGACATCACAGCCTCACATTCCTCAAGAAGCCTGAAGTATAATTTCTACACCAGTCAGTCTTGTACCAGCAAACTTGTGACTGCTAAAACTTGATTTCTCCATAATGGAATGAGGTATCAAAAGGTTTTATTGCAGTTCTGTTTGTCTACATGTCTGATCGATATACCATTATCTAGAAATCATAGTGAGACTTCACTTTTAAAAGTAGCTTCTACCATTGAAGTAGCTCTCATTGATAAGAAATAATTATGATTAATATGAACATTCGTATCAAAGATTTTCAGTACCATTACTTGCACGAAAGCGAGTTCGAATATTATTGAGATTCAAGAAAATTTGCTGTCATTTTCCTACCACCAGCTCCTTCTTTAATTTGTAATAATATTTTCCTTTTTTGTTTCTTTTTCTTTCTTCAGAGATCCAAGAGATGAAATACTAGAGCAAGGTGTGTAAATTGCTTTGACAATAAGTGCATGAGAGAATTGCTTGTAAAGGTCAATGTGTAGATACAATATTAGCTAAGCTGTTATAAATGTATTAAAAACCATGACAAGTATCAAGACAAGTTAATCAAAACTTGGATTGTTTCTCAGTTTTTTTTTTAATTTTCCAGCATCACTACCCAACGTTATATGCAAATTTGTGATGTGTGACTGGGTTACTTTTATGTTTTCTTACATAATTTTTTTTTTTCTTCAATGTCAGCAATAATTCTTTAAAGAAGTGCCGCAAATTCTGACCTAAAGTGTTTTGAGTCTTTACCATACTACCAATCAAATTTTAGCAGGAATAGACTTTCTCATCATTTTCTGTGAATGAGATTTTATAAAGAAATTTTGACAAAATTGATTGAAGTTGGCACACCACAATTTTATTATACCACAAAGTTTTTCTGATAGGCTATTCACCTGTAGACATTGATGGATTCATTATGTCCCACATGGCATCTGGCCTTTGCCCCACATGGCATCCCATGTCTCACATGACATTCCATCATATGTCCCACATGGCATTCCACCATATGCCCACATGGCATTCCACCATATGCCCATTCACCTGTAGACATTGATAGATTTATTATGTCCCACATGGCATCTGGCCTTTGCCCCACATGGCATCCCATGTCTTCCATGACATTCCACCATATGTCCCACATGGTATTCTACCATATGTCCCACGTGGCATTCCACCATATGCCCACATGGCATTCTACCATATGCCCATTCACCTGTAGACATTGATAGATTTATTATGTCCCACATGGCATCTGGCCTTTACCCCACATGGCATCCCATGTCTCACATGACATTCTACCATATGTCCCACATGGCATTCTACCACATGTCTCACATGGCATTCCACCATATGCCCACATGGCATTCCACCATATGCCCATATGGCATCCCAAACTTTGTTCCACATGCCATCCTATGTCCCATATGACATCCCTCCCTATATCTCACATGGCATCCCTCCCTATGTCCCCCATAAAGCAGTTCACTGGTCAATCATGGTCATCTTATATGAAAGATGACTCTTTAGGGAACAAGGTGATGAAAAAACTGCTGAAATATATTAAGATATTCAAGTTTAAAGCTCATATCTCATTTGTGTAGAAGTGATTAAAATCAGACAAGTTAATTTCAATTTAATTCAATTGATTTTGTTTCTTCACATCATATACATTGAAGCAATCAATTTACAAAGTACTGCATAACAAGATTGTAACAAAGAAAAGGAGAAAACACTTTTTGTTTAAACTATGATCAAAAGGTATGATATGAAAAGAAGTGTTGTAAACAAATTAATTTTCTGTAAAGCATATTAACTCATCAACTCCCAAAGGTGCCCAAAACACAGGTGTGATTTTAGGAAACTTTTTAGAAAGAGGGGGTTTTCACAATTTTCTCTTCTTCAAGTTTATGTGGTGCCGTTAAGCATCAACAAACCAAACGAGTTTGTATTGAATGAAAGCTAAGACTCTGAACTTGACATTTGGTGGGCATAATTTTCCATTCAAACATGCAAATATTATGCAAATCACATTACTAATTTGCATATCTGGGGTCAAAATCTTTATGTTTGGTTTTGTTATCTTTTGATTTAATAATGACAATTGTTGTTTTTGATAAAAAAAATTGAATTGTGAAAAATTTCCTTTCAATTGATACCACTTTTGGAATTTGTAAGTTTGATCATTTTTCTTTTTTTTTGACCTCAGCATTTTTCAAATAATGCACAAAGTACATGTTGTATGTACGCTCAGGCCTACGAAAAATACACTGTACACACAAACGATAAATATTTTGCTGTGATATTTGCATAAAAAAGTGAATAATCTGCATTTTTACCTTTAATTTTTGCAAAATAAATTCAATATAACCCCCACAAAAATTAATATTTTGAAAGATGAATGTAGTACTTTCAAATGATACTAAATGCACCCCCTATAGAATTTAGATGTAGTCCTTATTTTTTTTTCTTTCTGAAATTGTTACTTTCAATTCAGTTGTGACACGTCCACTTGGTAGTTGAAGAAGAAAAAAAACATTTTGCAGTTAATTTTCCAAACCAATCATTTCTACATAAATGTTTTCAAGAGCAATCATCCATATTTTGAAGGTTAAATAACAAGAGACTCCCAGTGGTAACATACGCTAGATTGTCTGAAAATGTAATACTATTCATCAAAATGTAAAAAGACCCATCAAAATAGATTAGAAAGTGATGCTTTTACAGCTTTTTAATACGTAGGCTGAATGAATGAAGCAAATATGCACAATTTTGATGTCATCGTTTGAAAAACTTCCCAATTTGTTATGTTTATTAATGAATTGTTTTTAATCATTTTCAGTTTTATCTAATAAGAATAAGAAATTCCAACATTCTCTTTGCCCCTATCAATATTTTAAAGTGAAAGTATATCAATGGCTGAATTTGAATTAAAACAATATAGAATTTTGTAAAGATCTGTTGATGTTCATTGGACTAATTATGCAATACTGTACATTTTACATATATTACATATTATTGGAAATTTGGTCAGGACATAACAATTTGAAAACTTTCACCCAGAATTGGATGCTCTTTTTTACAGAAGCATATGGCCTGTCAAAAATACTAAAGTTAAATCATAGGTTGATTTTGCAGTTTTGATTATGTAGTAACCGACAATTCATAAGAAAATCAGTATTTTATGTATCACCAAGAGAACGTTTCCAATTCTCATTTATCTTATTATTCTTTTGTTTTATGATGATATTAGAGCTGGCACAGTTTGATCGTAGACAGAAGAGACAAATTCAACAACTAGAAAATGAAATCCCCAAGTGGCAGGTCATGGTCGAGAATGTAACAGGTAAGTTTGGGGCACTTATCATATTCTTATTGTTCTTCTTTATTAGTAAACGATGGGTAAAATTGGGGTGGAAAAGTTATTGTTTAATAAGAATTGTTGAAAAGAGAAACCAAAAGTAAGGATAGAATGCTATCAAGTAGGGACATAGCCAGAAACTTGGAAAGGGGGCCGGGCAGCTACATTTAACAACAAATTGCATTCGGTCTATAGAGCCAAGACCTGACCAACTTTCACTTGTTTAGCGGTGTAATAATGTTACTACTGTATCTATGGGCTTAATCGCAATTGTTTCCTTCTTCCAATACTTTAATGAAATTTGCTTCACCGTTATATACAAGTTGGGAGAAGTCCTACCAAATAAAAATGGGAGGGAGAGGGGGAGCCACAAGTCTGTCTCTGCTATTAAACAAACTGTCCAAATTAAAGCAGGATTTCTTTTTCTTACCTCAAGTTGGCCATGGCTATCATTGTGCAGGCCAGCCAAGATAAACCTTGAAGCATAAACAGTGGAGTTACCTCTCCCCCACCTTTTATGTGTTTATCAGTTCCTGTGCAAGACCTATGGAAAATGTTTCAGGTGAAATCTCTGCTTCTCTCAGTACCCTTCATTGAAGTAGGGTATCACAGTCCTTACTTCATTCACTTTGTTTTCACTTTCTCTCTGCAGGAGTGGCGACACAGGAGTTTGACAATCAGACCTTGGCTGTATTACGAGGCAGACTTGTCCGTTACCTCATGAGGTCAAAAGAGGTAAGTTTTCATCTACAACTTTGTAATGTTGTGTTTCTTGTGGAAATGGGAGGTTTTGTTTGTTTTCATCATATTACATTCTAAAAATATTTATTTAACCACTCTTTCTTTCCTGATGTTCAGTATGTGATACGGTCAAATTATGAACTGGTATGCATAGTGCTATAACCATTGAGTCTTTGTGAGGTTATTTTCCAAAAACTTTTGTAGTTCTTTTTGTGTGCCCTGTAGATGTATTGAAATGAATAAATGATCGTGCTTAAATCTAAATGTACATGGAAATTTCTGAATTAAATTGTATGGTACATGAAGTACTTAATCAAGTAGCTTAATTAAATAAGGATTGAAGCATCTAAGCCAATATGAAATTGAGGTAGAAGAATAATTTTTGACAAATTAACAAAAATAATGAAGCAGTGAAAGGCTCATCTTAGATCTATTTTTGTTTTTTTAGTTATAAAAGCAATTTTTGTGTTAAGGACTCCTTTTTCCAACAATTGAAATTTTAAGCTACAGTGTAATACCCAGTTTTTGTGCACAGTTCCTAAATCTATCCATTTTAGCATAGAATGCAACTGGACAGTATTGTTTTATGCTATAGCCTCCGTAATGCTATATCATATTGGCTGTGTTGTCATAATTGATATATTTAAAATATATAGTCTTGGATTAGTAAGTACACATATGGGTCTATGAAGTGAATTCCAACACATTAAGTCAAGTGTTTCATTCAAACTCAAGTTTGATGTCATTGAAAAGAAATGCATCCATGTATTGCTTTGGTACACTTACACAATTCATTGGTTTCCAAAAGATTGAGGTAGTGTTCAAATAGGATATCAAGGAATGATCATTTGCATTATAAAACCTTTATTTCAATTAGAATCATCATTTAGCAGCAGGTGAAATATTTCTTTTTAGGTGAAAATGTACCCAGGATTAGCGTTGTGTGGGATCCCGGTAGTCACGTTATACCGATCCCGGTATTGCGCAATCCTGACAACATAAGGATTTGTAACTACAACCAGGAATTCCGGGAGTGATAAAAACTGTTGAAAAAACCTATCTTTCCCGGTTTTTTTAAAGAAAAATTAAGTGAATAAATGTCAAAAAGTCATGTTTTTGGTCTTCCTCTCTTAAAATTTCATACTAAAAACAACATATTCTAAAAAAATTCAAGTAGATTTCAGTATTTTCCAAGCAAGCAAGTTAGTTATTGCTTGGTCATTCATGAACTAGCTTTGAACTCACGATGTATACAATAGTTCTTACACTAGGTACTAGGCCCAAGCTCGTTGATTAACATGGCAAGAAATACCTTTTAAAATGCTTAAAAAATACCTCCAGTCAATTGGTAAAAATGGAGTTCCATCTTCTTTTTGTTTACAGTAAAATTTCTTTGAAAATGGCTGAAAGGGCTGTAGAACTGCAAGTTTTGAAACTTCCACGATCAAATAAACTTGGCAAATTTTGCAAGTTCTGAACATGTGCACATGAATAGTTAAGGCCTTAACATTGCAATGTACAGTGCAACGTTAACATTACGTGATGTAAATTGTATGCTTAGTACACTGTGCAGTGGGACCAGTTATTAGAGTGAGAGCAGTGTGTTAGCCTTGTGTGGTACAACACGGGAGTGACTGAAATAAGTTTCATTGACAAAAACTTTTTTTGTGACGGGTTGCCAGATTGCCAAATAATGCACTGACTTGCGCAGTACATAATTTACGTAGGCCTAGGTCTGCAGCACTAGCGCAGGTGGGGAATCCCAGTTCCTTTCAATGTATATGGATTACACCTACTGGTTTTATCCTCGCATGATAAGAAATTCAGAATTCTTGAGCATGAGTGAGATATGTGCAAGATGGGATTTTCAAAGGTTTGTTTGGTTTTTTGGGGGCCTTTCTTGAAAAAAATAAATGCCCAAATAGAGCACATTATTTATTTGTTATCTGTTTTAATTGTGTGTGTTGTGTTTGACTTTGTGTGTGAAGTACATGTAGGCCCATGCAATGACAGGAAAAGGAAATACTTTGAAAATAAGTCTATGTTGATCTTCCAGCAAATCATCTTTTTGTCATCTCACAGATAACTCTGGGTAGAACTTCTAAAACAACACAATTGATGTTGATTTGTCATTAACTACCGTTTAAGGTTTCAACACTACCCAGGATTTAAATGAAGTTTGAAAATATTTGAAGATATTGAAAAAATAATGTGATGTATGAACAAAAAAACACTTCAAAATTCTTTTCTTTTTCTTTACATTTCTTCCCTTAATTTCAGACCTTGAAAATGTTCAAAATGCCTTCTCCAGCTTGAGGTTGGTTGGGGGTATGGTAAAATCAAATCCTCTTCTTTAGAATTATCTTCCCTTGTTTAAAGAGATATGTCAGAGAGTTAAAAAAAGAATTGATTTACATAAGAAAATAGAGACTAGCCTATATCCTGTTCATACATCACAATAGTAACACAAAAATTTGCATATTTGCACAAAACTCTGCATATTTGCACAAAAATCTTCAAAAAGCTGTGAAGTGGCCAATTTTTAAACAATTTTGGTGAAATTATTTGCTTTCTTCAATTTAGCTAATGTTGCCTCTATATTTTTCAAACCTGGAATAGACTCATATTTTAGCATGTAAACAGCCATTCCAAGTCACCAGAGTTTTCATAGCTGCATTTGAATTTTATAGGATCCTTTGTTCAAATAGTTAAGATGGTTGGGATTTGCTAATTCAAGTATATAACAGAAGAATGATTTTCCCTCTGTTTGTTCATGTTGAGTGCACGCCTTTGAAGAATGGGTTTAGTATTCATGATAAATGATTATGATTGATTTTAAAATTTGTACCAAGTGTAAATGTGTATTTGAATATTCTAGGATTCCTGAATAATGTTTCCTCTCTTTTCAAACAATCAGTCATCATCATAAGCCTAGTGGCTCATTGACGCACTCTTATCATTGGATGATGGCGAGTGTGGACCAAGTTTAACGCGTCCCCATGCTGCAGCAAGCATATCTGATGCAGTATAATCTACTTTGTGTTGTTAAACTGTCAATCCATCTAGCACTGGGGTGACTGGTAGATCTCCTGGCACACATCGGGTAGGGGAGGGGGGGGGCAAGGAAAAAGGAAATAAGTGCCCTTTTAAATAAGTCTATCTTTGATCTTCCAACACATATTGTCATCTTTTTGTCATCTCACAGATAACACTGGGTAGAACTTCTAAAGACAACACAATTGATGTTGATTTGTCATTGGAGGGGCCTGCATTTAAGGTTTCAAGAAGGCAGGGAATTATCAAGCTGAAAAACAACGGAGATTTTTACATCGCCAATGAAGGGAAGAGGGCGCTCTATGTGGATGGGAAACCAGTCATGACCGGTCAAAAATGGAAGTTAAACAATAATGCAGTTGTGGAGGTGAGGAAAATGCATCATTTTTTGAGTTTGTGTGAATTTGGAATAGTAGGCATATGCCTGATGGTTTGTGAATGGGGCATATTAAATGTCATATTTATGGGATTGGTCCTGTCTATATTAATTAACCCATTCAATTATCAAATCAAGGGGTGACTTCAGTAGCTTTAGATTCTAGAACCTCAAGAATTGGGAATTCTTCATTAGTTCTAGTGCATGTGGTGATAGTTCAACAGTAATTCAATGAAAAATAACAACATGACTTGTCCTTCTTCTTAAAAATTTGTTCCAGCAAATCACAACCACAAACTTACTGTAGCAAATAGTGAGACCACTTATCTTAATCAAAATAACCACACAATAAGGACTTCATCCATTGCTAATATGATACTCAGCACCAACTACCACAACAACTAAAGTTTTTAGAATAAAGAAATTAAAGAGGAAAAATCTGACCGGACCTAGTTATTTATCAGGTCGGATCTGACTGTTGGAAACTTTAAGAAGCAGAACAATTAATGAAACATCCATTTTAAATTCGGTTAGTAGTCTCTAATCTTTCTGTTCAAAACTTTGTCTGATGTTCAAATTTAAACAAAGTCCTAATACGTTAGAGTTCTCTAGTGAGTTCCTTTTGTTACCATTTTCACTACACCAGCTAGAATTTATTTTCTGCAAGATGTAAAGAAGATGTGTCTTGCTCTTTTTTTTTTTTACAGATTGCTGGTTTGCGTTTCATTTTCTTAATAAACCAAGACTTGATCAACACAATGAGGACAGAAACTACAAAGGTTGGAATATGAGGAACACATCTTCAACTGGTACCTGTTATACAGTGTTAAGAGATGGTATGGAGGCTGATGCTTACAAATTCAAAATAAAAAGCTATTACCCATTGAATTTCCATCATTGTTTTTCTCTTGGTGTACTGTAGTTATAAGTTGTGTGTTTAGTACTTCTGACTTACATATGCAGCCTATTGACTGTAACATACAGCGGTGAAAACATTGAAGCCCAAGTTTGTGTTTATTGCTGTTGTAAATTCTGCCTTTTAGCTCGACTATTCAAAAAATAGTAAGTTATTTTACTAACCCCTGGTGTCGGCGGCGTGTCGGCGTCGGCATCCGGTAAAATTTTGGTTAAAGTTTTCATAACTTAAGTTATGAATGGTGTCATTCATGCGACTTGGCACAGGGGTAGAAAAAATGGGTACTGATTAAATGAGCATGATTGGAGGGTTGTGTGTGCATACTATTTAGCTTATTTGCATAACAATGAAAATATATGTGAGGTTTTAAAGTTTTGGTTAAAGTTTTTGGTTAAAGAGCATGATTAGGGGGTTGTGTATGCATACTAATAAGCTTATTTACATAACAATGAAAATATTTGTCAGGTTACAGTTTTGTTAACTGAAGTTATGTATGGTGTACATTCATGTAACTTGGCATAGGGGTATTGTTCAAGTGAGCATGATTAGGGGTGTGTGCATACTAATTAGCTTATTTGCATAACAATGACATTATTAGTATCTATGATATCTCTTGAATTAAAGTGGATGTGCGGAGTTTCACAAATGATCATATAAATTCTACAAATGTTGAGGTAAAGTGTGCATATTAATTAGGTTATTTGCATAACAATAGACTTTTGTACAAAATGTTTAAAATTATAACTAAAGTTATGAATGATGTACATTCATGTAACTTGGCACAGGGGTAGAGGACATACTGTCCATGTAAGCATGAAACCATACTAATTAGCTTATTTACATAACAATGACAAATTTGTATCTGATATCTCTTAAATTATATGTGAAGACCATTGTCTACATTTAATAATAATAATTAGGTTATTTGCATAACAATAGACTCACATAAAATATTTAACCTTAGATAATAAGTTGGTACTTGTTACAGGGGTAGAGGACATGGGTACTGTTCAAATGAATATGATTTGGGGTTGTGTGTGCATACTAATTAGCATATTTGCATAACAATTAAATTATTTGTATCTATGATATCTCTTAAATTAAAGTGGGAGTGGGAATTTTGTTTTACACAAATGATAATATATGTGAAGAGCATTGCTCACACTTAATGGTCAGGTTTAGTGTGCATTTGCTGCAATATGTTTACCCTGAGATCAAAAATATATGGCTTATGACTTACTATCTTCACATTTCTAGTTTTATTATGATATTGATATTCTGGATAGAATAGCAATCAAAATGTTTGTCTTGTCATGATTAAAAATAGCAAATAAAAGTTTTTCGCTTCTAAAGAATTTTAAATTAGGGGTTTGAGAAATATAGATAATAAGCAGAATGTGGAGTAGAAGATGACATGATGATAAAGTAGCTCAAGGAATCAGGATGAGGTCATGTGGGACAGGGTGGAATTGTATGTAGGGCAGCGTGTGGTGGGATGTTGGTCAGGATGTGTTGGCATGTTAGGCAGGGTGGATTGGCATGTAGAACAGGGTAGGTTGGCATGTGGAACAGGATGGGTTGGCATGTGGAACAGGGTGGGTTGGCATGTGGAACTGGGTGGGTTGGCATGTTGAACAGGGTGGGTCAACATGTAGGACAGGGCGGAATGGCATGTGGTGGGATGTCATCTGGATTTTAGTTGTGATGGCATGTGGGTCATGCAAGTGGTGGAATGACATACAGTATCTGGTTTTCAGGTGTGATTGCATGGAGTATAGATGTGGGATGTTATTTGGGACAGGTTGGGATGGAATGTGGGACAGTCTGGAATATGCATTATTAACAGTGGGGGGATTTGTATCGTTTCCAATGTCTAGTTTGTCATATGTTAAGCAATATTGTTTTGCATAATTTTGCTTTAATGCTATCGTACATTTTTCATGCTGCTTGACTTTTCTTGACACATTATTTTCTTAAATTGAAAGTTGTATTACAATCCAGGATGTAGTTCTGGAAATGTGTAGGGGCTGGGGGAGGGTACAGGTTGGAAAGGGGGTTGAATGGCAATCTTTCATTGACATTGGGAAGTCAGGGCCTTTCCTTTCTTTGTTATTCAAATGATAGAACTAAACGAGGTGTTGTAGTTATAAAGACTGCTAGGTTTTACATGTTCTCTGAGGTACTGGGTGAGGTAACCTTGAGCTTTTTTGTTTTAAAATATCTCGGAAAAGTCAAAGATATTTTAAAGCTTGTAGTGCAAATAAAAATGTAAGTGCATTTTTAAAGCTCAAGTAATTTGAAATCATCTGCCCCTGCTACCCTATTTCTGTATATACTTCCTTCTATAAGCCCATTCTCTATACTAGCTTTTGAATAGTCGAGCATACTGTCCTTCCGACAGTACTAGGTATGATATTTACTGGTTAATAAGTGTATGTATGGCAAGGTGACCACAACCTACCAGTACTACAGCCTACAACAACTGTAGCCCTCCTTTGTATCTGTATAAAAATCTTTTCCTGGGCCATAAGGCTGGTGCTTTTCTGTGGTGCAAGCAGATGATTCTCACTGGATGCCAGTCAATCAAGAGGTTAACTCCCCAGAACTGATGGTACTCATTTTATGCAAAGTGGACAGAAGTTGGGGAAAAAAAGTTTCTTGCTAAAGGAAACAACATAGCAGAGAATCAAACCCAGTAGCTCCAGAATATGAGTTTGACCCTCAACCACTGAGAAACTACACTGTATCTGCATATAGAATTTTAATAATGTATATTGGACTTACATGTTCTTCTTTTTATGTAAATTGAATTTTAATCCTTAAGAAGTTTCTTAGTATTCAGGGATATTATTTGTACTGAGTGTCAAATCAATTGGTATTAATTAGTGGGTGTGTCAAACATTTGTCCATTTGAAATTGTGTTTTTATTTGCCTTGTGAAAACCAGCAGGGGCAGTGCTGGTCACTTTGAGAGTGGAGAGTGTGGCAAATTAATTTACTGACCTTTATGATTGAAACAATGCAAGATCTACCAGCCATTGATCAAAAGCATTGATAAGCAAAACTGATGGTCCTTGTCTATTTTACAACATTGTCGGCCCCTTTTTGTTCCAATGCTAATAGCAGAAGGAACCTATGCAGTCATGCTGGAATGTGTATGTATATGTGTATGTATGTATGGGTGTATGTGTGTGTCTGTGACAGCAAGCTTGTTAACATGATTTTTCAAGAATATACTGCATTTATGTCATATTTGGTACACAGATAGTCCATGATATGTAGATGTGCCCTTTTGTTTTTGGTGGTGATATCGTGCATATTAATGAGTAGGCGGGGCTTAATATAAAATCTTAATGCCCATATTTTAACAATCAAATGTCTGTTTTGTTTCATATTTAATATAATTATGGTAATAGCTGGTGTGTATGTGTTCATGGTATAAAAACGTTAAAATTCATCAATATGCGTAGTGGACGGGGCTTAGTATGATTTTGTTGAAAAGAGCTTGTTAACACGGTATCTCAAGAATGATAAAATGCATTCTTGTGATATTTGGTACACAGATAGCCCATGGTCTGTAGATGTGCTCTATTTTTTTTTGGTGGTAATGCCATGCATATTAATGAGTAGGTGGGGCTTAATGTAAAAATCTTGAAATGCTCATATTTTAACAACTGCATGTGTTTTGTTTTATATTTGGTTTAATTATGATGTTAGCTGGTGTGTATATGCTCATGGCATGAAAACTTTGAAATTCATTAACATTCGTAGTAGGTGGGGCTTGATATGAATTTGCTGAAAAGTGCTTGTAAACATGATATCTAAAGAGTGATTTCCTGGACCAGATCTGGTCCGTATTATGTGCCTTAATGGTTTTGGTGGTGATTTGCATATCAATGAGTAGGCGGGGCTTAATGTGAAAATCTTCAATGCTTATATTTTAACAACTACATGTCTGTTTTGATAACTAGTATATTTATGTTGTTGGTTAGTGTATACATATTCATGGTATAAAATTGTTGAATATCATTAATCTACATACTGGGTGGGACTAAATATGGTTTTGCTAAAAAGAGCTTGTAAACACAGTAACTCAAGGACAATAACATTGGATACAGGTATGTGGTACATAGATAACCCATTGTCTGTTTGTGTGCCCTATTTTTTGGGTGATCATGATGTCATGCATCTTGCTAAGTGTGTGTGTGTGGGGGGCTTAATATAAAATTTAAAAAATCTTGAAATTTTGTATAGCAACCAGATGTCTGTTTGCATCATACTTGCATATTTGTCAGTTATTGTTTACATGCCCAATGTGAAAATGATCAAAAAACTTGTAAACACATGTCATATGTGGTGCACAGATGAGTTATGGTCGGTATATGTGACCTATTGGTTTGGTACATAGTGGAGGTGGAGCTTTATGTAAATTTTTCAATTAGTGATAAATGTGCAACCATATGCATGTTTTGCATATAAGTGTTGTCAACAGATTATATTTTATTGATATGCATGGTGGGCATGGCTTATGAATGTTATTTAGCATAGTTCATGGTATGCAAAGCCATGCAGTTAGTATAAAATTTGAAAATCAACCAAAGATGAAAGAATGCATCTGAACCACTAAACATTTTGGTTTTCTCTTGAAGAAAGGTGGGATAAACATGAAAAATGGATGATAGCATTGACTCTTATTAAACTTATTTATCAATGTGAGGAAAATTTGATTAACTCTGACTTTTTAATATTTTAAGAAATGTGTATGACCCCGTTTTTGAGTTCCATGCCCGTGGGCATGAAATAATGAACTGCTCCTGTGTTAAGTATATGAGTCATTGGACTTTAAACTGTCAATTCAGTTTGCCTTTGAAATGCATACATACCCACAAGAAAATATTTTGATTTGAACCAACATAATACTTGTAAGTCAAATTTTGAAATATAAACGGAAATTTCCAATCATAATCAAGCACACTTTGTTAAGCACACTTTGGTCAAGGTATTTAATATTAACTTCTCCCCATCCACCAACACCAGTAACAAAGACCACTTGTTGTGCTTATTCCCACAAGGGGATTAAATCATAGGCCCCAATCAGAAAATATAAATGTGAATTCATTATTTGGAAATATACAGTTTATATTGACAAATCAGTTTTCATCTTCATTGTTTCCATTGGTTTGTTATAAATGTTTGTCATGGTGAAAGAAAAGGTTTAGTGGGAGAAATGCAAGTGATGTGTGGGCAGTTTTACCTCAGTATGTGGAATAAATGTCACTGTGATCCATTCCCCATACGAATACTCCCTTTACGTGAATTTCTTGACTTGTGCATGTATTTCGTACATCTTCGCTAGCATCGACGTTGCTAGGATTCATAACACAAAATGCTTGAAGGTATATGGATGTGTAGTGACACCACTAGCTAAATTATTTAAAAATCTCTGAAAAATGATAAATTTTATCAAAATCGATTAACAAGTGATCATTGACTGATTGACAACATTTTGAAATGTCAGACAAGATTTGAATTTATGATGCATTAGATATTTTTTAATAGAAATCACTTTTAAACTGTGTATTCTACCTCATTTACGTAAATACTCTGGAATTCTGAGTGTGAGATTCAATTAATAGCGAGTTGCTCATCATTGTGCTGTTGGACGTCAAGGGGACTGGATGTAATCTTCCAGGGTCTCTTCTTAATTACGTGTATCTTGCTTGCACACTTACATCATTAGCCTTTAAGGGAATAATTCATTGGTCAAGAGTAATAGAAACAAAATAGTAACGAAACTACTTATAATATCTTGTTCTGTTAAGGAGATGATTCAAGTTTATAGTTCTATTTTAAATGGGTATAAATAAATGGTGTAGTAAGTCACCAATGGAATGTTGGTACCATCATCCTCACACTCTTAAATATAATCTTTGTAAAAGAGAAGTAAAACTAAAAATAATCACGAGAAAAACGAAAATCAAAATTGCAATTTGAGACATTTTTGGCCTGCAAAGTCACGGTCCTGAATAATTTCCTGATAGTCAAGTTTGCACAAATTATCTGACTCTATGTGCATCAAGGGTAAGTAGTTCAACTTGTTGTATTTCATTCTTGATCAGGTAGTTCTTGAATCGTTTAAGAGCTGGAAATGACCTCTCCCCACTGCAGTTGAGTGTTATCAGGCGTGGGTACATTCACAGAGAAATACATACATTGGGAAAGAAAGAAGAGAGGTTTTACACAATTTAAAATGTCTTAATATTGAAAATTGGTGTAGTACATTTACAAAAAGGCCCCGTTATACAGACCCAACCTTATGCCATCCCCATGAAAGCTTAATCTGCCCTGCACATGTTTTTTCTTCTCTAAATTTGGAGTCAACATCGACAGGCCCTGTCATTCACTAGAAGTTAACACTCCAGCTACTTTGGTATTAGTTGTATACACCCGTAATTTGAAAAAAGCGACGTGAGTAAACTCGCAGGTGTAACCCTTACTCTACCAGGGCTTTAAAAATAGCGACCCCAATTTTCGTAACTTTTTTTTCATATGCATTTTTGACAACTTTCCTTTCATTTTTTTTCGTTACAAGTTTGGTTGTAATAGATGCTAAGATATTTACCTTTTGAGTAATTAAAACCAATTTAGGAAATATTGGACAAAATTATGCAAATTAAACAATTTTTGGCTAAATTTGGTCAACAAATGGTCAATCTTTGCAGATGTATAACTTCTTGTCAGTATTGAAAACAGAGATTTGTGTTACATATTTAGATTCTTTATGAAATTTCCTTTCCAATGATACTAATCTATAATTTTTAGAAAGAAAGGAAAGACGAAAACACATGGCAACCTAGGCATATATACTTATTACATTATAGGCTGCCGTAACGCTAGGAACACTGTGAGTAAAATCATATGAAATTTGTTCCTTATTCCCGATTCGAAAGTGCCAATAATTCAATACACAATGCAGGTTGCACTGTCTGCTCTACCGCTGGTAGGCAATAGGCATACATCGTGTGTATTCGGTCGCTTTTCGTAATTTAAGTATCGGTCACATATGGGTTCTGACAATAGTGTTTGAGGAGGCTAGTGGATATTCAGAAGTGAATTTTTACAGTAAATGCTGAATGATGGAACTGGTTTGGTCATTTGTGGTTTTGAAATGTTGTGGACGATATTAAATGTCTTGGACGATATTAAATGTTTTGGACTGTGCACGTCGGACAATATAGACTATATGGGAATATGAATTATTATTATTTTTCTTTTTAATAAATGGAACATGATTCCCATAGATTTTAATTTTTCACATAATATAGGCCTATGGATCTAGGCCTATGTTTTTATTCAGGAATTTTCGTTGTGTAGGCCTATATAGTGTCCTCTGTGAAGGTAGTGGTGGTGGTGGGAGAGGAGGGAGGGGGGGGGGGGGGGGGATTTAGGGTTAAAATTCCGGACAAATAGTATGTGTGGAAGCTCTTTGGTAATAGCAATCGGACATTAAATGCCTCCTCCCTAAAATAGCGATAATTCCAAATTTATTCCATAATTCTTGGACTTGCGTATATAATTACCCTATTTGTCAACAAAATCACCCTTGTATCACTGACCGAATTATACCAGGTGATATATATTAAAATGATCTTTCACTTGACATACGTGATATTATTCCCTTCCCCGTAGCACATGGTGCAATCGACATTGAATGCCCCCCCCCCCCTAAAATAGCGATAATTCCAAATGTATTCAATAATTCTTGGACTTGCGTATTTAATTACCCTATTTGTCAAATAAATCGCTCTTGTCACACTGACCGAATTATACCAGGTGATAGATATTAAAATTATCTTTCACTTAAAATACGTGATAACACCCCATGCACCGTAGCACATGGTGTAATCGTACATTTAATCCCCCTCTCCCTAAAATAGCAATAATTCCAAATTCATTCCATAATTCTTGGACTTGCGTATTTAATTACCCTATTTGTCAAACAATCACTCTTATATCACTAAGCGAATTATAGCAGGTGATAGATATTAATATTATCTTTCACTTGACATACGTGATATTACCCCCTGCCACGTAGCACATGGTGCAATCGACATTGAATACCCCGCCCCCTAAAATAACGATGATTCCGAATTTATTCAATAATTCTTGGACTTGCGTATTTGATTATACCTATTTGTCAAAACAATCGCTCTTGTATCACTGAGCGAATTATAACAGGTGATATAATTCAAAATATTATCTTTCACTTAACATACGTGATATTACCCCTGCCCCGTAGCATATGGTGCAATCGGACATTAAATGCCTCCCCCCTAAAATAGCAATAATTCCAAATTTATTCCATAATTCTTGGACTTGCGTATTTAATTACCCATTCACGCATCGTCTGATGCTCAGAAACAGCGGATCACTGTAGTTTCCAAAACTCTTTCTGCCCATACTTGACATTTCCCGCCTAATGATCTGATATTACAAATAACATGGGGTCGCACCACACCCCCAAGACGTATTCCTCCAACAACCAAGACCAGCTCTCTATTCACGTCAACTCGAACTACATTAGGACCCGGCCTTGGTCCAATGCATTCCGACACTCAAAAGTCTCCACTAACACAGCAATTTTCCTTAATTTTGCATATTTCCCCTCCCATGGCGGAAGTCTCTACGCGCTCTGGATGAAACAGGCGGCCATGCCAGCTAAAGCAGCGCATTAATATCCACGGCACATGTTGGCTTCTGCTCCACGCTTTCTTTTCATCAGGGGTGTCGAAAGGAACTCAAGTAAATATGCTAATGAGCAGAACTTGAAGTGAGAGTGAATGCACTTTTCCTTCTTCTTTTTTTTTTACATGGGCACTTTCAGACGTTTGTCAGTTCTCGTAAAAGTCAGGGAATATCTTTGTGCACTTTTTTTAAATTGTTTGACATTTTCCGGAAAATTTCGGTAATTATGGGGCAATTGCATTGTTCATTTTCTGGTACTTTTCTTAAAATTTAGATAAACTGTTTGACAATTTTAGGACAATTCTTTTATTTCTAGGCAATTTTCTTCACTTGAGGAAATTTTGTCAATTTTCAAGAAAATTTATCGGGCATTTAAAATAATTTTAGCCGTTTTCCGATCAATTTTCCATTCATTTTCAGGAAATTTTAAGGAATTGTCTTTAATTTCTTTAATTTTGGGGAAAATTCCTTTTATTTTTAGGTGATTTTCAGGAACTTTATGTCAAATTTTTGAAAATATGTTGACATATTTACCAAAATTTCAATTAATTGAACAAAATATTCCTTCAATTTGAACTACTTGTTTGTTTATCATTTCCCAATTTTACATGCCAACCGTGAAAATTGAGAAGATGAAAACTTCTTAGACCGTTATTTATTTATTTTAGTGGGGGAGGGCTAAAGTCCCCAGCTCCCCGTCTCAGCGGTCATATACCCGATGAGGGAAAAACTGTTATTTCAAATGTTCAAGGTTATGGACAAAACGTCGTCAAGTGCACCATTATGACTCCATGGCAGTATGGTGTTAGTACATAAACACTGGCGTAGTCAGAGGGGAGGGGGGGGGAGGGAGCCAGGGTGGCCAATCCACAAAAAATTCACATCATAAATATTTTTCGCTCACTGAGGTGAGCAAGTTTTACTGAAAAGTTATGTGTGTTTTTGTTTTTGAGCTGAAAACAAACAACAGAATTCAAGAGTCAATATAATCTGTAATAAAGATGAATCTATTTTTGGCACTTATTCCTTTCTTCGTCACCTGGTCCCTCGTCAGGGCTTTGCCCCTGTACCCCACCAGGGATCCTTAGGAAGACCCCTGGACCCACGCAGTTGGACTTTAAGCTACGCGTTAAGCAATGTCACCGTAAGTGACATGTTTTCAGTTACCAAGTACTTCATACTGAAAGTGGGGAAGGGGGCAGGGGACACTTCATACTAAAAGTGGTAGGGTGTGCTGCCCACCAATCGAAAAACATACCAGCAGTATGACAGATTTTTTGGTAACTGCAGTATGAAATTGTACATATTTAATACTCACAGTGTGAGAGAAGTCAATACTGATAACTGCAGTATGAGTATTCAACACAAATATTGTAAAAATGGACCAGCAGTACAAGATTAACACAGTAAAACCTTATTTTTTGGGACCTGCACTACGAAAATTATGAAAAAAAAGACATTTCAAATGTTCAAGGTCATGGGCCACCACCATCAGTGAACCTTACGATGAATTATATATTTTAATTATTAAACTAGGCCGAGCGGCACTTCCCTTGCCAACCAGCTAGCAGCTAAGCCGTGTTTTTACAGTAACAAACCTAGTAGTCAGGTTGTAAATCTCAAAACGTGACACCCACAGGCATTTTTTGAAAAAGTCAACAGACCATCTATTATGTATAATTTTGGGGTGCTGAATCTAATTTTTAGGTCTGTCACCCTCTCATATGGCTGCAACTCATTCTAAATGACGGAAAATTTATGTTGGATACTTAGGACATGGATAACAGTAAACCAAGATGGCGGGAAAACAAAATGGCTGCCAAAATAAGAAAAATAATCTGTAAAATTAAGAATGAAAGCACAACATCTCATGTCTGCATAATATTAGATGTAAATTAAGCAGAGTTTATGTGGATAATGAGGGCATGGATAACTGTAAACCAAGATGGTGGAAAAACAAAATGGCTGCCAAAAAAAAGGAAAGTAATGAAAAAACATTAGAGAATCTTTTTGAGATGAAATCATTTCTCTATCTTTTTATTTAAATGCTCTATCAATAAATACATTTTGTGAATGCGCTTTTTGATTGCTTTTATGTCACCAAGATGGCAACTAAAACAAAATGGCCACCACCACTGTCAGCTTTTCCATGTTGGAACTATATATATTAAAGATGAAAATTTTACTTTGGCGAAATCTGCATGTTTCCATTTTAAAATGGAAGTGGGACAGTAAAAAGACAAGAGCATCCGTATCACGTGCCTGAACAACAACAGCTTTGAAGCTGATGTGAATGCAGTGTATCACCTTCCTCTTGCTATACACTTAAGTTGTGGAATCTGTAGATTTCACTCTTTCTTCTTCCAGAAATCCACCACAGATAACAATTGTTTTTGTATGACTGCCTTCTTGCATCATTTCTTCTGACAGATATCTTGCAAGATCAGACTTGTTTTCTGAAGGAGCAAAAAAAATGCTCCAACTTCTCGGAAGTGAAACATCAACATTTGTAATGGTCCTGCGAATTGGCTTTTCGTTTTGTTCTGGTTTCTGTTTTGGTGGACATCTTATAGTATCTGTCAAAAACAAGGTCAATTCGCTGAAATGGTCTTGCAGCTACGAAAAAGGTTTTCCGGAAACTTTTATATCAATCACGGAAGGTGGATCTAAGTTCTTCTGGCAGGCCCAGCGCAACAACAAGAGCTTGACTATCAATGAGCAAAGTAGCTTTATTGCCAAGTTCATCAGTTTCTAAAGTTGGTAGACATTGTATATCCGAAGTTAAAATGGAAGCAAAGATTGCTTTCATTGCAAAATTGGGACTGGTAGCAGTACGTGGTGGAGAATTTCTTTAAGGTTTAAATCTCGCCCATCTTGACTGACTATAATGAGTCTTTGCATGATTGATCGGTCCACTTTGGAAGTCTTGATTTTGTTGTCAAGTGTTTTAGTTTCTGTTTCATAGAGTGATGAAAATGTGAGATTTTTCTTTTTTTGTAAGTGGATCTCGAAACCCACATTGCTGTTCTGATGATGAAAACAAACGTTCAGTAACAAACTTTAATTTTTGAGTTCTTCTTTGTCTTGTGCTCCCAAAAGATCAGTTGTAATATCACTTGTGGCGAGATCCCTTGTGGCGAGATCCCTTGTGGCGAGATCCCTTGTGGCGAGATCCCTTGTGGCGAGATCCCTTGTGGCGAGATCCCTTGTGGCGAGATCCCTTGTGGCGAGATCCCTTGTGGCGAGATCCTTGTGGCGAGATCCCTTGTGGCGAGATCCCTTGTGGCGAGATCCCTTGTGGCGAGATCCCTTGTGGCGAGATCCCTTGTGGCGAGATCCCTTGTGGCGAGATCCCTTGTGGCGAGATCCCTTGTGGCGAGATCCCTTGTGGCGAGATCCTTGTGGCGAGATCCTTGTGGCGAGATCCCTTGTGGCGAGATCCCTGTGGCGAGATCCCTTGTGGCGAGATCCCTTGTGGCGAGATCCCTTGTGGCGAGATCCCTTGTGGCGAGATCCTTGTGGCGAGATCCCTTGTGGCGAGATCCCTTGTGGCGAGATCCCTTGTGGCGAGATCCCTTGTGGCGAGATCCCTTGTGGCGAGATCCCTTGTGGCGAGATCCCTTGTGGCGAGATCCCTTGTGGCGAGATCCCTTGTGGCGAGATCCCTTGTGGCGAGATCCCTTGTGGCGAGATCCCTTGTGGCGAGATCCCTTGTGGCGAGATCCCTTGTGGCGAGATCCCTTGTGGCGAGATCCCTGTGGCGAGATCCCTTGTGGCGAGATCCCTTGTGGCGAGATCCCTTGTGGCGAGATCCCTTGTGGCGAGATCCCTTGTGGCGAGATCCCTTGTGGCGAGATCCCTTGTGGCGAGATCCCTTGTGGCGAGATCCCTTGTGGCGAGATCCCTTGTGGCGAGATCCCTTGTGGCGAGATCCCTTGGCGAGATCCCTTGTGGCGAGATCCCTTGTGGCGAGATCCCTTGTGGCGAGATCCCTTGTGGCGAGATCCCTTGTGGCGAGATCCCTTGTGGCGAGATCCCTTGTGGCGAGATCCCTTTGGCGAGATCCCTTGTGGCGAGATCCCTTGTGGCGAGATCCCTTGTGAGATCCCTTGTGGCGAGATCCCTTGTGGCGAGATCCCTTGTGGCGAGATCCCTTGTGGCGAGATCCCTTGTGGCGAGATCCCTTGTGGCGAGATCCCTTGTGGCGAGATCCCTTGTGGCGAGATCCCTTGGTGGCGAGATCCCTTGTGGCGAGATCCCTTGTGGCGAGATCCCTTGTGGCGAGATCCCTTGTGGCGAGATCCCTTGTGGCGAGATCCCTTGTGGCGAGATCCCTTGTGGCGAGATCCCTTGTGGCGAGATCCCTTGTGGCGAGATCCCTTGTGGCGAGATCCCTTGTGGCGAGATCCCTTGTGGCGAGATCCCTTGTGGCGAGATCCTTGTGGCGATCCCTTGATGGCGAGATCCCTGTGGCGAGATCCCTGTGGCGAGATGGCGAGATCCCTTGTGGCGAGATCCCTTGTGGCGAGATCCCTTGTGGCGAGATCCCTTGTGGCGAGATCCCTTGTGGCGAGATCCCTTGTGGCGAGATCCCTTGTGGCGAGATCCCTTGTGGCGAGATCCCTTGTGGCGAGATCCCTTGTGGCGAGATCCCTTGTGGCGAGATCCCTTGTGGCGAGATCCCTTGTGGCGAGATCCCTTGTGGCGAGATCTTGTGGCGAGATCCCTTGTGGCGAGATCCCCCTTGTGGCGAGATCCCTTGTGGCGAGATCCCTTGTGGCGAGATCCCTTGTGGCGAGATCCTTGTGGCGAGATCCCTTGTGGCGAGATCCCTTGTGGCGAGATCCCTTGTGGCGAGATCCCTTGTGGCGAGATCCCTTGTGGCGAGATCCCTTGTGGCGAGATCCCTTGTGGCGAGATCCTTGTGGCGAGATCCCTTGTGGCGAGATCCCTTGTGGCGAGATCCTTGTGGCGAGATCCCTTGTGGCGAGATCCCT
Source organism: Chiridota heheva (assembly GCA_020152595.1). Taxonomy (NCBI): domain Eukaryota; kingdom Metazoa; phylum Echinodermata; class Holothuroidea; order Apodida; family Chiridotidae; genus Chiridota; species Chiridota heheva. The sequence goes on from JAIGNY010002074.1 coordinate 374,425, forward strand.
TGTGGCGAGATCCCTTGTGGCGAGATCCCTTGTGGCGAGATCCCTTGTGGCGAGATCCCTTGTGGCGAGATCCCTTGTGGCGAGATCCCTTGTGGCGAGATCCCTTGTGGCGAGATCCCTTGTGGCGAGATCCCTTGTGGCGAGATCCCTTGTGGCGAGATCCTTGTGGCGAGATCCCTTGTGGCGAGATCCCTTGTGGCGAGATCCCTTGTGGCGAGATCCCTTGTGGCGAGATCCCTTGTGGCGAGATCCCTTGTGGCGAGATCCCTTGTGGCGAGATCCCTTGTGGCGAGATCCCTTGTGGCGAGATCCCTTGTGGCGAGATCCCTTGTGGCGAGATCCCTTGTGGCGAGATCCCTTGTGGCGAGATCCCTTGTGGCGAGATCCCTTGTGGCGAGATCCCTTGTGGCGAGATCCCGAGATCCTTGTGGCGAGATCCCTTGTGGCGAGATCCCTTGTGGCGAGATCCCTTGTGGCGAGATCCCTTGTGGCGAGATCCCTTGTGGCGAGATCCCTTGTGGCGAGATCCCTTGTGGCGAGATCCCTTGTGGCGAGATCCCTTGTGGCGAGATCCCTTGTGGCGAGATCCCTTGTGGCGAGATCCCTTGTGGCGAGAGATCCCTTGTGGCGAGATCCTTGTGGCGAGATCCCTTGTGGCGAGATCCCTTGTGGCGAGATCCCTTGTGGCGAGATCCCTTGTGGCGAGATCCCTTGTGGCGAGATCCCTTGTGGCGAGATCCCTTGTGGCGAGATCCCCTTGTGGCGAGATCCCTTGTGGCGAGATCCCTTGTGGCGAGATCCCTGTGGCGAGATCCTTGTGGCGAGATCCCCGAGATCCCTGTGGCGAGATCCCTTGTGGCGAGATCCCCCGAGATTGTGGCGAGATCCCTTGTGGCGAGATCCCTTGTGGCGAGATCCCTTGTGGCGAGATCCCTTGTGGCGAGATCCCTTGTGGCGAGATCCCTTGTGGCGAGATTGTGGCGAGATCCCTTGTGGCGAGATCCCTTGTGGCGAGATCCCTTGTGGCGAGATCCCTTGTGGCGAGATCCCTTGTGGCGAGATCCCTTGTGGATCCTTGTGGCGAGATCCCTTGTGGCGAGATCCCTTGTGGCGAGATCCCTTGTGGCGAGATCCCTTGTGGCGAGATCCCTTGTGGCGAGATCCCTTGTGGCGAGATCCCTTGTGACAATGTTTTGTAGAACTGGTAAATCTTCATTGGAAAACAGATTTGAAGTCTCTAGTGACGTTTCTTCGAGTCTTTCCTCATCTTGGCTGTCACATTTCTGTCTGCTACGTCTTGATTTATTGTGAACTGTGTGTTCATTATCTGTGTTCAAATGAAACATCTTCTTTGTTGCTTGTGACATGTGGGATCTTAAATTATAAGAAAGTGCCCATCTGCTTAAAGCCGTGGGTATCTTTGTGATGCCATTATACCTCCACCCTTCTTTCCAACAGCATTCAGCCATTCTTAACTTTGATCTGGATCCACTTGATTGAATTTCTGTGTGGTCTTCTTAACCACAAAGTTGCCACTTTGAAACTCTCGTCAATACATTCAGGTAGTTGATGCATCTCATTGGTAAATATTGTTCCCCAACGAGCATAGTGTGTGATGCGATAATATTGTATCTACCCGCAACAAATGATCATATCAGATAGTGTGACCAGCATTGTGAAACAATTGTACCAATTTTGATCTTGTTGCCTGGTGCAAATACAACCTGCTTTGGGGTCAGTTTTTGTCACTTGCTGGCATTGTACACAATATCTTGTCCATTGCTTAAAATAGTGCTTTGCCGCTTTGCTTCACTTTTATCAATCTCATGCTCAATACTTTCATCTGAAAAGTCTTCCTCTTCATCATAATCAAGAGCATCTTGTCCTCCAATTAGCAAGTGAAGGAACATGTAAAGGCTGTCTGGTACACATAAAATAGCATTACGTTAATTTATAGTGAACCCATAATAAGCAGGATGTGCTCAGTATCTGAGGTGTAGCTTGAGCGCAGTGTGAACAAATTTCACAAAATTATCTTGTGGCTGATATCTTGGTATGGAAAAATCATCATCTTCTCTTGTGACTAAGTCCGCAATGGGAATATGTTCAAATTTGACTGGTACCAGCAGCACTTGCCTGTTCTCAATAGCCTCTGGTGGTCGAGAGAGAAAATTATATTTGTCATTTGTGTTCTTCTGAAATTTCCCTTTGAATAATGAGATTCTACTTCTGAAAGAGTTTCGGATGTCAACTGACCCTTTCTCTACCAAGAAATAATATCTGTTCCATACCTCTGAATTTCAAATGAGCTTATTAGTGCAGGAGATTAGCTCCACTTTTTCGCAAATTAAAGCTAATGTTTTACATGTATGTTTTGACAGCCATTTTGTTTCTCCACCATATTTTTAATATTAGGCAAAACATTGTTGAAAACAAACTTTGCATCATACCACATTAATAAAAATAACATAAAAACATGTTCAATATTTTGATATATCAAATCAAATTCAAGTTGATTTTATTTTGATTGAAATAGATCCATTTTGGCAGCCATTTTGCTTTTATCCGCTATATTGGTTGACCCCAAATCTTTAAAAGGTTATCGGAATTCATTATATTGTATGATCACCAAATATTAAAAGCAAATTATGAGCTTCTTTTAATATTTACTTTCATGAATACTTCTTTTCTTTTTTCCCCCTTTCCGGCGGCCATTTTGTTTTGTCCTCTATCTTATTTTACTGTTATACACGCTCAAAGTCTCCGACATAAAGTCTACTCAATTTACATTTACTTCCATGTAGAAATGAGATGCTATGCTTTCATTTTTAGTTTTACAGATTATTTTCTTATTTTGGCGGCCATTTTTTTTTTTCGCCATTTTGAATGAGGTAGACTGTAAAGGTGACAGACCAAAAATTCGAATTCAGCACCCCAACATTATACAAAATAGATGTCGACTTTTCCCCCAAAATGCCTGTGGAAGCTTATTCATAGAAGCGGTTTTTTAGATTTGCAACCAGCAAAGAAAAGAAATACCGTGAGCGTGACGTCATTTGCGTACATATATACGTATATATACATATATACGTATATATATAGTGTGATATATAGGGTGTATATATAGGGTGATATATAGGTGTATATATAGGGTGATATATAGGTGTATATATAGGGTGATATATAGGTGTATATATAGGGTATATATCTATAGGGTATATATATATATATATATATATATATATATATATATATATATATATATATATATATATATATATATATATATATATATATATATATATATATATATATATATATATATATATATATATATATATATATATATATATATATATATATATATATATATATATATATATATATATATATATATATATATATATATATATATATATATATATATATATATATATATATATATATATATATATATATATATATATATATGTATATATATATAGAAATATGATGTTTCTCAACATTGGTAAAAAGTGCTCGATGCAGTAGCAGAGCAATTATACATATTTATCAACAAGCAGGATCTGAGCTGCAACCAGTGGTTTCACCTTAGCGGATCGTCAGGCAACTGAAGCTAGGTAATTATTCAGAACAGGTCAGCGCTTCTTCTTAGTACGGTTGGGTGGTCTCATTTTACAATGGCGGCAAGAGGATACTATTTCTGATTTTTTTGTTGAGGAGGTTTTCTTTGGTTGCGTTGACAATGGCTAGTTTTTCCTCGGTGCATAGATTGCATTGTCCAGATGAATTAATTAAGGTGTTTGATTGTTTGACGATCGACCAGGAGATCTTGAAGTTTTCGTTCTTTTCTTTTAAAGCCCAGATGAATTTAGAAAGCTCTGTTTCGCTGGAATGCATTCTGTGTTTGAAAGACTTGTTGTGATTGTAAAACCGCTGTTTGAAGTCCCCACCTGTCATGCCAATGTATGTAAAGACAGCATCGTTTTTGTGTACTTGAGCTTTGTACACAATGGCTTTAGCCAAGCAATCTCCGTTCAGGGGGCAGTCACTTTTTATCCGGCAGTTGCATTGTTTTTGGGGGGTGGTTGAGCTTGTTTGTGATAGGGTTTTCGAGTTGTGTATATATATATTTATATATATATATATATATATATATATATATATATATATATATATATATATATATATATATATATATATATATATATATATATATATATATATATATATATATATATATATATATATATATATATATATATATATATATATATATATATATATATATATATATATATGTATATATATATATATATATATATATATATATATATATATATATATATATATATATATATATATATATATATATATATATATATATATATGTATATATATATGTATATATATATATATATATATATATATATATATATATATATATATATATATATATATATATATATATATATATATATATATATATATATATATATATATATATATATATATATATATATATATATATATATATATATATATATATATATATATATATATATATATATATATATATATATATATATATATATATATATATATATATATATATATATATATATATATATATATATATATATATATATATAAATAGGGTGAATGACGTCACGCTCTCCGAAAATACTACGGAATTGTTAAAAAGGCCATTACAGGAATAACAAAACTTTTAACGCTAAATAAGAAAGGTAGGTAGTAACTAATAACAAGTAAACTAACGTTAGGATTCTTCTCAACTCAATGAAACATCGATAGGCTTACAACTGTAAAAGTAATTCTGCAAGAGAGGCTAGCTGATAATTTCGAGTTTTATTCGAAGTTAAATTTGGAAAAACTTGTTGTTTTAGGCCTACGAAAAAGAACTAAGTAAGGTTAGGCCTATGGCATATGTCGAAATCAGATATCATCTTCACCTAAACGACGTAAAATCAATTACGATTTTGTTTCTGTTTCATATTCTTAAATGAAGGAAGGGGGGGGGAATTTTAACACAATTGTAATCCGTTCAACCCTCCATTGATAAATACATTTTTTTCTCCTTGGCACAACTATGGCCTAATACAATAGGCCTTTGCTTCACGTTTCGAAAAAAATTACACATACCTCAACTAAAAAATTCCAGAAATCTTATTATTATCTGATTTGTTATGATATTTCAGCGAAAAAGAATGAATTCCTTGCCAGAATGGCTGAAAACGAGGTATTTTTGTGAAAAAAATTCGGCCTTCAAATTACGCTATAATAGTACCTATTCCGCGAAAATGTCAATATTGACAATATCAATGTCATTTTTCCACAAAAATACCTCGTTTTCAACCATTTAGGGGGGTGGGATTTGTTCTTTTGCTAAAATATCGTGACAAATCAGACAATAATTACATTTCTGTGAGTTTTCAGTTTAGGTATGTGCAATTTTTGACAAAATCACGAAAAATCGTGTTTTCTCCTAATCGGGATTACGTCATCATAACGTGCGTAAATCTGAACAAGCAGTTTGGCTGTGAAAACAAGCATTTTACCATTACAGCCAGTGTGAAATTGGTCACCTTTAGAGGCCTAAATCTCCACGTTCGCTTTGGTAATTTTGCAGGAAATTGTTGCAAATGTGGAGGAAATATCGTAGAAAAGATCATTTTGAAGTTTGAAATATATGCATAGTGCATATGTAGAATAAAGCGCGGTCTTCACTTGTGCACAAATCGTAGCACGTTTTCACTGACAAACTCCCGGATGTTCAAAATGTCCGGATGACCGAATAATCAAATTGGCCGTAAATAATTCTGCCCCTAAGGATTTTTATTTTGGGTGTGCCCTATAGCCTAGGGCTCACCCAAAATAAAAATCCATAGGATGATAGGGGCACTATTGACGTTTAATGGTCAATAATAACTGTTATGCTAGGAGAAAACACAAATTTTCATCATTTTGACAAAAAATGCACATTTTTTAATTGAAAACTCCCAGTACAGTAATCTAATTATTGTCCAATTTGTCATGATATTTCAGCTAACGAAAATAAAATCCTGCACCTCGGAATGGCTGAAAACGAGGTATTTTTGTGGAAAAAATTAGGCCTTAATGTTACGCTATGAGAGTACTTTTTGCATAATACTAATAACAGGTACTTACCCGCCGTGACGTTTTTTAAATCGTTTTTAGCCATTCCGGAGAGTGGAATTTATTAAAAGAAGTAAAAGATAATACTTTTTCTGTTTTAAATGATCAATCAATAAATTGTTTTAAACACATTCATACATTGAAGAGTATAATACCTGTATGTTTTCCGTACGCTTTTGTGTCAGAATCTGTCCACTTTTGTCAGTTCTTGTCCACAGCTGCCTAAATTTGCTCACCAAATTAATTATGCTGTTTAAGCATGTAAAAACATTGATCAACACAACATTTTAACAATTGTATAGGTAATCACCATTGATTTTTAATATTTTATACCAAAATAAAGGGTCCAAATTGAAGCAATAAATGAATTTGTGGGTCTTTATTTTATAGTGCAGTCACAGAGTCATCTTAACAAAATAATGCTTAATTCACCTTAAGTACACAATTTCCATACGGTGGACAGATTCTGGCATAGACTTCAAATTGTTCATTCCAGTAATTGACAACCCAACTAGAAAGGACAACTTGAAATATTGGCCTTGACAATTTAAGTAAGGAACTCAAGAACATACTTTATGATGCATCTGAACTCAAATTGACTCATTTTAGTGTTTTTTTTTTTTTAAATTTAAAAAGGATCTGAGTAAAAAAAGATTTCTTATCTGACCTTTTAAAAAAGTTAGAAATTGAAAAAGTGAGCTTGCTAGCAATATATAAATTTGATAAAATGAGCTTTTCATGTTCTATATCTTAAGTTATTTATATTGGTATATATAGACAACACTTAATTAAGAAAATATTTTAAATATGCGGGTTTACAGACATTGATTAGTCTAATGGGTGCATGTAGGGGTTGTCAAATACGTAAGTGGACAAAAACGGGTAGGTGGACGAAAATGACACGGCCTACCCTATGGACTTTTATTTCGGGTGAGCCCTATAGAAAATTTTGCTAGCCTACTCATAAACTTAGTTTACCTGTTAAATTGGGGGACGGGGGTGGCAATGATTTCTGCTGAAACCTAAAGGGTGTAGGGTCCAGGGGGTCCGCCTAAGGGTCCCTTGTTTGCCCGAAATTCCTGTGATTTTAGGGATTTCTGGGGTGAAAATCATTACTTAGGTATTCCTCAAACTCTGGCTCACGCCTCTGTATTTGATTCAAACTTGCGTCAGCTACCTGGCGGGGCAGCCTTGTAATTGTAGATAACGGGTTCCTGACTCCACTCCTTACCAAGATTATTCTCAAAACTATGGATGCTACGTGATGAGATGAGATCACTTTGTCGGGCAGGCTGTTCCAAGCGTTAACAATCTTGTGGCTAAAGGCATTTGATTCCACTGCTTTATTGGCTCTTGGTTTAAATAACGTTTTGCTGTGGCCTCTAATGCTATCGCTATAGATGCTTGAGGCTAATTGAAGATTGACTGTGACTTCTTTATCATAAACATTAAAAAGTTTGTAAGCTTCAATCACAGACCTCCGTGGTGTTGTGGTAAGTGCTTTGTCGTCTCACCCGCACATCCCAGGTTCGAATTTCGGTGGGTCTGCAACCAGTGAGTTTACAACTGGTTATCAAAGGCTGTGGCTGTCTTGATATAATGTCCAGTACTGGACGCTTTCGGGACAATAAACCTTGCTATGCTATGCTATGCTATGCTATGCTATGTTGCCTCTCAGACGTCTTTATTCAAAGGTTGGCAAATTGAGGGATTTGAGCGTCTTCATAACTAAGAGACTTCAAACTGGGGATTAACCGAGTTGCTCTCCTTTGAATGTTCTCCAATTGTGTAATGTCCTTTGATTGATAAGGGTGTCATACGGTGTTGCATACTCAAAGTGTGGTCTTACTATTCCCTTAAATATAAAAGCTTAAACATGTTCTCATCAAGGTAATTATAAGTTCTTTGAACCAGAGCCATAATACTGTTGGCTTTATTGATCTTTTCCTGCATGTGGCACTACAGCTACGCCTGCAGAGAAAGGACAAGCTCCCACTTCCATCACTACCGCTACGCCTGAAGAGAAAGGACAAGTTCCTACTCCATCACTACGACTACGCCTGCAGAGAAAGGACAAGCTCCTACTCCCATCACTACAGCTACGCCTGCAGAGAAGGGACAAGCTCCCACTCCCATCACTACGACTACGCCTGCAGAGATGGGACAAGCTCCCACTCCATCACTACGACTACGCCTGCAGAGAAAGGATGAGCTCCTACTCTCATCACTATGACTATGCCTGCAGAGAAAGGGCAAGCTCCTACTCCATCACTACGACTATGCCTGCAGAGAAAGGACAAGTTCCTACTCTTTACTCTAGGCCCCTATCTTGAAAGAGGCTACAGCAAAAATAGGTCTTCTGTCTCCTCAAAAGTCAAAACCAACTATGACTCAACCTATGAGATCATCGAAGGGGTATACCTTCAAAAATGTGTTGGATTCTGCAGTTACTCCCAGCTGCTGAACAGGCTTTGACGAGTATCCATGTAGAAGTAAAATTTGCTGTGCTCACCCGCTAGAATTATGAATAGAGCGTAGCATACATGGGTATAAACACGACTCAAATAGAAATTGTTGTGTAGTGTGAACACACATGATGTGATATGAAGAGTCCACATTCAATGGAAGTTATGTTATATTTTCTAATTTGAATGACAAAAGGATATCTCTTCTGGTAAATGAAAGACATTTGCATGACTGCAATGGAGATGCATATTCTACGACCTCCAATGGAGCTCCCTGTTCAGATCAATGGAAATGAAACACAGTTATGGCATACACAATATGTCATGCACCTACCTGTCAGACTAACAACAATGGTCAGGAACTGCAGAGACAGAGGGGGGAGTACCCCACTACCCCCACTAAAATTATATAAAATTTGTCAATAAATTTTCCGAAAAAATGAAGGAAAAAATCCCTAAGATTAAACAAAATTACCATAAAATGACAAAAATTTCCCCAAAAATTAGCAGACCTTCCCTAAAATTGATAAACAGTTCACTGAAATTTTATAAAAAGTGACCAAAATTGAACAAAATCTCCCAAAAATTGAAGATTATTTCACAAAAATGAAGGTAAATTGAAGGGAAATTTGGTAGCATTAAATTTGTCAACAAATTATCAGAAAATTAAAGAATATTGACAAAAATTCTCTCAAAAGTTGAAGAAAATTGCCTGAAATAAAGGAAATTTCCCTAAAATTGTCAAACAGTTTACCCGAATTTAAAGGAGAGTTCCCGAAAATGACAAAATTTTCCGAAAATTAAAAACAATTGCACCAAAATGAATGAAATTAGGGAAAATTGCACCAAAATTTCCCTTAATTTGACAAACAATTCACAGATATTTAAAGGAAATGGCCTGCCGAATGAAGAAAAAATTCTCGAAAATGTAGGAAATTTCCTAAAAATTGAAAAAAATTCCCTAAAAATTGAAGGAGATTTTCCGATTAGCAGCAAAGTCAGAGGTGAAACTTAATTTACTAGTGTAATTTTTCCACTTGACCACAAACACTTCAAAAATTGCTCCGCCGCCCTTGATGGTGCAGTGTACAAATGTACATCTAGGAGTATAAGTGCATGATTTATATGACCAAATGTTAGAATGTCAAAGTACAAGTGATTGTTGGTCTCACAATGACAATTGAACAATGGTTTCTGTGAATATTTAGATGTGTATGCAGGATTGATTTTTGTAGTATTTGGTATAGTGTGTACTTCAAATAATTGTTTTTATTATCTTTTCACCAAGGTTTACCAGTCAGTGAGAACTCCCACTAGTGCAGAAAATGGCAAAACCTCTTCCAATAAGGTAGCTTTCCATATTATTTGTTCTTTTGATTTTCTATTTGGTGCAAAATTAAATACTGAAAAGGGAAAACACCTGGTGAAAATGGAAGGCTCTTTCCTTTATATGCAGTTAGTCTTCATTTTGAGCCTTCTAACTTGGAGGCAATAAGTCTGGAACTGTTTTACTATGAATGAAAAATATGACAAGAAAATATCATATTTTATACTATGGATTTTTGTAGTGGCTTAAAGAGGGCATGCTATGATTTAACAATCTAAGCTTAAACATATATTTCGACTGTTTGATCATCACAACTGCAGGTTTCACTAATAAAAAGTTGAACGGAAAGGAGTAAATTCAGTTTTTAATTTTTGCACTTGAGATAAACCAACAGACATAACCTGAGGGAGGCTAATCATGTGATGCTTTGTTCTCAGTGCGAAAACATTGGAAACCACACTGTTCACATATATCTCTTGTGCAACTTTAAGCAAAAAATTATCCAATTTCTTGTGATGCTGTATTGGTGGATGGCAGTAATGTATCTGGAAGGAAGGGTACCCATCGCCCCTGAAAAAACACAGAGACTTTGGATACATTTTGTCAATAATACGAGAGCGGATTTTAGAGGCTGTAAACAGCATAGTGTTATAATCATAGCAGGCACTTTAGCCCAGATTGTTTTGATGCAATTGCAAACTTGTGTAAACAGTTTGGCAAATTGGCATTTGGTAGTTTTTCCAGAAATGAAATATGAAATATTCTTCCAGAAAATTTCAAACGATAAAGGCTCCAGTCCATCAACAACGCCAGAAAATGCAGCAGATAGCCGTCTACATCATCAGCTAAAGCATCTAGCACTGACATTGATAATGTACAACTACCTGCACAGCTTATGGTATTACCAGGCATTTACTGATAACCCAACGTTTTAAATTTATTTTTGTTGCTAAAGGGAATTAGCAACTTTTCGTGGAAAAATTGAGTGGGAATAAAGTTCTTCCATCTCAAAACACCCATTAACCCTAAACCCAGTGGCGTATGGGGGTCAAGCGGGAGGGTGGGGTTGCCCTGGCAAAATTCCATATGTAAAGTATAAGTAGCGGGATATATACCAGTAGCCTATGCAAAATGTTTATGTTGTACTGTGTACATATTATAATAGGAAATAAACTTTAACAAAATAAATACATACCAATACGATAAAGTTAAGTATTGCTAAAATTTGATGGCGATTTTGTTCCTATAGGGAAATAAAATCTTCAAATTTCGAAAAATGTCTTTAATTTTCAGGAACATTTTGGGGTTATTTTCAGCGATTTTCGAGCACTTTTCCTCAATTTTCTCATTTGTGGACAATTTTGTTTGATTTTGGGAATTTTTTTCTTGATTTTTGGGAATCTTTCATTTTTAGGAAATGTTGGCATTTATTTTTTAGGCCACACAATTTCCCAATAATTTTACCAAATTTTACCAAACTTTCCAATAATTTTAACCTCAAGTTTCCTTCATTAAAAATTTTTTCATGTAAATGATTTTCCCTCCCAACCGAAATCGTCCCCATCCTCCGCTTCCTATGATAAACCCAGATGGATCTTTCCATGTATTCAGATAACTAGGTTACTCTGAGGAAGTGGGGGTGGAGTCAAAATTCATAATCAGAATTACCATAGAATGTTTGTTCTTGAATATATTTCATACAAGAGATAACGGCAGTTCAACTTTATGTGATGTAATTAATTTTGTTGGTACAAGGAATATTCTCTTCAGATCAATATATTTGATTAAAACTATTTCCCATTATCTCAAACCCCCCTATACCTCTCTCTGTTAAGGATTTTCTTCTTCAATTTGTCAGGTTTGTTGGATATTGACAGAAAAAAATGTATGTTTAGTGGCATATTTTTGGGTCCCATAGATTTGTATAATTGCAGATCTTAAGTGTTTACAAATAGTTCTTTGGGATGAAAAATGGGATGTGTTTTGATTATCATCATTTATGTGTTATAATCTTGTTCGTGATATTCTTTTTTCTCAGGATCACGACCTTAATTCATTTTATACACAAAAATGTTTTATATGTCGAAAGTTTTACAAGCAAGTTACCAAAGAAATTATCCCTGTATATGGAAGATTCCCCAAAATTTCCTGACAGGTCTTAAATTTTCTCGACAACCTTTGGAATTGGGGGTGTGACACATGATTTCTGGAGCCTCTTTACTTGTTCATCACCTCCAATAGCTTCCGGCTTCAGATTTTTGCCTTTTATCTCTTCATTTCCGTCAGAATTGTTTGATTCTTGGTCATCAAAACTGAGAACGAATAGTCTTACTCAAGATCTATTTCGCTTCTCAGATGAAGAACGGGACACAGGCCTTGCATTGATTTCCATTTTCAGTGTAGATATACTAATGGTAATGCATTGATGATGTTGGTGCCTCAGCTAGCCTAGCGCCTCAGCTTTTGTCACAAGCTTATTTGTCATGTGACAAATATATTTCACTACAAGCTACGAATCATGCGATTTTGATCACATTTATATTAAGCTTGGGCGATATATCGATATTTAGATTATTCGATATTGACCCATCGATTGTTAATATGGAGTTTAAGGGTCATATCGATATATCGATATGTTTTCCACCGATATTGTACTATACATGAACTAATACTGAAGTTAACATGACAAGCAAACATGCACCTTTCCTCACTATACAGCCACAACAAATTTGTAATAATTTTAAAGTTGCAGGTAGTCAATAATATTAAGAGTTGATTAAATCATCATTATTTCAATAAATATTACCTAAAATTATGTTTCACAGGCAGGAAATTCTTAATTCTGGACATACAGTTCTGTACTATGTATGTACAGGCCGCTATGGACATTGTGCAATAATATAAGTTAATTTTTATGATTTGTGATGGTTGAGCAATTGCAATCAATGAAATTTTAAATTCTTAAACATTGCATCTAAATTTCTCAAAAGGAATACTGCATCCTGAAAATTATGTGGAAAAGCCCTTTACTGATACCTTAAAGTAGATTTTGTCATCAAAACTAAAAATTATCCTCAAAAAAAAGATATTTTCCAAAAATTTGATCCCATCCATCAGACTTTCTGTACATTAATCCAGCCATAGTACAAACTGTGTGTAGATTCCCTATGTCCCCATGGCATCCCTCCCATTTTTGCATCAGATGACATTCTATAAATGATTTATTGAATTCTGAATGCATCCATGTCTTTAAAAAAATGAGTGCAAAAATGATTCCTTTTAATGACATCAAAACAATTAATGGGACCTAGTATTCAAAGGCATCCCATCTCATGTCCCAAGCCTAGACCCTATGTTACAGTCATGGTTAGCCATGCCCATGCAAATTGACACCCATTATATTACCCTATTTAAAATGACATCCCAACCTATGTCACACTGTATTGCCACATGGCATCCCACCATGTCCCACATGGCATTCCACCATGTCCCACATGGCATCCCACCCCATGTCCCACATGGCACCTCACCCCATGTCCACATGGCATCACATAGACTCCCCATGAAGTCTCATCCCTATCACAGTCCCTGATTGAGCATCCATGTATAAAAGTGTCCCAGTTCATATAATCCATATGGAAATGACTTGTTGAAACTTGGTGGGACCTTATGTCCCAAATGACAAATTCCATCCCATGTCCCACATGACATTCCATTCCATGGCATTCCAACTATGTCCTGCATGGCATTCCAACATCTCTACATGGCATTCCACCCTGTTCCATATGACATCCCACCCCATGTCCCACATGGCATTCCATACCATCCCATGTCCCACATGATATTCCATCCCATGGCGTTCCACCCTATGTTCTGCATGGCATTCCATCATATATCCTACATGGCATTCATGATTCCACCATATATCCTACATGGCATTCCACCCTGTTCCACATGGCATCCCACCCCATGTCCCACATGACGTCCCATAGGCTCCATAAGAAGTCTCATCCTAGCTATCACAGTTCCTGATTGAGCATGACTATCCCACCTGAAAGTGTCACTTCATATAATAACTTATATGCGAATGAGTTGTGAGAAAAAAAGGTGGAGTCAAATAATTATGCTGATACCATGGTGTATACCACATGGTATATATTATATCATATGTCCTGATGGCCCCCATCCATGTCCCACATGGCATTCCTCCTTATGTCCATATGCAATCACATCCTGTCACACTCCTTGACTAAGCATACTCAATAAATAAAAAAAATTTGGTCAGTTCATATATTGTAGCAACTTTATGCAAATGACCACAATAATAAAGGTGGAGTTTAATAATCATGCCTGATACAACTGTTGGTGCCAAAATATTTTAAATAATTTTAAGGATTTTAAATCTTAAGTGCTACAAGAGAGACGTGAAGATCTCTAGAGAATATTGGAAAATTATATTATTTTACAAGAACCTTCTAAGAAAATATCAAATGTTTTGTAGACTTTCTAAGGAAACTAGTCTTCAATCCTGTCTTAAGTGTCTCTGAAAAACTTTAACATTTTGTAAGGAAATTCTAACCTTCCATTAGGATATCTGAAGAAACTTTAACTTTTTCTGAGAAACTTCTCTGAAGAAACTGGAAGTAATCGCCATTACATAGGTTCGCATTATGCTTCGCATGTGAACTAAAAAGCTGTATATCAGTTCCACAAAAATAGTGAAAAAATAATATGTTCAAACTTATGGAATTTCGTGCTTTTGTGATTTATTTTTTGAGAAAGAGACAATGTAAAAATCGATTCCTTTTAGAATAATGGGTGTTTATTTGAAGATTTGTGTGCATATTTCCCACTCAATTCTGTAAAGTTACTTTATAATTTGTACTTTCCATTTTTGTGCTGGAGCAATATTACCTGGTATATTATTTCAATGTGACGTCTTGCAATTTGCATATCGATATTTCGATATTATCGATATATATCTAGCGATATATCGATATTGTCTGAAGGTGAATATCGCCCAAGCTTAATTTATATCAATATTTTGTACCATTTTCATGAGGGTGCTAGTGTTATGCTTAATGTGTTTTGATATTATTAGAAGTAAATGTTTTAATTTAAAGCCAAAATCGATGACCATGGCATGCCCTCTTGAAGTATAAACATTTTTTCTTTTCTGCAAGGTAAAGAATATCCTTTTATGATTTTGCATCTGCACCCACAATGTTTTTTGCATGAATGCAACTTTGCCCTCTCCCAGTGATGTCATGCTTTGAATTTAAATGAATGATATTTGTATGTTTAATAAATAGTATGCATACATTTTCAACTTTCTCTTCTTGTTTTGTAAATTTTTTAACAAACAGCCCTGCAGTTATTGTTGGTGATTTGATGTTCGTTGCTGGGCAACTTGGGCTGGACAAATCAGGGAAACTAGTGCAGGGAGGAGTAGAGGAAGAAACAAGACAGGTTTGCCTCTTTAAAGGAATCTTCCTTTTCATAAATGTGATAGAGGACTATTAAAGAGATCAATTGGTGTAACAACCAAGTTGATATCTTATTTCGTTTAGGAGTTATTACATTTCAAAGATTCACCAGTTTGATATAGTACATATCTTACATGATTGACAGACTGACAGGTGATGCTGCCCAGCAGGCAGGAAGTCATTGCTTTGTTGGTCTAGACAGAACCCTGAGGGGATAACTGTCAATAGCAGCAGTTGATACACAACACAATATTCTTGCTTTTTCTTTAGTGGGTAAGAAATAGAATGTGTTTTTTCTCTTCAACGTTTTAAATTTTCTACAACTGTGTCCCTAGTTTCAGGATTAATATGGAATATAAGTGAATGATGTTGAACTGTAATTAAAGTGGATTGATGATTAAGATTTATTATATCTCATTCTCATTTCATTACAGACTTTGCAAAATATTGGTGACATTTTAAGATCACAGGGCTTATCATTTGACAAAGGTAAGAAGTCATTTTCTACCCAAGTTCTGTAATTAAAGGATTAGTTTAAGGGTCAGGCAAGTTCATCTTATATGAAACATGTCTTAAAAACAAACAAAATGGTGAAAAAATCATTAACAATTCTTATTCCGTTAAGGAGATATTCAAGTTTATTTCAAGTTTGGCATCATTTGTATAGAAACGACTGAAATCAGGCTAGGTGTGATGTCCTAGCCCCAGATTCCTCAAAAGTCTTTATGTATTTTATCATATTTTGTCTTCTGATTTTGTGGCTTAGCAACCATTGGATAAGTCAGGAAAGTAGTAAAACAGAATCCAGTAAGGTTAATTATAATTTACCATTGGAAGAAAGTTTGAGGAAAAATGATTCAAATTAAAAACAAATTTCTTCAAAATACATTAACAATTGTTAAGAATGTGAAGATGAAGGTGCCAAACTTACATAGTTGACACCAGTCATTTCTTCACAGATAAGACAGGTTTAAACTAATATACCCTCAATGGAATAAGTGTTTGTAATGCTTCCTTCACCTTTTTGTACTTTTTAAAATCTTCTTTCGTGTTTGTAATGCTTCCTTCACCTTTTTGTACTTTTTATAATCTTCTTTCGTGTTTGTAATGCTTCCTTCACCTTTTTGTATCTTTTAAAATCTTCTTTTATATAAGACATGTTTGCTTGACCACTGAACTATTCCTTTAACAGACTAGTTAGCTCAATTGCTAGGTCAACCATTTCCAGCCAAAAAGGTGTGGGTTTGATCAATTGCATGCAGACTTTATTCCTGCTTAGTATGTATGACATCCTGCTGAGTATGTAAGACATCCTGCTGAGTATGTAAGACATCCTGCTGAGTATGTAAGACATCCTGCTGAGTGTGTACAAGACATCCTGCAGAGTGTGTAAGACATCCTGCAGAGTGTGTACCGGACATCCTGCTGATTATGTAAGACATCCTGCTGTGTATGTATGACATCCTGCTGAGTATGTAAGACATCCTGCTGAATATGTATGACATCCTGCTGAGTATGTAAGACATCCTGCTGAGTATGTAAGACATCCTGCTGTGTATATAAGACATCCTGCTGAGTATGTATGACATCCTGCTGAGTATGTAAGACATCCTGCTGAGTATGTATGACATCCTGCAGAGTATGTAAGACATCCTGCTGAATATGTATGACATCCTGCTGAGTGTGTAAGACATCCTGCTGTGTATATAAGACATCCTGCTGAGTATGTAAGGCATCCTGCTGAGTATGTATGGCATCCTGCTGAGTATGTGTGGCATCCTGCTGAGTATGTGTGGCATCCTGCAGAGTATGTAAGACATCCTGCTGAGTATGTAAGACATCCTGCTGTGTGTGTATGGCATACTGCTGAGTATGTGTGACATCCTGCTTAGTATGTCAGATATCCTGCTGAGTATGTATGACATCCTGCTGTGTATGTATGACATCCTGCTGAGTACGTAAGACATACTGCTGAGTATGTAAGACATCCTGCTGAGTGTGTAAGACATCCTGCTGGGTATGTACAAGGCATCCTGCTGAGTATATAAGGCTTCCTGCTGAGTATATAAGACATCCTGCTGTGTATGTATGACATCCTGCTGAGTATGTAAGACATCCTGCTGAGTATGTATGACATCCTGCAGAGTATGTAAGACATCCTGCTGAGTATGTAAGACATCCTGCTGAGTGTGTACAAGACATCCTGCTGAGTATGTAAGACATCCTGCTAAGTATGTAAGACATCCTGCTGAGTATGTAAGACATCCTGCTGAGTATGTAAGACATCCTGCTGAGTATGTATGGCATCCTGCTGAGTATGTGTGGCATCCTGCTGAGTATGTGTGGCATCCTGCAGAGTATGTAAGACATCCTGCTGAGTATGTGAGTATGTAAGACATCCTGCTGTGTGTGTATGGCATACTCCTGAGTATGTGTGACATCCTGCTTAGTATGTAAGATATCCTGCTGAGTATGTATGACATCCTGCTGAGTATGTAATACATCCTGCGGAGTATGTGTGACATCCTGCTGAGTATGTATGACATCCTAATGAGTATGTATAACTTTCTGCTGTGTATGCATGACATCCTGCAGAGTATGTAAGACATCCTGCTGAATATGTATAACATCCTGCCGAGTATGTAAGACATCCTGCTGTGTGTGTATGGCATACTGCTGAGTATGTGTGACATCCTGCTTAGTATGTAAGATATCCTGCTGAGTATGTATGACATCCTGCTGAGTATGTAATACATCCTGCGGAGTATGTGTGACATCCTGCTGAGTATGTATGACATCCTAATGAGTATGTATAACTTTCTGCTGTGTATGCATGACATCCTGCAGAGTATGTAAGACATCCTGCTGTGTATGTGTGACATCCTGCTTAGTATGTATGACATCCTGCTGAGTATGTAAGATATCCTGCTTAGTATTTAATACATCCTGCTGAGTATGTATGACATTCTGCTGAGTATGTATGGCATCCTGCTGAGTATGTATGGCATATTGCTGAGTATGTAAGACATCCTGCTGAATATGTATAACATCCTGCTGAGTATGTATGGCATATTGCTGAGTATGTAAGACATCCTAATGAGTTTGTATGACATCCTGCTGAGTATGTATGACATCCTGCTATGTGTGTATGACATCCCGCTTAGTATGTAAGACATCCTGCTGAGTATGTATGGCATCCTGTTATGTATGTATGACATCCCGCTTAGTATGTAAGACATCCTGCTGAGTATGTATGGCATCCTGCTGAGTATGTATGATATCCCAATTCTCTCATTTTGTATCAATTTCACATAATGCAATTTAAACATTGAAGATAGAGAGAGAAATTGGAAAATTATCATGAAAATATTTCTACAATAGTAAGAATGTGTTAGGATGGTTCCAATTTTTGCTGTGTATTTAGAATCCCCTTATGACTTCATGTTTCATTACCTCCGCCAACGAAGTTGGATAGAGGTTATATTTTTTCACCTGTGTTTGTCTGTTTGTTTGTCATCAATAATTCTCAAGAACTGATGATTGGATTTTAATTAAATTTAGTATGTGGCTTTGTGATTGCTTAAGGAAGGAGTGATTACAATTTGGGACAAAAGGGAAGAGCAGAAATGGAGGGGTGGTGATGTCCTTTGGTGAATCATTTGTCATCATTGGTCTAACTCTAGACCCCAAGCTCACCTACAAGCCACACATCACCAACCTGAAACTAAAATGCAATAGCTCCCTCAACTTCCTCCGACTGCTCTCCAACACCACTTGGGAGCGAACCGCCATGCTCTCCTCAAAATTTTCAGGCTCACCATTAGTGCCAAGCTTGACTATGGCAATATTGTCTACTGTGTCGCTCACAACTCATACCTCAACCACATCAACACCATCCAAAATGAAGCCCTCAGGCTTTGCCTAGAGCCTACAGGACCTCCCAATCACTAGCCTTCATGTTGAAGCCAACCCCCCTTTCTACTTAGATGTAAAAAGCTTAGCTCTCCTATGCTTTTAGAGTCCTCACCAACACCCAGAACCCTGTTTACAACCTCATTAGGTACCCCAATTTCTCCTCCCTCTTTGATAGGACTAAAACCCTATCCCCTCCCTTCAGCTTACGCATTAAATCAGACCTCTTCCAACTTGGCATCAACCCCGCCACTCTCGGCACCTACTCCTGGCCCACTTTTCCTCCTTGGGCCACCCCCCTCCCTTCTGTCTACCTAGACCTCTCCACTTATAACAAAACTTTAACTCACCCTAACCTCTTCATTAATCTCCACAACCAAATCAAAGACCAACTCTCAAATTACACCTCCATCTATACTGATGGCTCCAAGGAAGGCAACAAGACAGCTGCTGCTGCCATCATCCAAGACACCACCCTCAGTAGCAGACTTCCTGACTACTCATCCATCTTTTCAGCTGAGGCTAAGGCCATTCTCCTCGCCCTCAACTTTATTGAGTACTCTCCTCTTAGTCACTTTGCCATTTTCTCTGACTCAAAGGCTGTTCTTACTTCATTACTCAATTTTAAATGGGATAACCTCACCTGCCACCTCCTCCTCCGGAAACTCTTTTCTTCCACCCTCTGCAGGAAAAGTGTTCTTTTCTTCTGGATACCCAGCCATGTTGGCATCCCTGGCAATGACAGGGCTGATACAGCCGCTAAGCTTGCCCTTAACCTCCTCCCTTCCCCTTTTCCCAAAACCCTCTCTGACATCAAACCGCTTATCGCTTCTCTTGTTTGTGACCGCTGGCAAACCTTATGAAACTTCCAAATTGATAACAAACTCCATGTCATCCAGCCCACAATCCCGATCAAATCCACCATCAACAACCTTTCGTATCGACAACGTTCATATTACCCGTCTTAGAATTGGTCACACCCACCTCACTCACTCCCACCTCCTTATTGGTTCCCCAACCCCTCTGTAACAATTGGCACTGCATCCTCACAATCCAACACGTTCTCCTTGCTTGCCCCTGTACAACCTTCCCAGAGCTTACCTCGCTCCCCACAACTCAATTGCTGAGTTCTTCCAGAAAAATCCTCCAGATAAAATAATCTCCTTCCTTCAGCATGCATCCCTCTACAACCATATTTAATTCTCCTCTTCCACCCCTCTCCACTTTGTTTTGTTTTACCCATGCACCTCCTCTCTCGATCACAGCTTTCTGGCTTTTGTTCTTGAATTTCTCTCATTCTCCCCCTGGTCTCTTTCCTTCCTACCTCTAAAATGATCTGACCTCTCAGGCACAATTTGACCTTCGTTGTCGTGGTGCCGTTAAGACCTCATCAAACAAACAAACAAACAATATATCTGAAGAACTGATGATTGGATTTGGATTCAATTTGGTGTGTGGTTTTGTTATTACTGAAAGAAGAAGTGATTTAAATTTGGGACATATTGGAACATGGGAAGGGCAGAAAGGGAGGGGTGGTATGTTTTAGGATGCAATCTGCCAAGACCTAAGTTGAGACTTTCTAATGGAATGTGCTGAACAATGTATTCATTTCATGAAAGGATATCCAAACAAGCAATTTTCTGAAAATCAGATGAAGTGGTTTTTGGTATCAAAGAGAATCAAAACAATTGGCTTCCTGCATGAAAGGAAAATGATGGAATTTGAATATTGCCTGAATGGAACTCAAACATTGAAAATAGCCTGAATAAAACTGAAAGCAATATGGCCTTAGAAGAAATCCATTAGAAGGTCAAGTATATCCTGAGGTATTTAGAATACAAATGGCAATGCAAAATTGAGAAATAGATTCTATGGGTAAATAAGTTAGTGTGCCTAGGATTTCTGAGGTAGATTGGAGATGAGGAATGAACTGGGTACGGAGGTGTGTGCTCTACAGAGTGCTAAATTTCTAATATTGTTTTATCTGTTTGAAATTCATCATTTTTACTCAAAAGTTGGCATTTAACCTGCTAGATAGGAAACTATACATTAGCCATCATATTTTTGGTTCTTATCATGCACATTAACATTCCTTCCTATCTTTCTGAAGTTTCTTCAGTATATTGATCTGATTGGCTAATGTATTCAGCATAATGGAATTTTATAATATTGTTACATTTTGGTAAGTTTGGACGGCGTTGCACGTCCTGGCAGGGTTGCCATGTTATGAATGGGGCAGCCCTGCTGAATTTTCCAATTCCTAACCCAGAGTTACTGTATCATATTTATTGGGATTCGCAGTTCGTTTTGGCATATATATATATATATATATATATATATATATATATATACTAATATAACTAAAAATACAACTGAACAATATATTTGAGTCTGAGCATTTTTATTCTTCTACACATTCTTCAACACATATCTGATCGTTCAAGATATATCAATTGTTGATATATAACAAAGTAGACATACTAATTTTTGGCTAAATTGGTTCACCGCATGTGTTGCGAAGTAAACAACATTTGCATTTTTAGTCCTGATTGAGTTACAGCATATTTTCGCCTTTTCTCGTTCATGACCTCACTAATTTATGCGATAAGTTCTTTTATAAAATTCTAGAATATGTTCCTTTAAAAAGATATATGAATTTGACTCTCTATGAAATATTCGTTCAGAAACTCTCTTTGTTCGGAACTCACTCCGTTTAGAAACTACCCTAACTTATCAGAATTAAGTAAAGTTTTCGTTAACGTCCATTATTTCTGCCAAATACGTGTTCCCTGTTTCTTTTAAAAAGTTATTCCTGTCTTTAAATCATTTCAAAGTCTCTCCTAAAGAACAAATATCTAATTTCCAAAAATTAAGTCACCATTTAGCTATCTTGCTGTAATAACCTTCTAAAGCAAATTAACTCAGATCTGTGGGATACACTGATCGCTTGGCAAAGTTTCTGCAAGCCCAGAGTGATATGGGATTGGACTCTGGCAATCAGAATATGACACACCTAACTCATCAACATATGTGTGCTCAACAGCCAATCAGCATTCTACTCATGAATTAGCAATGTTACTGTATTATCCAATAAAATATATAGCTATCACAGAACACAACAATCATGAATTGTCTTATGATTAGTCTGTCGGCTTACTTGAAACATAAACAGTAACTAATCCCGTCTGGCTTTGAAATTAAAGATAAGTTAAGGAATTGATTGTAGGAAAATTTGTCAAGCTAATGTTAAGATTTAGACACCGATCCCATCTGGCGCTAAACAAAAGACAAGAGATTTTTATTTGTTCTGGGTTGTAAACAAATCAGGCACTGACAGATTAAAACATTTCCGCCTTAAAGGGGTTTGACATATTTTATCCCTTTACTCACTCATTGGTAATTTGATGTTGCATTTTAGTGGTGAATTCCATTTTTCATGAAACACATAACTAAATGATCCTTTCTATGAGTATCACCGGTCAACTGGTCATGATGTGTAAATCTATGTCAATCAAATGTGACAAAGGCAAAACTGATGTGACATTCTGTGCAAAAGGTGCCAAGAATTATGTGACATTTGAGACATGCATGTTACAAATTTAAAATTTTGTGACAAGTCATCAATCATCATTCTTGTTTATTGAGCAAGAAATAAAATTTGTTTTCGGAACTATATGACCGAATCTCTTTTTAATGTTGTAATTGTAGTACCAGGCCCCATCATAACCAACACTAGGCCATTGATGTAACAGTAAATAAAAACTGTCGATGCTCTTTCTTATTGAGTCATTCAGGTGGTTGAATTTCGTATTAACATATCTCGCTTTCACCATTCAGTGTTTGCTTGATGGATATTAGAAAACAGATTTGAGGTTAACTTTTTTGTCAACATGTATTTGATTTCATCACAAAATTTACTTGTTTTGTTTCCTTCGCAGTTGTAAAGTGCACAGTGTTCCTAACAGATTTAAAAGACTTTCCAGCCATGAACGCAGTGTATTCACAATGTAAGCTTTTTTTTTTGTTCTTCTCTGTTACTCACTATGTCCTAATGTTGGTAATAACTAATTTAAAGTTTCAGATTTTTTACTTTACATTAAACCCCATTCGGAAGGAGTGGTAAAGCAAGGGACAATTATTTAAGGGCCATATTCACTTTTCTGGAAGGGCTGTAGATAGATTTAAAAAGACATAATTTAAATTTGTTTGTAATATTTTGCCATATTTAGTCATCAACTGTTAGCAACATTTGTTGTATAACTAGCCAGAATTATCCACATGTCCAAAAATTACCTTCTCATGGTACCCTTTGAGGGATCCTGTGCCTCATGGGTTCTTCCCATGCATGCGGTCTGTCATGAAGTAATATCATTTCTTAGGAAAAATGGTCTGTCAATCACTTACAGTTAATGCACACATCACCTCAGGAATATGATATGTACACAGCTATTTTTATCACCAGTTTGCAAATTTCTCCCACTAAGACACTTACTGTAATACAGATGAATTCAATCACAAAAGTGTGCTGATTACTCAGCACTGGCTTTCTGTATTCTTTTACACACAAATAACCTTGGGCTTCCTGGCTGTGGTGTGCATGGGAATGGCATATGATTGGAATGGAAACACAATACACTGAACAGGAAGTCAGGTTGGTAATTGTCATACCTGAGTTTTCAGGATTAACTCAAACTTTTAGGCCTGTAGTATTTTTTGATAAAATGGTGTGTATTTGCCACCTTGTGTTTTGAGTATCATTACAGACACCACTTAATTGGTTTGCAAAAGGGGTTGCTTTTATGTCTGGTGCAGTCCCTTTCCCATACACTGATGAATTTACATGATCACTTAACTAATTCTTTAAATCATGTTGACAACCCCATTACTTAATCATTTTGTTAAAGCTTAACACTGCTTATATAACCTGTCATTCTAAGACATAGATTATGATAGAAACTAATTTTACTGTTTGTATCTTTCTATGTACAAGTTTTCAGCAAAAACTTCCCAGCTCGGGCAGCTTTCCAGGTTGCAGGACTTGCATTGGTAAGAATTTCTTTGACATCCAGGGTTGTGAGGGGTACAACAATAGGGTGGGTAAACTCAGTGGCGCTTCCTGAGCAAGTTCTAAGAGGGGATCAATTACAATATTGTTAAATACTTTTATGGGGCCAAAAATAACAAATTCTGCATGGGTCAAAAACCCAATTCTGCCACTGGCAGTGATCCGAGTGGAGGGATTTTAAAATATGGAAAGTTAGTATGAATTTGGGGAAGTTATAGGTATGGTGGTGACAAAAGGGGATTTACATTGGATTACAGAATGGTATTAAACTTAGGTGTATGAACTTGAATATGGAGATTGACCTTAAATAAAGGGAACTGCATTCAAAAGGGTGAATGATATTGAATTTGGAGTAATGGTACAGAAATAGATGTACTCGTTTTTGATAAGCATCCCACCGACTCATAAATTTTCCTACAAAAAAATATTCCCTCCTATATTTGTCTTAAATTTGGGCCATAATTCCTATATTCTTGTATATTCTCCTATATTTTTACTTGAATAGGCAAAAATCTTAGAATACACTAAAAATTCCTGGAAAATGTTAGAAAGTAAAACACAGCTTCAGATATTACAGGTGTTCTCGATTAAGGCACTATAACAATGATGCTGCTTATACAGTAGTTACTGTATCTGATGTTACAAGGAATTTGAAATGGTCGTTTGTCACTTTAATTAGCACTATTTTTTGCCTTTGATGTTTACGCTGTCAGGTTGAGTTTGTTATACCTTCTGTTCAGACCTCAGTATCATTTTAATAAAATGGAAAATAATATGTTAAACTTAAGTAAGTCAGAATCAAGTGCATGGCAAGTGAATTAAAATAGAGCACTTGGCATGTTTTATATGTATATGGAGGTGATTCATAGAATTGCAATTTGATTCTTCCAAATGAAATAGTGCCATGAAATTTCTCTGGTTTTGATGTTGTTCCGAGGTCCTTATCTGTAAAAAAGAAACACTAATTAAAGGTGTATGGACATGTAGAAATGTCTATATTGTTTGAAAGAAAATTAAAATCTGAGCAGATCAGTCTCTTGATTTTGAAAAATCACCTTTAGTTTTTGAGTTATGGCTGCAGATCAAAGTTTGATCAGTTTGCAAAATTTGTGATCCTTTAACTTTCTTTCCTAAATCTTGTATTTTTATAGTAACTGAAAATAATGGGTCTATTCTGTAGAATTTGTTTGGTGGTATGGTAAAGCCTAAAAATAGTTGGTCAGAATTTTGCTGCCCCACTTCAAAGAATTGTGATAGATATTTAAAAGACAAAAGGATTTAAGAAATACCAAGGTCACCCTTTAACACATCCAAAATTTTGCATAAAATATGCAAATTCATACCAGACCACGAGGCCCTGGCTTCAAGCCTGGGTTGGGGTAGACACGCCAGTGTACCACAGATTTAAAAGTTATTTAAATTGGTGAGTGTTTAATCAGTATTGATGAATTGTTTCACAATTCTGATAGTTTTTTAATAAATTTGAAAGCAAGTTGGCTAATACATGCCCATACCTAAATATGATTATTTCCAATTTTAGTATTGTTTATGATTTAGGATATCAAAAGAGGGAATCCTTTAAAGGAGATTAAAGGTTGAAGAACTTGCTTGAAAAATTTGTTTCCTGAGAGCAGAAGTATCACATAAAATCAAGTAAAATGACTTTAAAGTTAGTGGACTTGAAAGTGTTAATAATAGAAAGTAGAATAATGCACATTATGAAGGAAAATGAGGAATTTGGACAGTAATATACAATGAAGAAGGCCCCTAGTTTCGCTTTTTCAGAGCTGTGCCTCCACCTTGCCCATCATTGCCTCCACCCCCCGCCACCCTCCTCTTTCATCAATTTTGCCTTCTTTTGCAGAAGAAACAAATTAAGATTTTCTGAAGGTTATGAATTATTTTTTAATGCAATTACAGTATCTGTAGATAAATTCCATCAAAATTGTGAAGAGAATTATAGCATATGAATTGTTCTTAATGTATACAACAAGAAGTTGTGATGTATGAAGTGATGAAACAGAAGACTGCTCAAAATCTTTTATGTAATTCTTTAAATTATGTTTTAAATTTCATTCAATAATAATCATCAGTTTTCTCCCATTAAATTTTGATTGAAGGGATTCAAAAACCTATCGCCATAACATTTGTATCAATTTGCATTAATTTTGATGATACAGGGCTTTAAAATCAAAATTCAGTTCAATTTCCAACCAATTTGAGTGAAGCTTCAGCTACAGCTTCCTGTCTTAGATCCTTAAATCATAGTTCATTCCTCTTGAATGAAATGCATGCACCAACTAGTTGTCAGAAAATGTTGAAATACCAACTAATTGTCAGAAAATGTGCATGGATTTTCATGTGGATATGAGTCAATTCCAACATTTGGGTGGAATTACAATTTTTGAGAAGTTCCACATCCTATGTGTGTGAAGATTTTGGATCTATTCAGATAATAAAACAAATCAGGCTTCTGTTTCAAAGTAAGTTTTAAAAGCATAGTTATATAGGATTAAGAGGACCTAGTAAAATCAAAAAATCAGTATCACTACTTGTACTCCTTGGGCATGCTAGCATTACCACAAGTCCTGCATAGTGCATCCTTACAGTATGCACATTATAGTTCTGTGAAAGATCATCAAAGTCTGGGAAGAACAGTTTTGAAAAGTATGGCTAATAAAATTTATGCAGTTTGTGTAATATTTTTAATAAATGCAAAACTCATGGCATACTGTACATCGATGGTATGACCAAGATGTGTATGTAATTCTAGGCATTACTTCTAGGATCTATTCTAGGATACCATGCTATGCTGCTCATAAATATTGCCAGTTTCCAAACTTCAAGTGTAATGTACATGGCTCATAATGCATTTGGACACATGTTTTTGGCTAGAAATATAGAAGATTAGCATTGAGACATGTTCTCTTGTTACATGGAGATATATTCACTGTTAAGTAAAAGTCTTTTTAGTTGCTATTTATGCATTTTGACTATTAAATGATTGATCTTTGATGGTTTTAGTTCTGTATTACAAAAGATAAGTTTGACAACATATTGTAGATACAGTATATGATGCAGATAGCAACTGACCAAATTTGATGCAGTGTAGCAAGAATTGAAAACATTACTGATCATTCATCTGGAATGGTGCTCTTTATTACTTATTTGTGCCATTGGCCCTTGTAACATGTGCAAAGCATGTTGAGAAATATACAAAACAGAGATCTGAAAATTCCAGGTTTCTAAAAAACCCTCATACATTCCTATATTTCCCCCTCATAAGCCTAAAACTCCCTAAAAAAATTTCTCAATCATTCCTGTAAAATTCCTATATTCTTAACCTTGGTGGGAGGCCTGGCCAAGTATGAAACTCTAAAACATTTTGAATTTAATCAGCCATAACTCATAGCACTTTTTTTAAATTCATAAACTGACCTGCTCAGAATATAAAACTCTTTTGATCAATGTAGAATATACTACTTGTAAATTAGACTTTTAAGCTCTGGAGGGAAGCTTTACATTACAAGCAAATGTATCAAGTAGAATCTTTCTGGCTTTATTGTAATAGGTATACTGTATCTTGGTTTTTATATTGCAGAATGTTACTATTTATTCCTGATTTCATGTATCTCACTTTATCTTGCAGAATGGCAAAGTTGAAATTGAATGTATCGCTTCTTTTGGGAATCTGATTTTCCCACTCAGCAAACTCTGATGACCCACGGCTAGCATTCAATATCACGGAGCATTGATGGGATAAATAACACTGCTAAGGTTTTGATTAAAATTGTCACTGAGTCGAATAATGCAAGGAGCATGATTTGGAGATAGTATATGGGAGGTATTTGAGAAAAAAGTGGGGATGCAACAATATCAATTTAAAATGTGGAGAGCGAGTGAAGGGTATATATGAGTGATGTGCAGGGAATTGTGGATTACATGGAATTAACATCTCTTTGAGGTACAAAATAAGCCACACCCACCATAGCAACGTGGTTACTAGGTGGGACAAACAAACCTTAAATCCGCAATCATGCATTGGCATTTAGATGTTCGCGAGGCCTGCTGCAATTAAGCTTTGATCCATTTATGGCACTTCTCCATTTTTAGCAAAAGGGATAAACAAAATTCAGTTTGCCCACTGTTCTGGTTAACAGCAATCAGATTTACAAGGCCCGCAGCGGGTCACTATTTTGCTGTCACTCAGTCTGTGTGCAGAAATTTGTTTTGTGCAGTAAATAGCATTGTTTTGTTGCTAGGCAAATTCATGTGATGATTGGTTGAAAAAGCTGTCAATCTCAACTCAAGACAGGTTAATTGTCCCCACCCCTCTGCAACAATTGCAATCTCACTATCTCCTTCCTTAATCATGCTTCCCTCTACAACCATATTTAGTCCCTCCTTCCCCACTCTACTTTTGTTTATTTTCACCCTTTCACCCATGCACCTCCTCTCTCGACCCAGCTTGCTGGCTTTTAGTTCTTGTGTTCCTCTCAATCTCCGCGTTTTCTCAGGCAAAATTTGACCTCGCTTTGTGGTGCCTTTAAGCCTTCATCAAACAAACAAACTTGCATTTGTGTACCATCTTGAAGTTTAGTGTGCAACTCAAACTGTGGAATTTTATTTGATACATCCTTTACACAAAAGCAGACAATGGGCATGCTTGTGATCACGTATGGCAGTGGTTATTTGTAGTTATAATTCAATTGAAAATTTAATTTTGTACCATTCATCATGTGCATGGACTGAGAAAGGTCATGACTTGTATTTATCAGAAGTGCCTAAAAACAAAAGTTTTTTATTATGACTTGCCAGGACATATTTCCTTCCACTTCTCCAACATATTCAACAGCAAAGCTTAAACAAGGCTTTTCATTGTTTTTGTGGTTTCCTGTTTTTTTTTTTTGATCAGACAGTATCTTGCTCAGAAATGTTACATAGTTAAAACAAACCCAGTACCTATGTAGTATGGGTCAGATGCTTCTACCACTGAGCTACCACACTTCTCTCTTAGAATCCGACAATGAAAATTCTTCATGTATGTTTTCCTGCATTTTGTCTTTGCATTTAAATTAGTACATTTAAATTAATAATATTTTAAGTATCTTGCTATAGGTTTTATTAATTCATAGAAATAATGTATAATTTTTGTAAAACAATATATCAAAGAAGAGATAATACATAAATCTATATCACAAATTTTATGTTGCTTTTCTTTTGATCTCCATAAGATTGGACAGTGTAACAACCTTAAGGAGTGCAATATTCCTCTTTTGATGTTCCCAATATTATATTTCTGGTAGGGGAGGGGAGAGCGAGGGGTAAGCAGCGGTCGGAGATCTATAGATATATAAGTTCTACGATTTCTTTTAAATGAAAATCCAGAATTGAAAGAAGCATGTCATGGGGTTCAGTCATTGTACAAGTTATGACCCCTTTCACTTATCATTCAGGTCATAAGTTAAAACTTGGCATTTTTGAGGGGCTTGGCATATATTTAGCATCCATCTCCAGGCTGCTCATGATTGTCATTGTAATCTGTCTATGATAAGCTCCAGTGCAATCATTGAAGGACTTTTGTGTAATTATATATCTCAAAGAATTCTGCATAATGCTGCTTAAATTTTCAAAAATGGTGTATTCAGTTTTCGTTGATCAAAAAATGATATTTTTCAATAAATGTAAAATAGTGGTGTACTGTATGAATGATATTTTTTTCCGTCTTGGATTTTGGTCTTTGTTGAGTACGGCATGGGGAAAATAGATCCAAGAACTCATCCGAACTGGCTGCTTTCATTGAAAGAATATTTGCAGAGGATTGTTACATAAGGACTAAGTGGATATTATGGATTTTTAACATATTTTTTGCATAATTATAAATACTTTCATCAAATGGCTTTTAAACTATGTCAAATTTTCTATAAATGTTATCAACAGACTAAAGAAGTGAACAAAAGAGACCCCAAACCCTGATAAATAAATAAAAAATGTAATAGGCAAATATATATCGTACTCCTCTTTATTTTCCATCAAATATAGTTAAATTAAAAGTTTAGACAAATTGTGAATGTACTTTGTATTCTACAAAATATATTATCATGCTAAATAATTTGGGAGGAAAAATAGCCTCACAATTTTCAGTATTCTACCATTGTGGATTTCTCGTCCTTCAAATCCTCATAAAATGGTCATCAACAAATGACCTCTCAATCTTGTATGGAAATATAATAAGAAGTTTTTTCTTTCATCTTCCTTGAATGCACTGCACGTACTACACGAGGTGCAGAGCTTCATGAATAAAATGATCTAACATTTAAAATGAGCACAATGCTCTCTTAAAATTAAAACAAAGCTAACTACACTGACAAGTGAAACAAATACTAATTAACCTATTAATTTTCTTACAGAAGCTTGGGAAGCATCAATGAGGGAACGAAAAAAAAGGGCATTCATTTAACCCCTCTTCAATGTTGACTCTCAAGAAACATTTTCAGTTCTCTGACCTTGCCCCAAAGTCAATCAATTGCAAAACTGCATGGTTTCATCTAATATAAAAAGCATTAAGATGGTAGCTATTTAAAGGGCTGAATCGTATGTATACCTCTACTTTCAATTAGTAACACAAGAAAAGTGATGAGGCACGTATAAACACCTGACAAGACTTGTAAGCATGTGGGACAGTGATTTGAGGCCTGCTATGAACACCCAACAAGACTTGTATTAGCGTGTTGGTGATGTTTAACCTTGGGTTGGAAACCTAAAGGTGGTCCCAGACCAATGTTGGTATTTTTTTAATACTTTTTGGTATTTTTTGGACCTGTTTTTAAACCTAAGTTTAACTTTTTTGATCAGTTTGGTATTTTTTTCTAGCTTAAGTACTACTACATGCTCTCAATACAGCTCATGTTCAATTGTGTACACTTACCATGTTCAATGCGATCAGTGAACTGCTATTTCTAACAATGCTACAACATTTGCCTCTGATAAACAACAGTAAATTACCATCCTTATCTTAAAAGAATACTCCTACACATAAATAGTACTGCTTTTTAATTTTTGCCATATATCAATCATCATCTATGCCTTGCCATACACCAAGCATTATCTGTGCCTTGCCATATACCAATCATCTTATGCCTTGCCATATACCAATCATCTTATGCCTTGCCATATACCAATCGCCATCTATGCTTTGCCATATACCAATCGCCATCTATGCCTTGCCATATACCAATCACCATGTATGCCTAGTCATATACCAATCACCACCTATGCCTTGCCATATACCAATCGCCATCTACGCCTTGCCATATACCAATCGCCATGTATGCCTTGTCATATACCAATCACCACCTATGCCTTGCCATATACCAATCGCCATCTATGCCTTGCCATATGCCAATCGCCATCTATGCCTTGCCATATGCAAATCGCCATCTGTGCCTTGCCATATGCCAATCGCCATCTGTGCCTTGCCATATGCCAATCGCCATCTGTGCCTTGCCATATGCCAATCATCATCCATGCCTTGCCGTATACCAATCATCATCTATACCTTGCCATATACCAATCATTATATATGCCTTGCCATATACCAATCTTCATCTATGCCTTGCCACATACCAATCATCATCTATGCCTTGCCACATACCAATCATCATCTATGCCTTGCCATATATCAATCATCATCTATTTCTTACCATATACCAATCATCATCTATGCCATGCCATATACCAATCATCATCTATGCCTTGCCATATACCAATCATCATCTATTTCTTGCCATATACCAATCATCATCTATGCCTTGCCATATACCAATCATCATCTATTTCTTGCCATAAATATCTAATTCCAGTTTGCAGTATTCCTGGAGGTTCCAACTTTCCATACTGTCAAAACTGCCTCAAGTGACAAATGACTATGAATACTGCTTTGACAAGCCACAACATTACTGCCTGAACAAACTGACACATGATAACAAAACCTATCATGATTTCAAGCTACTTGTTTCCAAAAAGTTGGGAGGATTAATGAAAAGAATGTTCCCATGGTTTTTTGTAAAATTTTATTTGAAAGAGCATACTTTTAGAGCCAATTTGGTACAAAAATCAGGTTGATATGGATTTTTTAAGATTTCCCAATTGCATTTTAAAGTTTTTGTACAGTATGATAAATTTGTGTTTGATGATGTCATACAGACAATTCCATTGTAAATGTTTATGTAAATCTTTGAACGTTGGTTGTTTCTGTATGATTAAAAACAATTTTCCAAACGTTATTAAAGTAATGGCAATGTATATAAATACTGAACTCTCATTAATTGTTTTTTTCTAGCAGGTT
The DNA here is from genome assembly GCA_020152595.1 of Chiridota heheva. Classification (NCBI taxonomy): domain Eukaryota; kingdom Metazoa; phylum Echinodermata; class Holothuroidea; order Apodida; family Chiridotidae; genus Chiridota; species Chiridota heheva. The sequence goes on from JAIGNY010002074.1 coordinate 407,204, forward strand.
TTACTAATAAAAAAGGATGATAGATTTTAATGAAATACAAACTTTGTGGGAGATTGTGTTGCTGTGAAGTTATACTGAGCTCTTTCCTATTAGTTTATTGACATTTTTTGTGAACCTTAAAAAATCTGAATATCTCCTGGTAGGAATAACATAACATGATTTTTGTACTAAATTGTTTCAAAATTTCTTCTCTTATGAAAGGTTACGAAAAAAAAACATGGGAATATTTCTTTGAATCTACTGCATTATCCACTGCAGATTGATATTTACCTAACTTTTTGGCAACAATTTTCTTAATACTATTCAAATTGTGCTTTGCCACATCTATCTATACATTTACTTTATAAAAAGACTTTATACTTATTCATTCATCGATCTTTCAAATATAACTGGCACAAAGTATGCACCACCCCAAATTATGTTTTAAATATCTGAGAATCTACATATCTCCAATCTCATTTGGATACCATCACATTACAGGTCTTCAAAGGGAAAGATGAAATCATTTAACATAAAAAATGACATTATTATCACTCTATGGAAGGCATACTGGCATGGAAATTGAACTTATAATACATATATGAGAAAACTTCAAAAATACAGGATTAGTTCAGTGGTCAAGCATGTTCATTTTAAATGAAAGAGGACTTGCCTTGGATTCCTCAAATTCTTTTTGTATTATATCATATTTTGTGGCTTAAAAACCATGGGATATGTCAGAAAAGTAGTAAAACTGGATCTAGAAAGGGTATTTATAATATACCACCTGAAGAAAGTTTGGGGGAAAATAATTTAGATAATGAAAAATTAAATAAACTTTCTTTAAAATACATTAACAATTGTTATGAATGTGAAGATGAAGACACCAACTTTCCATAGTAGACTTACTGCACCAGTTGTTTCTACACAGATAAGCCAGAGCTTAAGTTTAAATACTTCCTTAACAGAAAAAGATTTTTGAATGCTTTCTGCACCATTTTGATTCTTTTGAAGTCCCCTTTTAAATAAAAGGGACATGCTTGACCACTGAACTAATCCTTTAAGATATATCACCTTCTGGAATTACAAAGTAAAATTAATTTACCCTTAATATTTTGTTCTGCGATCAAAGAAATTACATAAAATTGTTAAAATCACATTAAATAAATGATACATGGCAAAGATATCAAATATTTATTACACATCTGCATGATAAAATATTTATCACATAAAATATGGAATCACTTTTGTTAGCATATTTATACAGTTGGACAACTAGCAACCTAAAGCGAAGGATTTGGCTGGAATGAAAACAAAAACTGATAATTACTGATTATTATATTCTACCGTCCATGAATGATGTAGCATTGCTATCCATCACCCGCACAGTCACAATGCGGCAGATTCCATTACCAGCCGTATCTTTGTTTTTTTGTTGTTTCCTTTGTCATTTGGAAAAAAATGAGCGTGTGTGGATTGTAACATGGCATAGCATATACGGATAGTACTCAGAATAACACCATTAGAAATGGGATAATATTCAGTACGCTAAAAATTTAAAAAAAAGAATCCCTAACCAAAAATGCAGTTCCCTAATAAGGGTGAAACATTCAGTATAACATTCTCAAATTACCTTAAGATTGTCTTTTTATTGATGTATTCTCTTACATCTTATTTTGTCTGCTTTCTTCAGTTTCATAGAATTTTCGCCAATGGAAATATTTGGACCTTTTTGCATATTTTCTGGAGCTTTTTACCATTACCATTTTACATTTTTGAGGGGTTGTACAATGCTCTAGCTACACCCATGGACTTAAGTTGTGTTTTTTTTATTTGGAAAGCTATTCCAAGAGATATACTGTTAACCCTGCAATCCTCAATTCTAGGCACATTTGGCAATGTATAATACAAGTGTAGTGTGCCTTGTTCCTACTTGATTTTTCATTGTCATATGTCCATTTTGCATGTTTTGATACAACACCCTCATCATGGGGAGGCAAGTAAATTGCAGGCCTCCAGTATAATGAGATTTGGATAACTAACATGGGGAGGCTTCTAGATTTTTTCCTGGTATCACGAATCTGCATATTTTCTGAATAATACAATCTTGAAATTTGTGTAAGCTATACTAGCAATTTGACCAATTTTTGAACAAAATATTTCAGCTTTAATTAGGGCAATGTAGCTGATGCTTCCCTTTCGTCTTTTGTGTCCTTTGTATAAAAACAATTCGTACCTAAACAATTGAGGGTATATATACCCTGCTAAAAAAACATGTTTACAATATTCCAACTATAAATATAAACAAAACCCATCACTATTTGATACATTTAACACTTGGGAATTTCTAAACTTTAAACCATCAACATAAGAAATACAAAAAGACCGTTATCCAGTTGTTATCATTTTCAGTAGTTTATGTTTTTTCATGAGCCTCAGTATTTAATTCATAAAAATACCCACAAGAGAAATAAACCATAGAACTTTGTGCTGATTTTATTTTCACAGTGGAATTGCAACAACAAAAAGGGAAAAATATACATAAGGGCCATGGAAATGTAATTTCTAAGACCCACTGAGAATGCAGTATCTAGGTTTGATTCACTACTGCAGTTTTTTATACATAAAAAGATACTGGATTTGCATAGGGGACAAATAAACGGTTAACAGATTTCAAAACAAGATAGGAGAATTGAATTATTTAGCTCAAAAGAATATTAAAAACGTATGTATGTACTCCTTATAAATCGTATATCAATTCCTAAATGGATGCTAGAGGCTGACTAGCTGTCCCCAGAGTCCTTCTGAAATTGTAAAGTTATCAAAATGTGTTCATATTTCTTTACCCGACAATTAAGGTTCAACTTAAACATGAATCGATGAACCACTTTCTTATCTGGCAGGATATAACTCCTTCTACGACTAGACAAGATGATTACTAGAGCATAATGGATTGCAAAGAAATTTAAATCAATAATTGCTCCATTCAGCATTACATGGTCCAGTTACTCCCTTTGGATGAATGCAATACCTTGCCTAGAATTACTAGAACCTATAGGAAACTACAAAGATTCCAGAAACAAACAAAAAGTTAAATGAATTACAAAAACGACACTTTTTTTGGATAATTCTGCACAGCCTCAATACCTTATTAAGTCTTGATCAAGATAAATAACTATCACAAAATACATGATGGTGAAAACTACCTTATCAGTAAAACTTAAAAATAATGATACTTTTGAAAAAATAGACTTGCTCTTATCTGCTACATGCCAATCCCACATGCTGCTCCAAATGGAACGAGTCTTATAATGAAGCTTTTAATACCATGCTTCTTTCCCTGAATGCTATCGTAACTTGAAATTGTCATTGCATTATTGTTAAGTCAAAACCCCAACAGCATCTTCAACTGTTTGTCTAACCGGGCAGAAACTTTTAAGATATAAATACGTTCCATGTGACTCATAGCGAATGTAAATAACATAAAACATTGCTTTTAAATTGGAATAATGTTCAGCTATCATCAATCACCTTTTCTACTCTTCCCCTTTCCCGTGTTCAATTCCGTCTCGACGGCTTCCCACGCAGCATCATCCCAGCCCTCTGCGTCATCCCAGGTTTCCTCTAAAGACGTCACTTTCTTTGTGGATGATGACTTTTTGGAAGATTGGGCTTTATGACTGGATTTGGCAGCAATTGGGTCACTGAAGGAAAAATTAACAACACATGAACCGACAGATTTCCTCCTTAATGATGAATTTAGAAACGAAAAAGAACCACTAAAAACTATTGAAAAAGATAAGTGGCTCAGTCAGTTGAGTATACAACTTAGATGCTGGAGGTTCCAAGTTTGAGTCTAACAAATGATTTCACCCATGATTTTTCCACATATATGCAGAACGTAGTGACATCAAACCCAGAGGCTGGTCCTCTACATCCCATCTCCCCACTCAGCCATTGGGGAAAAGTGGCCAGTGACAGGGCGATGCAAATAATGGCATTAAATAATGATCCCGATGGTAGGTTCCTCACCCCTATACCTGGATCTCTGACTACCTCTCAAAATGAGCAGGATGAAAACCTTGTGTTCATCCACTTCCAATTGAAATTAAGAAACTGGCATTGCCAGTTTGATGTTGATAACTCAAAAATGAGATTGTTGCCAAGCTCCCAATCACGGGAGGATCATTACTAACAAACAAACTGTTTAGAATGGGGAACACGGTAGCTTGGTACTTCATACTATTGATAAAAAAAGTCACAGATATTTACTACACCATACCCTTACCCCTCAGAGAACTGAGAGAATAGAGTTTGATATTGTACAAATCTTATTAAACAAGGGACAAAGCTGTGGTTGATTAAAGTTCCATAATGTTTTGATGTTATCTTATGATGCAGTTCATACATGTAATCTAATCCATTTGTTCTTTACATTGATGGCTTTAAAAATGCCTCTCCCAGCTGGCCAGGTGTTGATGTGACAGCTAGTGCTGTGAACGTTTAATGATTAATCGCTAAACGATTGCATGTGAAATAAACTTTACTAAAAAGCTACTTGCGGTTAATCGTTTTTGTTGTTCAGCCTTGCCAAAATCAATACCATTTAAACAACACACAAACACAGCTCACAAAATTCCAATCAATGTTTTTATTACAATTTTAAACAGGATTAAAATAATCCTTGTAAATGTAAGAAGCAGAAATTAGCAGTAATCACTTATGAATGGGAATATTTCTTGCTTTGGTTTCGCCAAAAATTTGTGATATGCACCGTGAATTTACGATAAACAGTATAACAATAACATTAGGCTTCAATCTCTTTGATCAGAATCCTGTAAAACTGACCCCAAAATACACTGTCAAAACAGCTTCCAATTGTTGTGCTTACTAAATACACATGTAAATATTACCTGATGAGTCAATAAATTGTACAAAAACAAAAAAATGTTACAAAATGAAAGAAAAAAAGAAAAACAAAGGCTTAAACAGAGCTGAGTTGCAGCACACTCCATGGAAAAGAAGCTATCTTGGTAGAGGATCGCAATGAGTTTGAATTTTTTTACAACAAGCCATACTCACATTCCTGTATGATGCATGATGTAAGCACACAGTGAAATGGCAAAGGAGTCATGAGAAATCAGGACTAAATGATATTGAAGGGAACTGTCCTTTTCTTTCTAAACCTAATTACCATTCAAATTTTCTATTCAAATTATTTGTAATACTGTAGAAATAATCTTTTTATGATTTTGAAATCAGTTATTACTTTACCCATACTAATTGTACATTTTTTTATTTGATAGATTTAGCAGTTTTGGGACAATTTTTTGTACTTGTGGAAAGTTTTGGTACTAATCGCTAAATGCTCACAAAATTAGTGATTAATTGTTTACAAATTTCATTAATCATTCACAGGACTATAGTGTTGCTTTAAGACACACTGAACGGATGCGACGAGCGATTTTTTTTAGATAATTTAATCAGCACGGAAGCAAATACTATCAGATGCTTGACTTTTTGCTCACACACGATAAAGTTTACAATTCACATTTTCTGATACTAAAATATCAGCTAGAAATGCTGTTTTGTTCAAACTGGAGAAATTTGTTTTAATGAGGCAGGAATTTTGTCATAGTGATTTTCTGTCGCGACACGATTTTTGCTTTAATGGGTGTAAAACACCTCTTGAATCAAATTTCAGTTATTTAAAATGCCATACGATGACAATGAATCTACGCAACGAGGTCAAAATGTTTCTTCCCTTTGTTTTATTCAATTTTGTTAAAATCGCTGCATCATGTTTGTGTGTAATGGCCTTTGATTAACACTATTGTGGCACAAGGCTAAAAAGAAAAGATTTCAAATAAGAAAGTAAAGATCTATTCAATTGATTTGAATATTTTTTTAATAATCAGGACTGAAACATTCAAGTTGCAAATATATTTAATTTTCAACTGATTTTTTGATGTGACTGCAAATGATTATTTTCCTTCATTCAAATCCTCAAAACATTATTTACCTGATAGGAATTCATCGGGCATATTACCTTTTGTAAACAAGAAAGATGTCCACTTACTTGTCCCCAAAGTCTATAAGCAAGTTGTTCTGTTCAGCAGCATCTCCCCATGCATCCCATCCATCATCATCTTTCATTTGTGGATCGGTCTTGGGTTTGGATGACTTAGACTCCTCCCAGTTATTCCCATTTGCCCACGATGACCAATCCTCATCATCATCCTCCTTGTCCCTGGGAGATGAAGGAATATCATCAAGGAGGGGAGTGTCACTTTTGTCAGGGTCCAATAGTCTTGGATGCCGATCATCCAATCAAAGGGAAGCGATAGCATAGTGCAGTTGTTGTGTGGTATTTACATGATGCAGTGATGGATAGTATGAATATGGTAAAGATGGTGGCAGATAATGATGGTAACAGTTGCCATGGTGATTGCAAGGAAGCAGTACAAAGACAGAAAAATGGAAAGAGGAATACATTTGTTATTCTACCATATATATACTCCTGCTCTACAGTATGAGCTGTAACTATGGATACAAGCGTATAATGATAAATGGGTGATACTATGAGTTTCTTGATATTACAGGTTTATTTATGCAGCAGATATGAATACAAAATGGAGCCAGCTAGTTATCCCTACATAAAGCCAAAAGAAAACAAAAAAATACATTATATTTTCACCATTCTATTGGGAAACCCCAGGGATCATTGGGGCCATTCTCTGTTATGTTACATGCGTGACCAACCATATAGAATGGCACAGTTTCATTAATGCAAATTTGATTCATGCATGATCGGAGTTGGAAAAATCTATGATTCCGACAATTATAACTGCGGGAAAATCAGGAATTCGAGGAAAGAAAGTCTCTCTCTCTTTTAACAACAGTGTATGTGGTAAATATTTCCTCTAAAAATGTTCCCCATGCAATTGTGCGATAAAAAGTACATTAAATTGCCAAATAGGGAAGTATATAAAGATATATTCACTACATTAATATCATTTCTGTCACAATTTTTCTTGGTAAGATTTTTGACACCTTTATTCAGAACCTGTGGGAAATTTGATAGAAGTAATTCCAACTCCGTGCGTGGTTTTGTGGATGGGATTCCCTTATATGCTTTGTTTGCTGCTGATAAAGTAAAACTTGCGTAAATATGTCAACTTTTGTCAACCTGGATGTCCACCTGTAAACATGTCAACACATTTTTCAATCCATTAAACTTACATTTTGTGGGTTAGTCTATTAATAGCAATTTAAAAACATAAATCTGACAGATTCCAGACTTTAATAATAAGATTTACTGGTCATAGTGTGTCCTCCATAAAGGATTTAAATCATATCAGCAGTTTGTAATCTACAGGAAGATACCATCCATAGTCAGCTAAAGTATAGTTGAGAATAAGAATGCATGCCGACCATCCTCTTTCAAAAATGTCTTGCTTGAAAGCAGTATGGTTGCCACCTTTCATGTATTTTCATAAATGGTAGCCAAACATTTTTCTACTTCAATTTAAGCATGGATTTGTTATATAAAATTAAAAAAAAAAAAAAAAAACCTGGTTTAAGGTATAAACAGTTGATAATGTCATGTAATTTGAAGGTATCACTGTTTCCCCTAAAGTAACTTTTGTACTGCTATGACCTTTACTATTGAGTACAAAATTGTTCAGGCAGTTACACTGCAGGAGTTTATGGTCATTTCAATTGTGATATTTTGTATCAAAATGCCCATAATTTGTTAATCAAATTGATTTTTGTTCTTTATATTGTAACTGAAATAGAAAATTAAACTCATAATTATATTATTTTCTGCAAAAGGATTCTTGCCATTTTTTGAAAACCCTTAATATAAGTAATGTAAAATATATACCAGTATGTCACAACACTACCTAAGAATAATTATTTTTCACATTAAAATAAATGCCTCAGATCATTATCTCATTTCATAAAGAGCTACATCCCAAGTTCACCACTAATAAATCATGCCTATACTTCACATAAAGTTAATTTGAATCCAATCTTGCACCGAGGAGATACCTTTACAAATCAAACATAAACAAATGGTAATCTCTAGTTTCGTATCCAAGGGGTGGAACCTTGTTGATACAGAAGGATTCTGGCGGAAAGTTCATCCAAACGTGATCACTCTTTAAACATTCATATTCTTGATGAGAAAATGTGAAGCATGACAATGCTTAACTTGGCTTATATATTTTAAGTTAACAATTTATAGCAGGGTGGTCTTCTAAAAGCCAAGTTGTTTATACACTTTAAAAATGGTAGCTTTTTGCAGAAATGCTGGAGAAGTTAAGTGCATTCTCTTCAAGCAGAAATTCTTTGGATATTTTTTATTCATAACTTGAAATGACTTCAAACACTCTGTTTCTTCAGATTCCATAGTTGTTATTTGACAAAAACATAAACAAAATGTGCTATCCAGTTTCATACCCAAGGGTTGGATTTGTGATGCTGGAAAGATTCTGACGGTGGGTGTTCATCCACATGTAATTTTTTCACACAATCACTGTCATGCAATATAATGAAACATAAAGGCACACAAATTTTCTGTAATTTCTTCTTTGTCAAAAATTCATGGCAAGGGGATTTTCTTAAAGTTATTGTACACCAGTGGAGATGCTTGTTTTGTTTTTTCACAAAAAACAGTTGGGAGTTAATTCTCTTCAAATTCAAAACAACACAAATGTTTTTGGGGATTTCAATTTAAAATTGAACTGATTTGCAACCATACTTATTCTTCACATCCTGTAGTTATAATTGGAGACAGATTGAATGTACACAACACTTTTGTTTTACACTGTGATCACTACATCAGTATTTTAAATTTAAATCAATGATTTTTTGATATCTTTTGTTACAAATAATCTGAAGGAGCAAGTGCAGCTGTCACAGTATCCTGCTGAAAATATCAAACCTTGATCATACCTCAATCTACACTTTGATGTTACAGAACAGCAGAATCATAATCACAAGATTTATAGTCTAACATAGAAACCTCAGGCATGCCTTAAACTTATATACTTCAAGTTGTCACAAATTTTAGATATATCAATCACTCTTGAAAATTTGACCAATCAGAACTCGGGATATGAAAGAGAAGTGGGATTGTCTTCCTGTGGTCTATACTCCATACACAAGTCTTCTCTAAAAGCATTCAAAATTCAATACAATATTTTTTTTAATTAAGTACGGACTGATGGATATTTTATATTCATCAGAAAAAGCTTTAAATGCTGAACAGAATTACACGTGTAGTTTCTGAGTTCTGGCTCATCAAAATTGAAAAAAAAATTAATGCATGCAAAAATTGTGATGCAGACGGTTAAAAAATTATCTCTTAAACTGCAATCACTATTTTCTTCTCAGTTTTGATTGAGGGTATAATGGAGATTAAAAACTATATTCAACTGCTCCCATTCAAATTACAGCACTTAAAGATCGGAAAATAGTTAAATAAATTTAGGATATTCATGGTATTTCCTTTCTAATGTCACAAACGTACATGACAATTTGCATAATTTATTAAAATAAACCCTTAAAATTCAAAATGCACTATATTCTCAATTTTTCACTAATTTTGATGAAACTTTTGCTTTTCCATGCTTTTCATCTTAATATGCTCAAGTTGTGGCTACTTGTCCACAGAACTATAAAACTTCCTGCTCTTTTTTTCTAACCCAACTGTAGTTTGATAATAACTATGAAGATTGATCATTTACCCTCTCCAATTTAGCCTTTGAATGCTCCCTATTGAAAAAGGCTGGAAAATCTTAATTCATGAGGAGATAAATGCCAGATTTTTGCACTTTCACACCTCAAACATATATCTGATAGCTTTTCAATAAATTTCTTTCAAAAATTCTGACAATCCCCTCAGCAATTTGACAATGTGTGGCATCTTAATAGGGCTGTCTCTCCAAAAATGTTATTTCATAGATCATTCAAAAGTTAAAAGTTGTTATTTGGAAAGGGAAATTTCAGCCATATGGCAGGGACGGAAAGAAAGTAGCAAGTCTGAGTAAGTCTTTTAACTTTGGTTTAAACTATCAGGTATACATTTTTTTAAAGTGGGGTAGATGAGAATATAAACAAGAGTAATAGAACTGTATGCAATGGAAACGAAGTCTTTGTGATGATAGCTTCAGATGTATTAAGTTTCTAAGAAAAAAACAGTACCTCAACAACAATTCTGTGGTTAAGCAATCTAAATATTTACACTTAACTACACTCGTTTCCCCAATTTTGAAATGAACATTGATGAGCACAAAAATAAATATTTATTTTGTAGCAGTCAAAAAGGTATGTGAAATGGGTTCAGAGAGATGTAAAAATATGGCTGATATGGGTAGTGTTTTTGGTCATGAAAGCCTTCAAGCATTTTGATATGCACCTTAAACCAGACATCGCAAACAATACAAATCCCCTTGCCGCTAATAACATACTTTCCGGCCTCTGTCACACCTGCCATCCCACCCTGTGTTCCACATGCCATACCATGCTACTTCCCTGCCTACAGCAAATCATACATGAAAATCCAGATGCCATTCCACCACATGACCCATATCACACCTGCAATCAAGATGACATCCAACCATATGACTTGCCAACCTGTCCCTCATACCACCCTTCCCTGTACCATGTGCCGTACCACATGCCATTCCACCCTCGAAATCGGGCCTACAGATCAAAAGTTATGGACCTTGAAAATTCCAGAAAATCATTAAAATAGGCCAGGCCCACAATATCTAGAGACTCATAACTCGAAAAGAGAAGGTCTTATGTTGATGGGAGAAGGTGTCATTTTAAATTTGAACAAATTCTGAGATAAAGGTGTATTTATCTTCATTTTTTTTTTTTGAAGGGGGGGAGGGTGATTTGACATGGAATGACCCATGCCAAATATGATAGAATCTAGTGTATCATTCTTGAGATACCGTGTTTACAAGCTCTTTTCAGCAAAATCATATTAAGCCCCACCCACAATGCATATTAATAAAATTCAACATTTTTATACAATGAACATAATACACTCCACCTAACGTACCAAATATGAACCAAAACAGACATGTGATTGTTAAAATATAAGCATTTCCAAATTTGTACATAAAGCCCCGCCTACTCATTTAATATGCATGACATCACCATCAAAAACAATGGGGCACATCTACAGACCATGGGCTATCTGTGTACCACATATGACATTATCCAGTGTACCATTCTTGAGGTATTGCATTTACGAGCTGGCCATCACAAATGCACACATACCCCATACATACATACACACACATGCCATCATGATCATAGGTTCCTGATGCTATCGCATCGGAACCAAAATGGTTGGAATTCCTTTTCCAGGGCTAAAATCTATTGTTCCCAGTAGCTGAACAATGCATGAGTTCGAACGGACAATGGATGTGGACGAACAATAAAAATGCTATATCCCCTCTTCACCAACATGGTTGGCGAGGGGAAAATTATTCACATATAGCACATACAGTATGCATATTGATGGATATTTATGAAATGATTTTGCAATTTTGCAAACTACACTTTTAACTTTTAAGATTTTATGATATTTTGCCAAAGATAAACCAACACCAAGCAAAAACAATTTCATATACAAAACCTTTGCTTTGAAAAAATTTGTTATGAAGTCAAAACTGCGCACACCTGTCTTATATCTAAATCCGTAAATTTGATGTCTGTATAATACTTAACAAATAAAACGGGGAAACAGCATCCCTCAGGTCCCCTGGAAGATGAAGGTTGGCAGAAACCTTTCATGTCACTGTGATGCACCTAAGCATATTAATAATAAGCTAATACAAAAAGTTTTTTTTTTTTTCCACTTTAATTTCATAACACTTCTCTCTTCCATAATTTAAATGCCAAGCAACAAACAGGTACAATGTCTGGCATGATCTGATCCAGGATCAAACCTTGATCTCCCGGCTGAATAGCAGACGTGATACCAATGAGCCAATATCATAAATAGTGATAAAAATTGGTTAACCTTAAAAAAATATTAAAAAAGCTCTAACCAAGGCAACAATATTTGATATTTTGAATGGAGGTGGCAATATAATGCTTTCTCTTTGTTGCTAGTGGATCATTTGTTATTGGTTTCTCTTCTTGGTACGGATGTGTATCAAACAATACATCAACTTAAAGATTTCACTAGTAAAGTTACATGGGTGCAGATGTAGCATGTTGCAATATGTAAATACAAATAAAACTGTCTGAAGACAAATGATATGGAGCAGGATTAACTGGGCTTTTACAAAGCAGTCCCCCTTTACAAACAACATTTTGAATAAGTATTAAACAGAAATTTAAATGAACAGAAACCCTGTCCACCGACATGATAATGTGGAGTAAACATTATGATTTAAGACTAAAAGATGATCTTTAGTGATAATGCAAAGAAAGAAATTGACTTTGTCCCTTTTTTGCCCCTAAGTCGTCCCAATTTTGTCCTGTGCTACTCTATTAGGGTACGATTACATGAGTCCGGATATGGCGGGCTACCCCAGGGAAGGCTGAAAATTCATCCAATTACATGGGCCCGTTTAGGGGTGTGCTGGCCCGGGGGCTAAAGCCGAGCTGGAGGTATTCACGTGACAGAAACCATGGAAACACGTAATATAAACATTTACACGTGGTATTTAAAAAAATAAACATGGCCACCATGTCTAGTCTGAAAGTGTTCCTATCATTAAGTTGCGTTGCATAAATTTGCAATTGTTTCGCATTAACACTTTATCACATTCTTCAGCTAAGACGAACATGATGCTTGCCACACATATTACTATGAAGCAATGTCTGAACGTAGACGATTAAAACAGAGAATTGGTACAAGGAAAAGAACGCTATAGGCCAAAGGAATTCTGGGTGGAACCAGGAAGATCGGATCATAGTTCAAATCACTGTGCGCTGTGCATGAAACACCTGGTATGGTGTAAATCTCATGTAGTTAACGTGATGGTAGCACAGAACTAATAGAGTATTACTCAGCCCAGCCAAAATGAGACCCCTCCCCCCCTCCCCCATCAGAACTAACAAGGTATTACTCCGCCCAGCCAAAAAAAAAAAAACCTCCCCCAGGCCAAAGAAAGTTGCTTATACGAATATTTTTGAGAAGTCCCATTAAATGGGACAGGAAGCTCAGAAGTTGATAATGTCAAGAATGGTAGAGAAGGGATAGGTTTTGCCTATGCATATCATAAATTTACAAGATCTATTTCAACAAAAAAGAAATCATGGGGAACTATATTTTACCATGAAACCATACCAAAATTTGAGTTATTTGGTGAGGGTGTATAACACCCCTTTACTTCAGCATTAAAAGAGGGCCAAAAACCCCAGGTCAATCCCTACATACCAGCAGCCGAAAGATATTAGATGATACTTTTCAGAAAACATGGCAAAAGGTTGCAAAACTTTCCCTTTCCGTTACAAGAAGAACCAAAATTTGACTCTCATCGTATAGTTGCAATTCAAGTAATTAGTTCTGTGCTACCTGATACCGTATTTCATGCCATATAAGCAAGCTGCCTGCTTATAATATGCATAGGCCTGACTAGGTTTACTTTTTTTGTGCAAGTTCCATGAGTAGTGCACACAAATTTAGAATAATAATATAAATACAGAACGTCGTTTTGTTATATACCATCTTCAAAATACATTAAAATCAATTATTATTTAATTAAAAATTGATTATTTTTAGTTCAGAATTTAATCTCAGCCCTGCCTATTTAGTTCTTGCGGTTACATGAGCCCGGGCTAGCCCCAGGCTGGGTGACCTGTCAATCATTTTTTCACCCAGGCTGGCTGGAGGTGAGGGTGGGGGGCTGGAACGTCTAGCCCGCGGTACCTTCCAGCCCGGGTTTAATAACGGAATTTGTTTTATAACTCAAGTTTCCTATTCAACCGGGCCGGAATTTCATCCCGGTTAAAAACACCTGTCAATCAAAGCCAGGCTGAAAATTTACCCCCCGGGCTCATGTTATCGTACCCTTAGAATAATTGATAAAATGCAACTTATATACTGCTTAACATACATAAATAGACAAATACATTATATTGTATAGATTGCATGTGAAACTTTTAGACGAATAATACAGCTAATGGTCAGATATATTGTAGCTCTAAATCTGAATGAGCAGTGTTATCTATAAGATTATATATAAGTATGGAAAGTAAAATACAAATTAATAGGAGCATGCATAATTGTAAAAGACATAATGAAACTGTATACTGATTCTTCCTAAATATGATGGAAGGGGGTTATTATAAATAGAGAGTCAAATTTAATCAATATCTTGGTGTGCAAATTTATTGCACTCACTTTAAAAATTACATACCTGTACTTTCCCAAGACTGTCAACGGCTTGAAAACCTACCATTTTTGCGAAACCACTTGTTGAAGTGTTTTGACTTTGATACGCATAAAAAAACAGGAACAAATTGCCTTACCTTAAAAAATTAGTCAATCATTAGCTGAGGCAACTCTATGGTATCTTCAAAAAGGTCGAAACTATGCATAGATTTAGATTAGCTTGCAAGTAATTAAATTGTAAATGTAACATTAATTGTTGTCGCTGCGCCATGAGCATCACTTTTGATGGATACTGGCGCATAACAAGTGTTTATTATTATTAAGTACATGGGTGATGAAAAAACCTGTCCAAACTTGAAATCTAGATATTGAAGCACAAACCTTCCAAAATTCAAATAAGAAACGAACATGTTATTTATTACATGTTGTAATCATTCATTCTGGAAGGGATTTTTTTCCATGACTCAAAGGATTAGTTCATTGTTTAGTAAGTCCATCTAATATAAAAGAAGACTTGAAACGAAACAAAACAGTGCAGAAAGCGTTCAAAAATCGTATTCGGTTAAGGAGATATTCAAGTTTAAAGCTCTGTCTTATCTGTGTAGAAATGACTGGTGCTGTAAGTCTACTATGGAAAGTTGGCGTCTTCATATTCTTAACAATTGTTAATGAATTTTAAAGAAAGTTTATTCAATTTTGTCACTATTTAAATTATTTTCCTCCATCTTTCTTCAGGTGGTATAACATAAATACCCTTCCTAGATTCAGTTTTACTACTTTTTTGACATATCCAATGGTTTTTAAACCACAAAATCGAAAAACAAAATATGATAGAATGCATAAAGACTTAGGGGAATCTGAGGCTATGACATCACAAATTCACAACTAGTCTGATTTCAGTCATTTCTAAACAAATGATACCAAACTTCTACACTGAAATATCTCCTTAATGGAACCAAATTGTAATGCTTTCTTCATTATTTTGTTTCTTTTGAAGTCTTCTTTCATATAAGATGGACATGCTTGACCACTGAACTAATCCTTTAATGAATGCAAACTAAGTGTCAAAAGTATTGAGCCAGAATCAAAACAAGCATTGTCTCTCTCACATAAACCTGTATTGCAAAGACAGTTATTACTTCTGTGAAACCATCTTCAATTTTGATAAATGGCAAAAAATGCATCACCCATTTACCTGCTATGGACGATCAAAACATTACAGGGATAGAGAATGAACTTTATTTGGGGGGATTTTTTATATATATATATTTTTTTTATAACTCTAGAAGTATACACAACTTGTAACATATTCCAGTGCATTCATAGTTTTTTGTATCAATGTAATTGGAATAAAGGGCATTGTCCAAAAGGAGACTTAAAATATGAGTGCAAGGCAAACCTTTAATGCTTCCCAGACTGGAAATTTGTGTAAGCCCATGGATAAAGATGAGGTATTTAAAAAAAAAAAATAACATGCTGGAAACTTTCATATGCCAATTCTCAAATCACCCCCAGATTTTGAGGATTAGTAATGTAATTCCAACCTTGCTGGGGGCTTGTTTTGGCCGATGGCGTACTTTCCCTCTTAACGAGGGCAAGATAACTACCCCATCTTATCAAAGGGGTTTTTGTTTACCAGCCCCTTAAATAATACAAGACAGAAATCATTGCAATTTACTAAATGAAGGACATGATTAGTTCAAAAAAGATTGAAGCTTTTAGTTCCATTCCAATTTAACAGTAATTCTTGTCATTAAAATTTGGAACATTTTGTTTGAAAATATGTTTGAGAGAAACATAATATCTCCTAGAATAAGATCAAATGGATCCATTCATCCTCAATAGGTAGAAGGTTGATATGTCTGACCAGTACACTCATCATTTAATCAAAATTCAAAAAGAAATGCACTTGTTTAATAACTCTCAACTTTCACTAAGTGATAGCTGATGTCCCACAACATTTCCTGATCATTTTGACATTGAGAGCTCAAACCACAAGAATGCGCTAGTAAGCTTCTCCTGTTGGAACTTTTTCTTGGAAAACATTCAAGAGTTTGAAAAACACTTATCAGATGACCGCAACATTCAAGAGCAGGATAAGAATATGACAAGGACAGGTATGAACTAAGCATGCACCTGCACTTGTAAATACTCATGTTGTTAAGTATGTGCCATTTTAGTAAGTTCAACAGTAATGTACACTCATTTAAAAAAAAAAAAATGGAAGTAGGAAAGAATTATTTTCAAAATAGATTGACTTAATTTGATACAAGCTAAATGCTACTTAAATTAACTGACAGTTTTCAAAGTTTTGTTAAAGAGGAATGAACAGAATGGATTTCCTACAAAAGAATATGGGGGTGTGCTCCAGAAGGCCCCTAAATTGTTTTCAGAATGACAAATTTTAAAACAATTTAGATGGGATCTAAGCTATTTCGATGGTTTTTACCTGATAAAAGTACAATGCTGCCATGTGTTCAAAAACTTCATAACAACAAAGAAATTGAAATCAGCTTTATTATAAAAGTAACCTCACATTTTTGTAGTATCTACGTTCTGCTTTGACAAATGAAACCAAATGCTAACAGCCCCTCCTCCAGACGATACATTTTCAACTATGTATGGCATATTCAGATTAATTTTGGGAATACTTGAGCACGCCTTGCCTCTGGTAAGAGATAAAGCTGTACACCTAATCAACATTTTAACAATCTAAAAGCTAAATGTAATTGATTTTAATTATTTTTTTTTAATTGCAAAATCTGCTGTCAAAAAAACAGTTGCCCCTGGGCTTAAAAGCACATATATGTCTGTTTTTAGGTCAAGACCCTTCCAGGGACTTAATTTAGATGCACATTTGCAGCAATGAATTCGATTGCATAAACTTACCTCTTAGAAAGGAGCACATCTACTAACACACACAGCCTGACAAAGTAACAGTTACTTTAATTCTGATGAACTAATACCTACCTATGATGGTTCCTGGATGAAAGGCTAGTAGCCCATATTCCAGACCTGGAAGTGTCAAGTAATTTGTGACTCTCAGCCTTGAAGTGAAAGCGAAAAGCCCAATTACACCAGTGCTTATCCAGCCTGTTCTTAAACGAATTTAGATTGCATTCTTCCACACCTCCTTATGGCTACTTAAAGTGTAGTTTTGTATGGCTTTATGCTCAGTGACAGATACAAAGGGGCCCCAAGGCACATACTTTTCTCACCCATTGATAAAATATAAAATATTAATAAGAACGAGTATATGCTTTTCAAAATGAAAAATGGAAATTCATTACAATCAGTTTCATTTTGTGTAAAAATATGCCCTTAGTCATACCTGAAACATAACTGAATCTTGACTCCCTAGAGTACCATTCCCATAAGAAAACTTTACATTAAGAAATTTGTCTAAGTTTTGATAACAGCACACGTCAATACAATGTAATCTATGCCAAATTACCTGACAGCTACTTTTACAGTATTCCGTACCTGTTATTACTCAATTTTACTCAGAAGTCATTTTTGTGCATGAAACCTATCTAAAGCTATCACTCCCTTGCAAATAGCTTGAAACCATATCTATCCTAACAAGAAACACATTTTCTGTTTCTCAAACATTGATCACACAAGTTAAGTATTCTCCCTTTGTAAAGAGAATAAGCCTTTTAATTTGCCAACTTTCTATGAAAAATGTTTTTTGTTTTTTTATGAATCATGAAAATCTCTTCATGTCTACTGAAGATGATAGTTTAAAGTTGAATCCATCTGAGGCATTAGGCTCATATAGGGCAGGTGCTTATCCCCGGCTTCCTTCTTGTAAGCTGATGAGAGCACATCACTCAGCCTGGATGGGACACCAGTCCATCGCAGGTTAACTCCCCAGCAGTGCTGGTACTCATTTTACAGCTGAGTAGACTGAAGCAGGAAGTGTGTATCTTGCTCAAGGACACATAGCAGCACCCACGACGGGAATCGAAAACAGTACCTCTTGAATACGAGCATGACTCCTTAACCACTGAACATCTCTATGAAGATGATATCTTCAAGATAAATCTTTAAAGAGAAACCTGATATGACCAGCGAAGATATGATTAACTGCTTTTAAAAAAGAAGCCATGAAGCATTACTAACTTTACACAAAAGTTTTAAAGCCCACAGCTCATTATTCAACCTTCTTCATAACTTGAAATGGATCAGAATTTTTGCAAAATCTTACAGAGAAGAGAATATTTCTAGTAGAAATATAATGCCACAATATTTTCATGAAACATGATACGCAATTTATTTAATCCACATCTCTTGTTTGCAATCAACTTTCTTCAGAAAGTAAGCTTCTGCAAAAAACATTCTGGCAGCGTTTTGTAACTTAATCAGAAGTATCACACAATGTGCTTACTTGAACCAACATGCCTCTTGGCTGACAATTAAAAGCAGATCACATTTGTCTAGATTGAATTTCACATGTAATGGCAAAACCACATAGTAATAGAAGTTTATCAAAACCTCTGCATGACAGTCTGCAGACGATTGATAGAGCATATTTTGTTGAGCATTTATTTGAAATACTCGAATAAGATGAATATATTCCAAGCATGCTAAGAGGGATAAGCAGTCTGAACGTGACACAACATTCTGATCACAAACAAGCGTGTCGGAGTTTATTTATTGCTGGGATTAATCTCTCTAGAGAATTTTCCCAAATGTTCATTTTTTTTACCCCGTAAGATTCTAGCACATTTTAAGGATTCTTATCTTGTCAAACATCTTTTAAAAGTGGATAAAATGTTCCATTCTATCTCTAACAAATCTAAGAAGTTGAAGAGTATAAGAAGTTGATTTTTATTAGTAGCACTTGAGTTAATTGAGAGTAATCTGAATAATTATGTCCCATTGCTGGACAAAGGAATATGTTTCAAGGACTTGTTCAGTCCTCATGAAGTTCCAAAAATTCTACTTCAGGTTCAAGATATTTTGATTTTTCATGTATATGCAATCTTACATACGCATTGGCACCTAAAAGTTAATTCCATTTTTCACCCAGATTTATTTTGGTTTTTCCTTATTGGCATTCACTGCTCAAGGCATTTTTATCTCATCTGTTAACTGGAAATGACAAATTATCAAAGGTAAAATAATGTGAAGGTGACTTGGAAAGGGAAAAATGTATGGACACTTACAGAATCAAAGAGAACTATACAATGGAGGTGCACATGTAGTGACGTTTAACATTTTCAATATCAGAATTAATACAGATATACAAACCCTCTAGGATCTCAGTACGTTTGATATATGATAAAGGTGTGTGGGAAAGACCATACAGTGAAACTGAAACCTAGCTTGCTTTTAATCCAAGACACCCAAATTTTAGCTTTTACTAGAATGCCAGTTTGCTTGAGTCTCTCAAGATACAATATAAAGTTTTCACTTTTATTTTCTATGAATATGTTTGTAATATCTATTTTTATGTTACTGTTCCCTGTTTTCACTTTAAGAAAATTAGAATTATATTAAAAAAATGATTTTTATTTACATTAAAAGGTCAGTAATAAAAGTCCAGTTAGTAATGAGAGTAGTTTGATTCTAATCAAATACATAAAGGTTTCCATATGAATGGATGTTAATTATAATATATGTAAAGTTTCTATATGAATGGATGTTAATTCTAATATAATACGTAAGGTTTCCAAATGCATGGATGTAAAAATTCTAATAAAATACATAAGGTGTCCAAATACATGGCTGTCAATAATGTCATCATAGACTTGATGTAATTGGTTAAAATGGCCTCACTGTGCAACAGCCTTTACAGGTGTCGATCCAGAGGGTGTACACTGATTGTTCAGGCCCTCTCCACTGAAACATTACGCTGCTACGGGAAAGTTATCTTTAAAGACTTGGCTGTAATTTCCCTTCAAGTTAGGTCCCAAAATCACCAACTGAAAAAGGCATTAGAATGCAGTGACATTCAACGACAGAAGACATGAAAAATAGGGGACCTTCATTAACTCAAATTTAGGCATTAAAATGAATAGCAGGAAAGTCTCATGGGCCAACCCGATTCTTATCTTCATTACCTCAACCACAGTTTCCTTGCTGTTATGTACCTAGAATAATCACATCGAACCAGGTAAAAATGTGATTAATATTATGACAAGTTTTCATATATACATGTCATTTATGTATGCACTACATTGTGCAATACTGCTCTGTAATGTTAAGTGTGGACTAAAATTATCTTTGTACAGTAACCTCAAATTTATCAGAAGACAATCTTTACTTTAAAACTCTTGCCCACTGATTTTCAAATTTTTAGTTTTGCCAACACCATTGGTTATAAATAAAACTAAGTAATGTAATCCCTGTGAAACAAAAGCATCAGTCAAATCAAGACTTTGGCAGATGAAAATATAACATCCTTCTTTATATCAATTGGTTCAAAGTTGCATGACACTTACCTTGTAAAAAGTTGATGCTACATTTTTGGGCCTTGGATTGGACACTTACAAACCATCACTTATTCAGGGTACCCACTCATCCCCAGGGTACCCACTCATCCCCAGGGTACCCACTCATCCCCAGGGTACCCACTCATCCCCAGGGTACCCACTCATCCCCAGGGTACCCACTCATCCCCAGGGTACCCACTCATCCCCAGGGTACCCACTCATCCCCAGGGTACCCACTCCTCCCCAGGGTACCCACTCCTCCCCAGGGTACCCACTCCTCCCGAGGGTACCCACTCCTCCCTAGGGTACCCACTCCTCCCAAGGGTATCCAATCGTCCCGATGGTACCCACTCGCCCCGAGGGTACCCAATCGTCCCGAGGGTACCCACTCGCCCCGAGGGTACCCACTCATCCCGAGGGTACCCAATCGTCCTGAGGGTACCCACTCATCCTAAGGGTACCCATTACTAATCTTTTGACCATTGGCAGGGAAACCTTGCAAACTAGCCTATAATCATGTACTTACCATTATTGAACCCTACTTTGTCCTGATGGTACTGGTGTCACAACAAGAGATTGACATTACCTCTCAAAATTAGAAGTCTGATCTTAAACAATTTTAAAACATTTACAAAATTCAAATACTCATTGTTAGAATGAAAGCTTGATTTAAGCACAATACAGACATAGATCTCATAATACCTTGATCTTTCCTGTGTGTTAGGTTTTGATTTGCCGGTCAGCAATGGGGCATCATGGTGCCTCCCTGGTAGGGGTGGCTCATCCTGCTGATCAGGATCTTCTGTGAGCATAGACGTCAAATCCCTCCAGCCTTTGGATGTAGATGTTGCAACCTGCGCAGTGAAATGGTTTAAAAGATAATCAACACTTAGTATAAATGTGACCTATATGGTGAAATGGACACAAATTTTTAAAAGATAATCAACACTTAGTATAAATGTGACCAATAATGAGTCTCTGGACAGCTTTCGAAAAAGAGTAGGGTAAAAACTAACTTGGAACAAGTCAAGTCACAGTTACAAGTACAGTATATATAAACAGGTAGAGGCAGCATTGGCTTAATTACTACAAACTATATTAACAGTTCATGTAAATAGCAAAATATCCCATCAAAACCAGTTAAAAATTGACCACTTACAGCTTTTTTAATTTTTGTGTAATTTTTTTTTGCAAATACATGTATGAATATGTAGACTTGCTCATATACACCCATTGCTTAAACATCCCCTACCATAGCTCTTTGCAGGAGAACATTCCCTACCATACCTCTTTGAAGGAGAACATCTCCTACCATAATTCTATGAAGGGGAATGTCCCCTACCATAGTTTTTTGAAGGGGAGTGTCTCCTACCATAGCTCTTTGAAGGGGAATGTCCCCTACTATAGCTCTTTAAAGGGGAATATTCCCTACCATAGCTCTTTAAAAGGGAACATCCCCTACCATAGCTCTTTGAGATGGAACATCCCCTACCATAGCTCTTTGAAGGGGAATGTCCCCTACCATAGCTCTTTGAAGGGGAACGCCCCCTACCATAGCTCTTCGAAGGGGAACATCCCCTACCATAGCTCTTTAGAGGGGAATGTCCCCTACCATAGCTCTTTGAAGGGAAACATCTCCTACCATAGCTCTTAAAAGGGGAACATCCCCTACCATAGCTCTTTGAAGGGAAACAGTCTTACTGGTCTTCATAGTTGTACCCCAATGAGATTCTTACTGCAAAATAATTTACATTTTTACCGATTGACATTGAAGAAAGAAATTTAAAGAGCTACAGAACTTTAGTTTATACTGACAACAAATTGATCAAACATAACTTCAAATGTAATTATGATATATAGACAAATTAAAAGACCTTTGTAGCTCTCCAGAGACTTTCTGGAGCTGGAGGCTTGTGCACTCACCGAGCAGACCATGTGAGTGCACAAGCCTCCAGCATTGTATCGCATAACATCAAAGAGTCATACAAACATATTGCTAAGAACTATTCTTCTACGGAATATTCCATAATCCTACTTCACACGTTCTTCATATACCACACCTATAAAAGGTTTGGTTTGGTTTGTTGATTTTTAATGGAACCGCAACAGTCAGTCAAATGTGCCAAGAGGGTGCTAAAAACTAAGGTGCTTGAGTTAGGACAAAGAGGAAGAGAGGTGGGATAGAGGGAAGAAGGGAGAGAAGGTGGATAAGGGAAATAAGTTAAGGTAATAAAAGGAAAGTGAGCTATGTAAGGCAGAGAAGGGAAGGTTAGGCAGAGAAGGGAAGGTTAGGCAGAGAAGGGAAGGTAAGGTAGAGAAGGGAAGGTAAGGCAGAGAAGGGAAGGTAAGGGAGGTTTATATCAGGTGGAATAACTGGCTGTTGCGGAGAAAGGTGATGAAGATGGAGGTAGAATTGTTCTTGAAAAGATCGGAAATTGAGATGGAGGGGGAGAGGCGTGATCTGGAGTTCAGTTGTAAGGGACAGGTTAAGAGATCGGTGTTGCATGTACGGCAGATAAAAGCAAGGGAGCCAGAAAGTAGGTGAGGGTGGGTGAGAAAAGTGTGACCCAGGCAGATGTGGGTGATAACACCGTCCTCCCTGCCGTTATGACTGTGCAGGAGGATGTTGGTCCTGGCTTTGGGTTTAATGGTGTGAAGTGTGTTACTAGTCTCAAGATTCCTATAAAAGGTGTTAAATAATGGCAAAACTATGTTTTTCCTTTATCTTTCCAACTTCAACCACTCTTCTTCCCCCAAAATAAATACTTACTGAATCCTTCTCATTACTCAAATCTTAAAGAGAAGAGTTTTTGAGAGAAATATATATCTGACTGCCTTGAAAAAAAATTAGAATAAAGATTTCAAACAAATACTAAGTGTAAACTCTTCCTGGGTAAAATAAAAATATCTAGGAGCACATTCAAGATAAAACTGGGTCATATCATCTGAGGAAAGGGAGTTTTTAAGTTATGAAATAATATGAAAGATATGGAATATGATTAGGACTTAAAATTCTTACATTTTTTTTTTTTTTCCCACGAGAAGAAATCAAAACTAGAAAACTAGACTCTTCGCTGTTTGTTGTGATAGGGTAGGAACTTAGAAGATCATAAAATACTCCTATTGTATAAATATCCACTTCGTGAGCAGAAATAAGGGGGGAGGGAAGCTTAGCAAATCTTTCTTCCTACAGTGATAAGCTATTGCTTGAGTCAATTCTTCTAATAACAGCTCTGTGAGTCATACAATGATTGGTTCATCCATAGCAAATTGAAATGCAAGATATATGCAAGGATCTTGTAAGGATCTCATGTGGGAATTAATTAAAATGAGATTCAAGTCTCATGCAAAAATTATTAAAGACTTCAAAATAAAGCCCAAGTCTCATGTAAGAATTATGCAAAACTTCAAATTAATGTGTCTCATGCAAGAATTATGCAAAGCTTATCCACTTAACTGAATATTGTAATTATTACCCCATTGCATAATTAATTTTTGTGCAAAAATGCCTTCTTTTTTGCCAAATTTCACTTTACACTGGAAAAATTATACACTAAATATTTACTACAAAAAAGTATTAAAACAATCTTTTTCTTGATTTTCTTCAAAATAAATACAAGTAAATGAAACTTTTTGTAACTTTAATTTGTATAGTTTTTGCTCAGCTTTCACAAAGTTCCCATCCAAACTTATTCCACAATTGTAGAAAAGTCAAGCTTTGTGTGATAAATTTTAAAGCAAGGTGAAGCACAAAGTGGTTTCTGACAGATCCGGCACTCGTAGATAACTTCTTTCCTATAGAAGCACATACATGACATCTACGACAAGAAATAACAGCCAAGTGGCCCATATACAAGTATCAGAAACTTGTGAGTGATTGTAAACAAAGTGTAACACAGCCAACAATCTTCCTGTGATTCCACAGATTAACATCATTTTGTAACTTGATCAATGCATGAAGTATAAAGATATATATGTCCGTTCTACGCATTAGCATAAAGGTAATATGCAACTAGCATGTTAGCTGTGCACAGTGAACTATTTTGGGGAGATTCCCCGGGTTTTATGTGACGTAGTTTGGTGCATAAATTATAAGATGGATATGTCCGTCTTACGCAGTAGTGTAAAGTTAAGGGATGACGGACATATTCGTTGTATGCAGTTAAGTGGTTAAAGTGAGGCTGTCTCATCTAAGAATTATGCAAGACTTCAAAATAAAGCGTCTTACACAAGTATTATGCAAGACTTAAAATAAAGTCCCAAGGCTCATGCACGAAATAGGTAAGAATACAAATTGAATATGAATAAAATCATATTAAGATTTCAGATAATTCATCAGTAAAACATTTGATCAGATATGTACTCAAAAGAAGATGATTGTCAGAAAGCAAAAGGAGTGCATTGCACTACTCAATATTTTAAGCTTTGATTATTCTACATACAATTTTGTGTATCTTAAGTGCTATATTTCTCTCCTCAATTAGCTGATTATAATTTCTCTGTTATGACCAAGATCTCAGTGGTGCTACAGTACCCCTTTATCAAATGACTTTCTCGTGCTCATTCCTCTCTTCCACATGACAAAATTAAATAAGTGATGTTATTTATCATTTTCCAAATTACACCCATGTTACAAGATACTATCCCATCTGAATTACTCCTCATACCATGTTACCCTTACTCACAACCCTCTGCCTCATATACCCATTCCTCTCTCCTTCAGTCCAAAATCTCTCGGACCTCTTTCCAATATACCATTCAATCCACATGGTATTGTATCTCTCATCCTCAATGTTGCTTTAAATATAAACTCAAGCTGGCCAAAATATCTTACCTTCCTACTTGACCTTCTTTATCATTAAACCCCACTTCTGTTACCATTTCACACATTCTCCTGTACCTTTCTGTAATCTCCTTGTACCATGCAGACATTTTGTTATTTAGAGATTCCTGCTTGTACACATTCTCTGCTTTTTAATTAATATTTTAATCAATTTCTTATAAATTTATCCTCTTCTACCTACATGGCTTTCTAAAGTCTATTAATACAAACAATTACAGTACCAAAAAAATCCTCCTTGGTATAACAGAATTTTGTGATGCATATCATATTTCAATGACTTGCACAATTCAAGAGAGCTGTTACCTCTGTTGGCCATTGAAAAGACATGTTATAAACAGTTTTAAATTTAAATGTGTTACAAACTTGCATGTGTACAAGATTATTCTGCTGAAATGTAAGTTTGGTATTCTTTATTTTTCATATACAATCTATCATTTATATGATGAACTAATTATTACGTCAAATTTAAGATTTCTGTAATCTAGCTTACTTAAAGAATTATTTAGTTAAATTCTGGGACCCAAATGGTCCAGTGGAATTTTGGGTCATACTAGGTTGGTGGGAATTTAGTACCGGATGCAGTAATATAAATCTTAAAGAAATAGGAAGAAGTTTGTGCTACAGTGAGGTAGCACGGAACTATTAAGGTATCACTCCGCCATCCAAAAATGAGAACCCTCAGAGAAAAGACTAATAAAAATATTTTCGAGAGGTCCCATGTCATGGGACAGAAAGCTGAGAAGTTGAAAATTTAAGGAATGGTAGAGAAAGGATAGGTCTTGACTATGCATATCCAAACTTAACAAGATTTGTTTCAGTAAAAGTTTCATTGGGAACTATTTTACCATGGACCCATACCCAAATTTGAGTGATTTGGTAAGGGTGTATAGCACCTCTCCACTTCAGCCAAAAAAAAAGGGCCAAAACCTCTGGTGATCCCCTATTGAAAGTACCCTCATACGAGAGATATTAGATGGTACTTTTTGGAAAACATCACAAAAGATCCCAAATCTATAACATTCTGGTACAAAAAGGACCCTAAACTTGACTCTTTCATCGTAGGTTTCAACGAGCAAATAATTAGTTCCGTGCTACCTCTACTGAGGACCAATTGCAGTTTGAACAGGTGACACACCATTCATCAGGTGCAGCATCGACTTCCAAGTTTACTGCGAGTTGACCAAACATCAACATCAGTGCAGAATAAACACATGACTTTAGTTCTGCAAAGTAGGCCTTCAACATCAGAAGTAATTTGTCAATTTGCTGATGACACTAAGCTGTACAGGATTGTTGATGATGCTAGGGTTTCTTCACTTTTGCAAACTGATCTGGATAAGTAAGTTTCTTGGTCCCAAACGTGGCAGATGTCAAAGTTGATAAATGCAAAGTTATTCATTTTGGTCAGAGCAATTTGGCTTTTCATAACTGCATGAATGATTCAAATCTTAGTTGCGTTGATCAAGAAAGGGATCTAGGTCTTGTCATTACTAGCAAGCCTTATAAACAGTGTGCTTTAGCAGCTGCAAAGGCAAATAGGATGCTAGGTTTGATTAGAAGAAATTTTTGTTCTCTTGGTAGAGAGGTTGTTCTTAATTTGTATAAGCAGTTAGTCAGGCCTCACCTTGAGTATGCTATTCAGGCTTGGAGTCCCTTTTATGAGAGGAAAAGTTTATTTTGGAGGTTCAGCAAAGAGCTACTAGACTTATTCCTGAAGTAAGAAATCTCTCTTATGAATCTTAGGTTGCGAATTCTTGGTTTTACCACACTTGAGTTGAGAAGAGTATGTGGCGATATGATTCAGGTTTTTAAATTCCTATCTGGTAGTGATGCTTTGACTTCATTAAATTTTGTGCATGTTTCAGCTAATCCTCATGTGACCATGTCGTAACAGTTTGAAGTTGACCAAAGAATTCTCCAGATAGATATTCTGCATTTTAGCTTTTCGCAAAGAGTTGTTTATGAGTGGAATGATCTGCCTCAGTGGGTGGTTAGCTCAAATTCTGTAGACAATGTCAAAGTCAACATAAGATCTTTACTAACTCTTAAGATTATTAGAAAAACCACAATTCATATATAAATATAGATGCTAATTTCTTGTACTTTATTTTTTATAGTAATTGCCTTGAATACATACAGGTACCTTCTGAACCATGCAGAAATTATCATGAATGAGTTTCCAAAACAAGTGGTTTGTGTTTGTGCTGGCTGACAGGGACTCCTTACTGAATGCTTGTATCATGCTGTACTGTATATTTCGGTATCTAATTGAGAATTTGTATAATTCCTAATGCGATTTACAGACTCTGATCAGGCTATGTTTTTCATTTTGTAAACTGTGTACCCCAAATGACTTGACTTATTTTTGCATTTTCTTACACTATAGGCCTATGCACTAAGTGTTGATAATCAAAAGTAACATTTGAATAGCAAACTGACAAGCAATACTATTTTGATTAGTGAATTGCTAATTCAACTGATTAAATAATTCCCTGACCATACTTGTGGTCCAGTTTATTTCTAATGTATGAAAAATTTCATATTGACAGAAAGTGAAATTGATAATAAACATTGAAGTAGTTAATATTAAAGTAGTATTGTATATGAATTATTAAAATATATAAATTTTTGTTTTTCAGAAAGCAAATTTCATGAAACTCTATTGTAGATACTATTTTTTCATCCACAAAACAAAAAAACCCATTCCAACATAATAAATAGCCTTTGGTTAAAGTAATTATTTTCTACTATTTTAAGAATTATTAGAAAATATTATTATATATATTTTCTACTATCTTAAGAATTATTAGAAAGTATTATTATATATATATCAATATATATATATATATCAATATTATTATATATATATATATATATATATATATATATATATATATATATATATACATATATATATATATATACATATACATATACATATACATATATATATATATCAATATATATATCAATATATATATATATCAATATATATATATATATATATATATATATATATATATATATATATATATATATATATATATACATATCAATATATATATATATATATCAATATATATACATATATATCAATATATAATTATCTATATATCAATATATATATATATATATATATATATATATATAAATATATATATATATATATATATATATATATCAATATATATATATATATATATATATATATATAAATATATATAAATATATATAAATATATATATATATATATATATATATCAATATATATATATATATATATATATATATATATATATATATATATATATATATATATATATATATATATATATATATATCACTTGATGCTATGAAAAAATTGAAACTATATTTATTTGAACAATAATCACAAATAAGTACTAATGGAAAGTGCTGCCGAAGAAAAACAACAAACACATCTTGAGTTGTTTCTTTCTTAATACCCAAGTTATAGAAAATATAAAAAAATGTGACAATAACAAATCACCCACTGAAGGAGATATTTTCTTTGGTTTAAATGATAGGAAATGCCCATTTATGATCAGTTTTCAAATTAAAATGAACTTACTATATTTTTGAACTTCCCTATGACATATTTATAAATTCCCAGAAACACCTTTCTATTTTGTTTTTTGTGTACATGAAATCATAATGGGAACCAGTGAAATGACGATCAATATATGTCTGTCTGGGCGGCTGTTTTCTGTTTTTTTCTGCCACATCCATGTAACAGGTTTTACTTTCTTTAGAATTTCTCAGAAATGTTTCTTTAGAAATCATCATAGAAGGTAGACTATGCTTGAAAAACTACAACTTTTTAAAAGTCCTTTGACAGTTAGATGTTATCATTTTCTGAATTATAAGAGATCCTGGAGCTCTCTAAAACTGGATTTAAATAACATATGGATAACATATGAATGAAAGTTGGGTTGACGTCGCACAGTATATGCAATGGAACAAGGTTTTGGATATATTGGACATTGGGCAGGATGCAAGTATGGCATGTGAGACATACAGTGAAGAGTCAGCTCTGGCATAGAGTAGGACATACTTCCAAAGCATTTGATAAGGCAAAAATGTGCGTGATGTATTTTTAAATTTTTTTGCAGCCGTTTTTAAAGCCATGGAAACTTCAACTCTAGCGCCTAGTCCCTCTTCCACCATCTCAGCAAGGCGAACCTTAGAAACCCTCTATGAGCAGTTGCCAATACTTAACACATCTCCTGTTAAAACTGTTGGTGATGATTACGATAGAGAATCTGACAGCAGTGACGGGTAAGTTTTAGATAATGAGATTACATGTATGGAAGGGACATATTCTGGTTCGTAACACATGTATGTAGTGCAGAGAATAGCCAAAGGAGCTCGTCAAGGGGATATTTGATTATAGATTCAATGCAAGAATGTGAGTCAAATACAGAGAGTATATATTGGATTTATACTATTTGTTTACGTCACTTTTGCATTATCATTGATATCAAGTCACAATACACCTTTGGACTTTGATTTGGTACCTCGGGAAATATATTTGATGTGTATTACTTCATAAATAATGGTTCACTCTATTCAAAATTATTGCAACGTGATTTCCTAAATCTGTTCATTAGAAATTCAGTTCTTGAACGCTGATTTCCATGGAAATTTTTTTTATGTGAAGTAACCATATTAAAAATATTTGGGATTATTATCTCAAATTCTTGAAAAAATAACTTCTTTTTTAGTTTTGACCTTATCTGAGAGCATTAATTGGTAGCTATGAAAATATTTCAAAATCATGATTGAAATAGAAAAAAAAGCTGCTTTTAGCTCTAAATCAGTAAGCGGTGATCAGTCATAACTTTTAAATTCACTATGTTTTGTTCTAACTTGTCACTCTTGAGAGGTTGGGAGAAAACAAACCTTGATATGTGTCAATTATCCTTGGAAGCTTGTCCTGTAGAGTCAACATCTTGATATTTTCTGTATTGTTTGCCCTCATCTCTTTTATTAATATTCTCAATAGGATTCTTAATTTTTGTTGAATTATTCAGTTGATTTTTATTTGTTTTTGTCATTGTTTTTCCAGCATCGCCAGTGATGAAGAAGATGACTTGATTCATTTCATACCTGATTCCCCAAATAAGTAAGCATCTATAAGTTTAATTTAAATAATTCCCCTGCACTTCATATATACATCTAGAATGCACTGCTGCACAATCATAGTTTTTATCTGGAGCAAATGGCAGCATCCCCCAGTCGTCGAACTTGAGTGATGCCCCCTGCAGACACAAACCCCAATCGTGTTTGCAGTTCTTTGCCGAGTCAACATATACCAACAAGCATCATCAGCTTAAAAACTTGGCTAATTTTGATTTCCCAGAGAAGTAAAGTGTAATATGCTGATAAGCATGGATGGATATGTCCTCTTTGACAGTCTGAAGGTAAATGTCAAATGTGTGGATGATTGTGTGCACATGTTCACTGATAAATGAAGTTAGGTTGATTTGGTTATGAAGTTTGGCAGTTTTTAGGCTTTGGTCTACAGAGCATTTATAAACATCACATCTACTTGCATGGTGATTTATTAACAAATTTCCATGACAAATATTTTCACTGCAACCAACAGTAAAACGATGGAACCAAATAAAAATGAAAATATATTAAAATCCCCACTGATTATTTGTTCTTATTTATTTGTTATTTATTATTATTTATTCTTTTGGAAATGATGGAACCAAATAAAAATGAAAATATATTAAAATCCCCACTGATTATTTGTTCTTATTTATTTGTTATTTATTATTATTTATTCTTTTGGAAATGATGGAACCAAATAAAAATGAAAATATATTAAAATCCCCACTGATTATTTGTTGTTATTTATTTGTTTTTTATTATTATTTATTCATTCAGTGAACTTTTGGAAATAATGGAACTAAATCAAAATGAAACTACATTAAAATCCCCACTGATTATTTGTTGCTATTTATTTGTTATTTGTTATCATTTATTCTTTCAGTAAACTTTTGGAAAATGAAACTGCAGAGAGTGAGGTCTTTCATATTGGCGAAGATGAGGATAACATGAATATGGGTGAGTCAATTGGCGATGACATGGCATCCATTGATGAGCCCAAGTGCGTACTATCGGTCAACAAACGTTTGGACTTATTAAAAGCTGTGCATGTTATCACATGTGACTTTCCAAATTGCAGCCAGGATTTATGCTTCAATTTCAATCCAATAGGGACTGCAGTTATTTTTAAGTGGAAATGTGCAGCTGGACATGAGCATGGTACATGGTATACCCAGGAAAGATATTGTAATATGTTCTCTGGAAATATTCAGTTCCCTTCTGCTGTTCCCATATCTGGTAATAATTTGGTTAAGTTATAGTTGTTTTTCCGAGTTTGTAAGATTTTTTTGTCAGTCGAACCACATTCTACCGTATTCAGAGATTGTATGCTGTACAATCTACTTGATACTGTGTTCAGGAGAAGGAACTACAAGAGAAGGAATTATACTCTCATGAAGATAGTACTCAGTACTGCACATATAGCTTCATGGACACAAACACCTTCAAAGTTCTGCATGTGGAGGTTGTTGATGTCCGCATTTAGGTGGGTGAAAAAAGTCCCAAAATGGAGAAACTTAGTTTTGAGCGTGGAATGGACTCCCTCATGAAAGCTGCCGATGTCGAGGAGGTCGTCAGTGATGCTCAGATGCAAATAACTGCCCTTATGAAGAACAGCGGCAAGTATACAAAGATATCCCATCAGATTGACATAAGGCACGGAGCAAAGAACATAGTAAAGAAAATATCCACGGTGGCCATTATAAAAGACAACCAAGATCTTCATCTCTGGATACCAGCCATCAGGAACCACTTCTGGTACATGCAGTACCCGCTCATGTGAAGGAAACTCTAAAGTCTATTTGGCTGTCACTCCTGCACCACATTGTAGATAAACATGTGTGGGTACTGTCCATCGATGGGTCGGCCAAAACATGTGGCCATGAAGAGCTAACGGATACTGACCGTGACAAGCCATGGCTACAGAAAGAATCCAAGGCATGAATCCTTGAAAAGTGTAATGATGAAGAAACACTTCCTCAACACTGTTCTCCCCACTATACAGATTTCAAACATACTGGCAATTTGGAATCCTTCCACAACCATATGTTCATGTATGCCAGCAAAAGATGTGCATACTCATACCAGGGATATGTGTCCAGAATGCTTCTAGCTGCTATTGACCATAACTACCACCTGGATAGAGGATATGATTCAACAATAGATGGCAGACTAATGTACCGAGCCGAGTTTATTAAGAGGTCGAAGAAATGGGCGCCACAAAGAGTGAAGCTAGGTTGCCAGAGACTAATGGAAACATTCTGAATCTAATAAAAGCAGTTTTCCAGATGCGAGAGAGTACACATGGGCATTTATCCCCAAAAGCCATTCAGTTGGACACAGATCCAAGACGTATACAGCCCAGCATTGCCTCTGTTCCTAAGAACACCATGGAGACCCTTTTGGCGGAGCACAAATCAAGATTTGATATATCAGATAATCAATAATTTTTCAAGTTTTACACTTCCTCCAGTTCACCATTTACTACATACTATTCTGTATATTGCACTATATGTTTATTGTTTTTGTTTCTAATGTTATTTTGTAATTACCAATTTTCTTTGTATGTAACTTAATGGAATGATAAATAAATAAATAAATAATTGATCACTATGAGAAGAGAAGCTTTTATTTCATTGTTGCTATAGTAGGTCTCATAAGAGTATATGAAAAGTGTTGTTTTATCCAAAATATGTGGCAAGTCACACTTAATCATCTCTGTCTTTCATCAGAAAGAAGGTGAGCCAGATACTAATTTACCAATTTTTTTTTTTTTTTGCAAAACAATGGTGATCTTCATGCTGATCAAAATTATACTATTGAACCTGTAAGTCAAATCTTAACATTTTTGTCTTTAAGGTTGAAAAAACTTATTTAGCAATGTAAAATTTGATTGCTGCAAAGTCATCATTTTTATGTATTCATCATGTTGTTCCTTTGTACTTGTGTGGAAATATGGGTTTGATGCCAGCTAATAACTATGAAAACCTATATTGACAGTACAGGGAAGTTGGGACTATCTTTAAATTCAGTTTTTGGTAATACGTGATTTATAGATGTTTCCGTATGGCTTTTGGTAGAGGATTATTTTTTAGTAATAACTAAAAGATGCAAAGCATAAATTATTCAAATTTCTATATTTTCTTTAAATTCCAATTCTAACATCTTTGGTGATTTGGGCCTTCAGAGACGTCAGAGTCCATATATTTAAGAATTTTATTTTGTTACATACATTTGACAATTTTGTGTTATGCTATATGCATTCACCATCTATATGTTCTGGCCCCAATTTTCAAGAATGCTATGCTGTCACTGGAGGGGTCCCACAAGCACTCATCTTGGCATCATTGACATGATATTAGTCACCATTCTTGTGCTTAGCCCCTTTCACCCCAATTTCAAGAATACTCTGCTGTCACCGAGGGGTTCCAATTCTAACATCTTTGGTGATTTGGGTCTTCAGAGACTCAAACTCCATATATTTCAGAATTGTATTTTGTAACATACATTTGGTAACTTTGACTAATTTGTGT
Source organism: Chiridota heheva (assembly GCA_020152595.1). Lineage (NCBI taxonomy): Eukaryota > Metazoa > Echinodermata > Holothuroidea > Apodida > Chiridotidae > Chiridota > Chiridota heheva. Next base: position 441,506 of record JAIGNY010002074.1, read on the forward strand.
TTGTGCTTTCATTTCTTCAGCTAAGTTGATATTGCAGATAGATATGAAAGTGCAATTCAGATTTAGAAGCAACTTTCAAAGCAAATTTATGCATACAATTTTTGGAACAGGCAGGAATAAAATCTTTTTCAGAGATAAAGTTTATCAAAAGCAGAAATTTAATTCAATACATGGTTTGTTTAATATCAGAGTTTCACATAATCTTCTTCTGTACTTGTAAGTTTGAAGATATTTGGCTACCACCGTACTATGTTTCTTATGCTACCAAAGTAATCAATATGCATTTTTTCCAACTAGAAAATGACAAGGCATATTATTCTTTGATCAGAAGTACACTGTACATGTGTAATTCAGATTTATTAACAACTTTCTCGAACATACAAAGTATTGTTACAATTTTAAAACTTACTTTTTGCTTCACATGATGAGCAAAATCTTTTTTCATAGATAGATACAGCTTATCAAAACCACCATTCTAATTTAATACAAAGTTTATTTGATATTCAGCTTCACATAATCTTCTCATTTGCTTGCAATTAAGTTTGAAGATATTTTGGTTATCCCTGAACTAGTTTGTACTACCAATTTAATGAGTAGGTATTTTTTCCATCTGGGAAATTATAGTGCATATTATTTTTTGATCAGAAGAACATTGTATATGTGCAGTTCAGATTTAGAAACAGTTTTCTTTAATATACACAGCATTAGTGAAACATAATTTTTGCTTCACATGGGAATTTTTGATTCACATGGGAATTTATTTACTTATTTTGGTTATCCCTGAACTAGTTTGTACTACAATTTAATGAGTAGGTATTTTTCCATCTGGGAAATGATAGTGCATATTATCTTTTGATCAGAAAAACATTGTACATGTGCAGTCCAGATTTAGAAACAGCTTTCTTTAATATACCAGCATTAGTGAAATACAATATTCCATATATAAATATTGGGAAGGGCATTACTTTTATCATTCTGAAATTTAATTTAATAACAATAAGATCCGAGTCCACATAGTTCCAGAATCCATAAAATCACTTTCAGAGATTTGTTTTTTCCTTAAAAAAACAAAAAGTGGCCTTTAACAATGAAAATAATTTTCAAGATTACATTCCAGGATGCAGTGATTATCTACATTTGACATTCACTTCAGCTGCTGATAAATTCAGTTTCAATACCTACTACCCACAATAAAAAAAAAAAAGGTCATTTATATCCGGATTCATCATTAGCAAGGAATAACTCTTTGTGAAAGGTTTATTTGTGTTACAAATCAAATTACAAATGAAAAACAAACAATAGAAGAAATTATAACATTTGAAGTTTTTAATTAAATTTTCCAAGAAGAACTTGTATATTTACAGGTGCAAAGGCATGAATCTGCAATATGAAATAATAGAAAAATAGAGAGCTGCCTAATATCAATGTACTGTAGTTGTGATGACTGTAGGTGACAAATCATTATCTTTTGTGCAACCCTTGTACTTTCTTTCCTAAATTTCAGTCTCTAGAACATATAACATAGTTGCTCTTTCCAGGGAATTGATATCAATTTATTGCTCCTTTGTTGTGGTCCTGGAGATGAGGGAGGGGGCACTTCATACTAAAAGTGGTAGGGGTTTACAGCCCATCGACCTAAAAACATACCCGCAGTATGACAGATTTTTTGGTAACTGCAGTGTGAAATTATACAATTTTGATACCCGCAGTATAAAAGAAATCAATTTTAATACCTGCAGTATGAGTATTCAACGAAAATATTGTAAAAATGGATCAGCAGTACAAAATTAACAGAGTGAAACCTCATTTTTTAGGACATGCACTACGAAAATGATGAAAAAAGACAACTTTTTTTACTAAAGAATATATATATATATATATATGTTTTTTAGTAAAAAATTTTTGTAATAGTAAAAAAAAAGACACCTGCACTATGACAATGGTGCAAAATAGGCACCTGCTCGGGCAGCACATATATATACTTCACATATGGAAATTTCCACCACCCCCCCTCCCCCTCCCCGTTCCCGATTGTGGTTGTGGACAATGAGGAATCTAAATCCTTTGTATATTCAACTGCCCTGATTCAGAAAAATATTTGCAAGATTGATGAACAGGTTTATATGAGAAAATACCTACACTGTAAAAGAACGTTGCATTTTCCTAATATCACAAATGCAAACTGAATAAGCATTAGTGTAATTCATGACAATAAAACTTCGGTCCAAGACGATCTTTCTACAATTTCATGATTTATTCTGTTCATCATTGAACCTTAAAACTCTTGTTGCTTTAATATATCTGTCCATAATGTGCATCACGTTTTCACATTACTCAACTATGGAAGTGTTGTCTCATTAGTGTATAAATGACTAATTAAATTTAACTTTTTTTTCTTCAACTTATTTTCAGGTACTGTAGTAAATTCAATAAACTCTTTCATGGCATATTTAATAGTTTTTTTTTTTGCTACAAAATCTCAACAACAATAAATCCATACGAAACATTTGACTTTGGGAATTCAGTCCTTTTTACACAGATGATACTAACCTGGATCAATACGTGAATTAAAACCAGAAAGAAGAACAAATGTGAAACATATTTAAAATTAGATGGAGGTTGTGAAATTCAGACTTGATAAAACATTTATGCAGGTAAGTTTTCACCAGCAACTCTGATGTCACCTCCTCCAGCTTTGGTCTTGATAGATTCTTCACAAAATTCTGAAAAAGATTAATATTGTCCATTTTAATATCAATAACGTTGTGTGTAACTCTCATTATTTGAGATAGAATAAAAGCAATGAAATTATGTGTACAGTAAATCATTCTTACAGTTGCTGTAAATTGTGGGAATATCCCAATGCAAGTAAACATAAACTATAAAGAAAACCTCTATTAAGGTTAGGCTTAAAAAATTGTTTGTTTGGAGTAATTTTTTTTGAGGTCAAATTTAAGCTTTTTCATAAATTTCATAAAGTAAATCACAATCATTTCAGATAAAATGAAAATAAAATATTTAAGTAGTAATTTTGTTGGGTACTCAGTGTAGGTAGGGTTACTTCAAACAAACAATTTAAAGATGGCCTAAAATTTTCAATCACAGAAATATATCATTGTGTACAACGGTTTTAGATAACTATGACTGTACTTTCCCTCCAGCCATAAGGTATAATTAAGAAGGTTTATTACATGTATCTAAATGGCAGCACACTGTCATCTTAATAGGCTGCACTGACTTCAAATATACTGTATCATACAATGGTGGATTCATATTTAAACATGGAATAAACAAATTAACCTACATGATTCTTACTATATAATTTCTTTGTACAAAAAACAATAAGAAATGATTCCTCACACATAGCATCCCTCTTTCTGCATAGTGACAAATGTAAAATACAGTTTCGAGAATTGGATGAAACTCAAATCTGCATAGTGACGAATGTCTTTGAACCTTAATTATATTATATTTGACCCAAAAAAAATTGATATAAAATTCATATTTAGAAAGATTGCTATTTCCGCTACTCAATGATCTTTAAATTCACACGATATGTTTTTTTTTAAATATTTTTTAAATAATTGTTTTGCACCTCAAATATTTCCACACATTCATTACTATGCGGAATAAGTTTTGAAAATGACATTCATCACTATGGATTTTCACATTCGGCACTACGCCAAAATGAAACAAATAATCACTTATTGGCAGTCACCAGTCAGTCATGTATGAATGAACAAACGATCCAAAGAAAGGGAAAATGACTTACTTGGTTCGCTCTTTGATCATCTGATGCTGTATTTTGAGTCTGAGCAACCTGTTGTTCCTCGCTTTCCACGTCTGCTGATGAATGCCCTTCACTTTCACTTGAAGCTGATGAGTCCTGAAAAGAAGCAGAGGACACTACACTTATTTACAAAGAGCACCGCAAATACAATAAAAACCCTAATTTTTCAGAAAGTGTTAAAAATAGAATATTAAAACTTGTTATAATTGGGCATACTGTAGGCGGTCACTAATTATAGTTGATGGGGGAGTCCTTTTTTGCATTTTTGGAGAGAAAAAAAGTTTTCCACTGATTTTTCTAAATTGATAGGCATGGATTTACAAACAAAAGGAGCAGCAAAACGTGCTTAGATCTGCTGGCAAGTCATGCTACATTAACATATTTTTACATTTACACTGATTAATTTTAGCTTTATTTCGCCTCGCTACCTGATCAGAATAGTTTGCGAATTGATAGAATAAACTAGCCATAGGGCTATTTGTATGCTACAAAATCATTTATTTCAAAATTCCCAATTCTATAATTATGCACGCTCCTCCATACAAGATGTTTAAACTGAGTTACTTAATTCACTCATTGTTTTAAACTTATGTCATTTAATGCTAGTCTAGAATTTTATTAAATTTAAAACAGCCATGAATTTTGTACTTTACCTCTTTATCTACTACTGACATGTTTTAAGCAAATTGTACTTATATTTCCATTGTGAGATAAAAGAACATGTATATAATAGAAGTATAACCCCTGCAAGACTGCAAGAGTTTATATTAATATCCATGTCTATTGGTTTACTGTACTAACTTTATTGTAACTTCGTACTAAATTTAACAGAATCAAAATTCACTTTTATTTTGACAATGTTCTGTGGTTGACTTACCGGAGATGGTTTGTGCATGCACTTCCTCTTTCCAGTTCCACATTTGCAATGGTTATTGCAAAAAGAGTCTGCTGTTATGCACGGACAGCGGCTTGAATGTTTTTGCTGGCAGGTGGATTTGCATCTGCAGGATGATGGATCTGCAACACAGCCCATGACATCTGCTAGAACAGATGCACCTTTTAACTGTGGGAAACTTCCATTCCTTCTCCTCGAAAATATTTGCACGATACAATAACTTTATAAGCAATGAAAAATGTTCGTGCTGAATTTCAAACTTTGAATGTAATAGCTTGCAAAATAAATAACATTTTGGCTGTCAGTAGCGAACGGAGACAGTGACAAAATGCGTAGGCTAATCAACTTGCACGGCGTGACGCGATAAAGATCTTTATTGATAAATCCATACGTTCGATTGCTTCCAATACTAACTCAACTTCAGGCCGACCGCGTGTTGCCAGAACGACAATTTCAAATTACAATTTATATTATAAAAAATCAGAACTTTACAAAAATATGTTGAAAACATGAAATAATTAACTCTTTTTGCTTTCAAATGTATGTTATTAATTTTCTTTTCTCAGAAATAGTAGAACTATGGTGTCATGATCACCGAATATAAATCACACGGCAATCTAACTGAATTTTATAAGGCTTGAGTATCACGATATTCCCTCCTTAAGTTCAGCTAAGTTTGTATGGAGATAAAGTTTGTATGGAGATGTGAGAATTTAGAGCATACTGAAAGTATGTCCAGACGAACAGAATAAGGAAATGTAATTTATAGCCATAACTATAGAGGAAATTGAGTTGTTGTAAAGAAATGTATCTATTGCAGAGAAGCTTAGGTCCTAGACAAAACTGTATACTGTTCAATACATATTACTATTCAAATGAGGATTAGGATTTGATTTGAGGGGAAATTTGGGAGAAGGGATGGGGTGGGGGAAGTGGTATAATTGGGATTGGAGAGGAGATATCAATGAGATTGGGACTTGACCTGGGAGGCCCCGGGTTCAATCCTGGGGTGGGTCACAGTGCACCACAACTGGTTATTGGACATTGACTTGGTTGTTTGAAGTCGATTAAAGCGTTTCGTGATAGCATTGCTACTATCATAACCGAACACGCAGGCGACGACCCGCCATTGTAATTGTGTGTTCAATTATTGGGATTTGAAGGAGGTTAATGCAATGGGAATTTTAAGCAAAGAAGTTGCAAACAAAGGATTGAAAATTAATATTCCATAGAAGATTTGTATAGAAATGACTGATTCAGGTGACATCACATCCTTTTTTTTTATTTATCTTATATAAATATTGTATTAGATTTTGTGACTTATAACCATTAAATGTTATAAAAGTGCTAAAAGAAATATATGAAGTATTTGTAATTTTTACCTGTAAGAATATAAAAAAGTATACAAAATATTATAGGCCCAGAGTATATACTTCACATTTATGCAATAATTGCAATTTGTAAAAAACTTTTTCTTTATTCAATTATAACCTTTGCTTATAAATTTATCCATTTTCTTATAGAGCACAACAGCAGGAGGTATGGTATGTAAGCTGGATGTGTGTGTGGAGGTTGGGGGCATGAAGGGGGAGGGGGCAGGAGGGAGGAGGGGAGGGGGAATTCCATACAAAATTTTAAAGTGCATTTAGTTTACAGGGCCTTAGGATTCAACAGATTTGGATTAATGAATGGGTGCAACAATTTCACAATCTATATGAATGCAATCCCAATTTTTTCCTTGAATGCTTTCATAGAAATAATAAATCTGCAAATTTCAAAGAGGAAGCCTCTGCTACACCCCTGAACACCGTTGGAAATATGGATATGTTTGCACTAGTCTAATCAAACCTAATTTTATTCTTGAGTAAAAAACAGCAATGTAAAGTATACATTTTTCTTCTTCTTTTAATTATTAGGCTGTGTTCCAAGAAACTGCTTGACAAAACACACCAAGAAGGAACTGAAAGACCTATACTCCTCTCAGTGAAGAAAAACAAGTTTTACAACAACCAAAAACATTTGTCTACACCTTCTACAGCCAATATTATTCTACTTGCTAATATTCAATCCACCCGCCATATTCCACCCGCCATATTTTGGGAGTAAAAAAGTTGCTTGTATAATGAAGAAACAAAGCTTTCACCATTAATGTTCATGTTTGCTTTTTTCATTAAATTTGTCTTGTTTTCCTTTAGCCCAATATAATATCTGGAAAAGGAAAAGGCAAGGTTTATGGAGGTGGATTGGTTACAAGAACATGCCTGTGTAAGATGGTGTATGCAAGGATTGTGTATGACCTGTACAGATTATGTATGGAACAAGCAAGAATTGTGTAAGATGAAGTATGCAAGGATTGTGTAAGACATGCAAGAATGTGTAAGACCTGCAAGGGTTGTGTAAGACCTACAAAGATTGTGGAGTATGCAAGATTTGTGTAAGGATTGTGGAGTATGTAAGATTAGTGCAAAGACAGTGTAAGTCTAGTGCAAGGATTGGGTAAAACAAGTGCAAGGATTGGGTACGATTAGTACAAGGATTGTGTAAGACTAGTGCAAGGATTGGGTAGGACTAGTGCAAGGATTGGGTAAGACTAGTGCAAGGATTGGGTACTATTAGTGCAAGGATAGTGTAAGACTAATGCAAGGATTGGGTAAGATTAGTGCAAGGATTGGGTAAGACTAGTGCAAGGATTGGGTAAGACTAGTGCAAGGATTGGGTAAGACTAGTGCAAGGATTGGGTAAGACTAGTGCAAGGATTGGGTAAGACTAGTGCAAGGATTGGGTAAGACTAGTGCAAGGATTGGGTAAGACTAGTGCAAGGATTGGGTAAGACTAGTGCAAGGATTGGGTAAGACTAGTGCAAGGATAGTGTAAGACTAGTGCAAGGATTGGGTAAGACTAGTGCAAGGATTGGGTAAGACTAGTGCAAGGATAGTGTAAGACTAGTGCAAGGATTGGGTAAGACTAGTGCAAGGATTGGGTAAGACTAGTGCAAGGATAGTGTAAGACTAGTGCAAGGATTGGGTAAGACTAGTGCAAGGATTGGGTACTATTAGTGCAAGGATTGGGTAAGACTAGTGCAAGGATTGGGTAAGACTAGTGCAAGGATTGGGTAAGACTAGTGCAAGGATTGGGTAAGACTAGTGCAAGGATTGGGTAAGACTAGTGCAAGGATTGGGTAAGACTAGTGCAAGGATTGGGTAAGACTAGTGCAAGGATTGGGTAAGACTAGTGCAAGGATTGGGTAAGACTAGTGCAAGGATTGGGTAAGACTAGTGCAAGGATTGGGTAAGACTAGTGCAAGGATAGTGTAAGACTAGTGGAAGGACTGGGTAAGATGAGTGCAAGGATGATGTAAAGACAATTGCAAGGATTGGGTATGACTACAGTGCAAGGATAGTGTAAGATGGGTGCAAGGATTGTGTAAGACTAGTGCAAGGACTGGCTAAGACTAGTGCAAGGATTGTGTAAGAGTATAGTGCAAGGATTGTGTAAGATGGGTGCAAGGATTGTGTATGAAGAGTGCAAGGAAGACCTTTGTACATAGGATGAGTGCAAGGATTGGGTGAGACTACTAAAAGGATTGTGTAAGATGGATGCGAGGATTGTGTAAGATGGATGCAAGGATTGTGTATAAAGAAGAATGCAAGGAAAGTGTAAGACTAGTGTAGGATAAGTGCAAGGATTGGGTAAAACTATAGTGCATGGATTGGGTAAAACTATAGTGCAAGGATTGGGTAAAACTAGTGCAAGGATTGTGTGAGATGAGTGCACGGATAGTGTAAGACTAGTGCATGATTATAATTTCAAATAAGATAGTGGCTAACAATATTCTTACATAATCCTTGCATGCCATAAAATTCTTAATTGATCCTTGCATAAATCTTGCATTAAACTGTGCATGCATGCACACAATTAAAGAATAGTTTTTTGCCCTAAAAATGTAATGTTTTAATTACAATATTCTTACATTATCCTTGCACAATGCTTGCATACCTTATAAGATTCTTGCTTGATCCTTGCATAAATCTTGCATATTTATATATGCATGCTTTTTTGTACTCTTGCATAATTCTTACATGACACTTAATACAAAAATTGGAGTTTTGCTAATTACCATGTCTTACATTATTCTTACATGAAACTTACATCATCCTTGCAAGTAAAAAAAAAAAAAAACCAACGAAATTCGTGGCTTACATGACCTTGCATGTTTTACATGATCCTTACAAAATCCTTGCAGAAATCTTGCATTTTAGATTGTTATGGAATATTCTTGATTTTCTTTTTTTTGGCCTTAGTCCAACATAAAGGAATTTGACTTATTCCTTACATAATCCTTACATTTGCTCTTGCATATTCACTGCATGTTTTAACAAATTTCCTCACATGTTTTTTGCATGATCCTTAGATACTAATACACTCAGTTTGATATGGGAAATTAAACTGCAGTTTGTTATATACATGTCTATCATGGTTAGTAGAAAGCAAATAGAACTGAATAGAAATTCAAACAAGAGCTGCAATTAATTATAAATAGTTAAAAAAAACAGTAAAATAATTGAATATCAAATATAGTATAAATTAGCATAAAGTTGAATTGTTGGGAGAGATTACCTTAGAAGCCCAGCTCTTTGTACCTGATGATAAATCTGAGAGCAGTGTTCCGTCATGTACTTTGGTTCTGGTTGGTTTTATGACATTCTCATTCACTTTGGATGCATACTCTTGTGTCTGGAAAAAAACAACTTACAATCAATTTTACGCTCTAGAAATATATAAGAGTTACATGACTCATTTCCAGAAATGTGAACTATGATCTTTGACATAACCTCCTGCGGCACCCCTAATCCCCTCGTCAATGCTGGTGAAAACTGTCAGCCCTCTTGTTGTTTTTTTCAGTTGCCATCCAGAAATTGTTTTATCTTCATGAGACCACTGCTGTATATCACCAGTGAAACATTGAATGTGGGAAGGGGATGGAGGCAGGGAATAAACAATCAAAACATTATCTTTGGGAAAAAGAAGACAAAATAGGAATATCAGCCAGTTGTTTCAACAGTTTCATCCTATATTGTCCTAGATGGTAGTAGCATTACAGGTGTATTTACTCAATTTGCTTCCCTTTGTTCTTATTTCTTTCTTTTCAGTCTGCATTGCTAGTCATCTTGCATCAGTTTATATTCTCTTTGCATTAGCTAAATAACACACTTGAGTCTGCATGGAGCTGTATCTATCTCTGTGTTTTTTACACTGCACAGCTGTGCTTTGCAGTACATGCATTAGTGAGTTTTAGGAGGAGGAAACTCTTTGTCATATTTATATAACCGCAAACTTGATCCATAAAACATTGAGTCAGAGCTCTACAAAAGTTAAAATGTATATAACCTAGTAACATTTTTGTGACCCCTATAAGTTTTTATTAATTTCTCTCAAATAGTAACTCTTATTATCCAAATGCAGTACCATCCCTAGGTATATCATATAAGCTTCTAATAACTCAAAGGAAAAAGTCATACAAAAACTACAACAGATATAAGACTGAAGCGAGCAAACATGCGTGATGGGTGTTACATAAAAACAGACAGGTTTTTCAAATTTGATGAATACATGTAAAACTCTAGTGATGTTAAAAGAGCAATGAGCAAATTTTAATCATGAAAAACAAGTTGGAACTTCATTCCAATAAGACATTATAAAAGCTAAGGAATTCAACAATCTGTACGACTTTGGCACTAAAATAACTGTGACTGGTGTTACAGTATATATGACAGGTAATATGATGTCTGAAATTGATCAGTTTTGATTTTTGTCCCTTAAACAATTAGAATAATCTATTTTGAATGTATTTTGATCCCTATTGCACAAAATAAGCTTTGATTTCAAGTAAAACAGTATGAAAATACAAAGGATCACTATGTATATACCTTTTGGGGAATGATATCACTGTTGTCACACCACACTATGGGTGTTGACACACTGCACTGTACTGCACTTTCAAAGATTTTAGTACCTAAAACAAGGTTTTAATGGCAAAAAATGTATATTATGATAAATAATGTATTTCAATTTACGTCATTCCTAAAATCAAGGATGCCGTTGACCTTAGTTTTTTGTAGTGCATTATGCATTTTTTACTTTATACGTAACACCCGTCACATGATTTGTGACGGGTGTTGCACATTTTGTTTCGTGCCAGAGGTTTGTAAATGTAGGTAATTTCATTGACAGGATAAAATTGATACAAAGATATCAATATGAACAAGGTGCACTTGAAGTATAATTTGTATGCACCATCCCTGTAGAGAGTTATACCAATTTTTGTTTTAACATGTGACGGGTGTTACAGTGGCAATTCCCCAAATCATATATAATCAACACATCTATAGGAACAATTTAATTCCTAAACACAAGATTTTAAAGGCTAGAACTATGCATTAATGTACTTATCTTTTAAATCTTTTATGTTTTAAATGTCATTTACTTTCCTAATATTATATACACCATTTTTTTGAATGTATATAACACCATCACACAATTTGTGATGGGTGTTACGTGTTTTATTTTACCATATGTTTGGAAATAAAAGAAATTTATTGGGTACCACTGATATATAGGTATCAGTCTGAATGAAGAGGATTTAAAACATATTTTTTATATTTCATCTCTATATAGAGTTTTAGAGACTTTTCTGAAAAAGTGTGATGGGTGTAACATTGACAATTTCTTAAATATTGCTTCAAAAAATCCAGTCATTGAGTCTACTAACTGCATAAATATATGTATACTATATGCATGCATCAGGAAAAGCAAGCACATACCTTAACCACTAAAACACAGTCAATCTTAAAAGTTAGTACACCATGAAAAAATAACCAACAAAATGATCATGCCCAATATGATGCATAACAGAATATACAGTTGCTCATTTATCACTTTTTCAAAGTTTGTATTTTAAGCCCACCCACATATTAATATGCAAGAATCACCAACATAAACGTTAGGTCACATCTGCAGACCATAAGCTATTTGTGTACACATGATGTGAATCCAGTTCATAGTTTTTGAGATATCGTGTTTACTTGTGCTTATTTTTTACAAAATCATATTAAGCCCCGCCCACTAAGCATGTTAATGAAATTCAATGTGTTTTTATACCATGAAAACATACATACTAGCTAACATTATTTTTATAACAAATAATAAACAAAACAGACAAGTGATTGTCAAAATAAGAGCATTTCAAGATTTTTATATCAAGCCCCGCCTACTCATTAATATGCATGAAATCACCACCAAAAACAATAGGGCACATCTACAAACCATGGGCTATCTGTGTACCACATAATAATACATTAATCCAGTTTACTGTTTATGTTTTTACATCATAAACATGTACACACTAGCTAACATCATAATTAGACCAAGCATGAAACAAAACAAACATGTGGTAATGTTAAAAAATGAACATTTCAAGATTTTCACTTTAAGCCCTGCCTACTCACTAATATATATAACATCATCATCAAAAACAACAGGGCACATTTACAGACCATGGGCTATAAGTGTACTAAATATGACATGATTCCAGTTTACCATTCTTGAGATAACTGTTTACAAGCTCTTTTCAGCAAAATCATATTAAGCTTAACCCAATATACATATTAGTGAAGTTCAACGTTTCTACATCATGAACATGTACATACCAGCGATTAACATAGCAGTACCAAATATTAAACAAAACATACATGCGGTTGTTAAAATATGAGCATATTAAGATTTTCACATTAAGCCTCGCCTACTCATTAATATGCAAGATATCATCATCAAAAACAATGGGGCGCATCTACAGACCATGGGCTATCTGTGTAAATATGACATGAATCCAGTTTACTATTCATGAGATACCATTTTACAAGCTCTTTTCAGCAAAATCATAATAAGCCCTGCACACTATGCATGTTAATGTAATTCAACATTTTGGCATCATGAACATGTGCACACCAGCTAAGATCATATATTTAAATACACCAAATATAAAACAAAACAGATATGTGGTTGCTAAAATATGAACATTTCAAGATTTTTACATTAAGCCCCGCCTACTCATTAATATGTATGACATCACCATCAAAAACAAATCTTTCATTTTGGGGGTAAGGTCTTTGACAGGACATAATTTGAAAAATTGTTACACTATTGACCCAAAACTTGGTAGAAGTGCATTATGTTTGGTTTGCTTTGTACACAGAAAAAATGGCCAAATCCAAGATGATGACCTAATAATTTTGGTCCAGAAATTGTGGTCCATACAGAATGACCCAATGGGGAACATTCACAATAGTTGCATATTGTGTAAAATTAGCCAGTTTTTTGGCCATAAATATAATGCAAGTGCACATTAAGGTACTTGCTAATAATATTAACCAGAAGGAAAAAACTACACCCTATATTGGAGTCAATTTAATTTCCAAATTATGGCAATTTTGACATAAAATCATGAAATTTAAAATGCTGGATTTCCAATTAGAAACAAAACAACACAATTGTTGGCATGGACTACTTCATATATGCTTCTTCAATGTACCAAATTTATTTTTGGCATGGACCTACTTCATATATGCTTCTTCAATGTACCAAAATTATTTTTGGCATGGAAGTACTTCATATATGCTTCTTCAATGTACCAAATTTATTTTTGGCATGGAAGTACTTCATATATGCTTCTTCAATGTACCAAAATTATTTTTGGCATGGACCTACTTCATATATGCTTCTTCAATGTACCAAATTTATTGTTGGCATGGAAGTACTTTATATATGCTTCTTCAATGTACCAATTTTATTTTTGGCATGGAAGTACTTCATATATGCTTCTTCAATGTACCAAATTCATTTTTGGCATGGAACTATTTCATATATGCTTCTTCAATGTACCAAATTTCGGCTTTGTAAATGCTGTCCCACATTAAAACCATTACACTTTTTAATGAAGAGGTAAAAATAATGTTTTCGCCACTTTGTGTACCTTGAATACATTTTTAAAGCTCATTAAGTTATTTTTTAATACTCGAATACATATTTAACTATCATATTTGGTATCCCCATGGTTTAAAATACTTATGTATCAAATTTCAAGTTTTTACCTTATATTCATAAGTAAACTTATTCAAGTTATTTTTGTGTCATAATTCGACAAAATTCAAAATATTGAATTTACGGAGTCAATTTTCCTTAATGTATATTAGTTCAAACAAAACATAACTTTGATTTTTTTAAAGTTTCCAGAAGTACTAGTAACTGCATTTACTTGATCTTATATGCCAATCTGCAGCATCCCTTTGAGAAATATGATAGACAATCAAGCCTCAAAATTCAATAAGCTGCAAATTCATCAATTTTCAACCAATTTTAATGAACTTCTTTTGTTACATTCATGGTTTTAAATTTATTTTTAATCAACAACTGTATATTGTAGCCGGTACACATTAATAAATTTGTACTTATACCCCTGGTGCAGTTAACCCTGCAAATTGCCAATTAGCGCGAGGCTTTGATAACTCACCAGGATAAAATCCTCTTCCTGTTTTGATGCAGATTCAGATGGTATTTCAAAAGCAATTATGTGGGAGGTATTTTTAGGTTTCAAATGTTGAAAACATCTTTTGTGAATCAAGGTAACTGATATGTTTTCACCTTCATACTTGATATAGGATGATGTCCACATTATTCTTGAAATAATATTCCCTACACTTAAAAGGATTATGTGGTCACGACATGTTCCATTTATTCAGGTTTTCAGATTCAGGTTTTCATTTGTACCCAACTCAATTTCCCTATTCAACTTGGAAGCAGTCCGATAGTTTGTGTTTTTATATTTTCAGTCAAATTTTTCTATTGATTTATGGTATATATATGTATGTGTGCATATGTGTGTGTATGTATGTGTATATATGTGTATGTATGTGGGCCTATATATATATGTATATTTACATCTTAGACGTTATTGTATTTTACCATTTACTATTATTTACCGAAATGTTTATTTTTCCTAAATTACTGGGGTTTTTTTATACAAAACTTTTATGTAACTTTTATATTTATATATATAAATTTGTTTTCACTAATTGAATTTTTTTTTTTCAGCAGTAAATCAGTTACTTCACTGGATCCTGTTCTAATACTCTCCTGACATATTAAGAAGTCAAAAATCTCAGAATACATTTTGATGAAATATAAAAGACAGAATTTTAAAGTTCCATATCTCCTAAATTGAAAAAGATATTTGAACATTTTCTTCAGTATTTTTTTCTTTAAAAATAGTATAAATATGCATAAAAACGAAAGAAATGATTTCATAACTTTTTTCTTTTTCTTCATTTCTGAAAACTGACTGAGAACCTGATGTATCTTTGAACTCTCTTCAGACATACTCGGAAAAATATATTTGCTATTGAAAATACATCGCAAATGTGCATATAACTAGGATAATCCTTAAATGTAGCATTGATCCTATACAAATCCAAAGTAGATTTTGATTTACCCTAAGAGCAGAGATTTTACATGGCTACATGTACGACACAATAATAGACTGTGGGCCAATGGTCTTTTTCGTGCAGTTTCGTGGTCCAGGTCAGAAGAGCAACATAATTTAGTACTGACAATTCTTTTATGATATTGAACGAAAATTGTAAATGTTCCACAAAAATTTCTTGCACGTCTTTATAAAAAACAATGATAAATTGGGAAATTGTACCCATCTTCTTGCGTTACGAAAAACCCTCTTCTTATCCAATAAATGATGGTAATTTCTATCACGTGATACATTCTGCAAAGAATTTGTACAAAGGTTTTACTGAGTTCCCTGGAAATTCCATCAAGAAAAACAACTATTTGCGTGATCAAGTTGACGTTAAAAATATCCTGCACAATGTTTTCATGAATATCAATGTACTGATAGGTTTTCGGTGAGTTTTATTTTGCTAGATTTATCATAATTTTAATATTACTTTTGCGTAGCTAAGACAGAAAGCAAAAGCACAAAGGGCGTGTAACATAGTGGTTGCACTAAATTTATTAATTGCTAATATTAACATTCTGAATGTGACAGAATAGTTTGAAAATTATCAGCAGAGAGATGTTGTGTATGGTGTAAAATATTTCAGTTGTTGTTTAGCCATTGCCAGCATGAATATAAAAAAAACTTTAATGTTAAATTTTTGCTGAAATTTGTTCATGGAAGTTGGAACCCTGTATTTAGAGGACAGCTTGTTTGGCCCTCGCTGGAGTCAATGAAAGAGCCAAACCACATTGACATATCATACCGTTCGGCTTCTTAGGACAAGTATAATTCTTTCAGGGCAACTTAAATTTGTACTTCACGAGGATATTAATATCATTATTATCAAGCATGATTTTAACACCAAAAAATCAACCTCAGGCCCAAGCTTTTGGGCCTAAGGCTGAGTGAAGATAACTTCAACAATAACGTGTAGGCCTATGTAACCTTTTGGTAAATTGGTAAACATCATATATTCACAATTTCACCATGAATACTACTGGTCAATACCATAAAATTGAGTCTTTCTACATATCATGAAACAATTTTACCATTAAAGTAGCCCAATAGGTGAAGCCAAACATGACAAGTAAGTTAATTTCAGGTTGATATGTCGATTCCTGCACAATGAGTGGGCGTGGGAATACAGATTGTTGTGTTGGTAAATGATGGTTTGAAATAATTTCAATAGGTTGGCTTAACTATATAATACACTGCCAATTGATATTATATTAAGAGTGTTTCCACTGGAGATATGTCACCGTGCTTGATGATTGAAATACAATCAATAAACAAATAATACTTCCCATCAGGGTTTTATCTAGCCGTGTTCTCTCTGCAGTTACTTGCATAAAAAGTTGTCATAGTCACACATTTACTGTTTACCACTTAAGTTTAAGTTTAAGTTTATTACACTTATATGGCGCATTATCTAAATAACTTATTCTAATGCCTTACAAAATATGCATATAAAGAAAATAAATACAAATGTGTAAATAAGATAAGCATGAAATATAAAGAAAACAAAGAACAAGAAAATTATGAAGAGGACTTGAAAGCACAATTAAATAAGTGAGTCTTAAGCAAGGTATGGAATTGTTTAAGGGATGGAGCAGATTTGATTGAAAGAGGTAAGTCATTCCAAAGTTTTGGGCCAAATATTTGCAAAGAGCGATCGCCATATGTAAGTTTACTTTTTGGAACATAAAGGATGAGGTGGTTTTGAGAGCGAAGGCGGTAACTAGTTTGTTTATAATGAAACATTTCGGTCAGATATAATGGGGCCATGTTATGAAGGGATTTAAAAATGAGTATTAAAATTTTAAATTTAATTTATATGAGACAGGTAGCCAATGAAGATTTTGCAGTAGATAAAGTGATGAAGTGAAACGTTGTTTTGTGATGAGCCTTGCAGCATAATTCTGAACATGCTGCAACTTTTTCACTGTAACACCTGGCACCCCTGCAAGGAGGATATTGCAATAATCTATGCAGCTATGCACAAGTACATTTACAAGTGATATTGCAGAGCTTCTGTCCAGAAACTTCATGCACCTTCTAATGTTAAATAAATGGTAAAATGCTGTTTTGCATTTGTGATTGACATGGTCAGCCATTGTCATACCTTGATCTAACCAAGCGCCCAAATATTTGACAGTGGAAGATAATTTTACACTGTCGTTACCAATAGCAATACTGCCAATATTTAATTTTTTTAGTTGGTAATTGGATCCAAAAATAATGACTTCACTTTTTGAATCATTCATTTTTAACTTGTAAAATGAAATAGTTATGAAATGATTTGCTAATTAACCCTGGCGTAAAATCTAGGTGTGGTTCCTGGATTGCTGGAACTGTGTTGTTTCTGTTAACAACTGTCTACTCAGGGATGGGGTGTGAAAATAGACACTAGCATTGCTGTGGAATTAATTGTTATTGGTGTACTTCCATACTGTGGGGTTATAGGCTCTCTTTTGTTTGCACCTTCGAAAAAGAAAACAAAAAATGTGGGAAATGTTTCACTCAAACTGTCTATCCAATCAACAAAATTTATGAGCAGTGTTGAAAAGCTAAATACTTATTATCACCTTTTTTTCTTCTTTTTTCTTTAGATTACCAGGATAAACTATAGGCAAAGAAAAACCGCAGCAAGTGCAGACACTCTGTACACCTGTGATCGAGTAGTGGCAAGAAACCAAGAGGACGTTCAGAGAATGTTCTTCCTATGCTTGTATTATTTGTAAGGGTGACCGTTATACTTAGGAAAGAAAAGAAGGACACAAGTGCTTAACCCAGTGGTTGAGAGTTGCTGTTCGGAACAAGACATACCATGTTGATCAAATACCTGCCTAGCAGCTGTGTTGTGTAAAATACTTTATTCCGCTTGCTTTAACTCCACTCGGGTTGTGAAAATTAGTACCAATCTTTTTCTGTCGTGGCCCGCAGGACGCGACAGGTCTAGTATTGTAAACTTCATGCTCAAAATCCCACCATCTTTTAATTGAGAATTATTTTTTCTACAATCAATTTCAGCAATGCTAATTCAAAAATTTATGGTGTTGTTTTTATTCGCAAAAATCATGTAAATTGGCAACGTTGAAGAATGCAGACGAAAAGTTTTGATGCCAATCCGATATTTTAATAGCCAGGACCAAAACGTGATATGAAGAATGGTATCTTTTAGATATTTTTACTGTTTCAAAAACATAATAGAAAATATTTAATACACCAAAATATTTTTTGAAGAGTCACAAAGAGATAGTGAAGGAGAATGATATTATTTGAATTTTAAAATGAACGATGCTAGTCTAACCTGAAACTTCAACAACTAAGTTAAGAAACTGTTAGCGTGGGTACGTATGCGGCTTTCCATCTGCTGAAGTAATCTTGCAACCTGAATCTGAATCTGATTGGGTAATGGTAATGGAAACTTATAGTATAGCACACATTACTATATAAACATTCAATGGTGCTTTGCAAACTTACAGTTTAAGTCGGCAACAATCCTTCTAAACATAAAAGACAACCGAACGTAACAAGTATGAGGAAAAAACAGTCTACAAGTTTAGTAGGCTAAGTTTAGCTTTGAAACAGTTTAGACTTGGTGAATGTATATCGATGTCTGGTGGTCTGGCTGTAAAGCATTTCAATCTTTTAGTGTTTGATCAGTTAGGGAATGAAGGAGTCTTTCTTTACATTCATTTTGGCATAGAGATAGTGGAAATTCAGATATTATGATTATTTCTTGTATTATTACGTTTGGGGTTAGGTTATCATTACCAATGGTGATAATTGTCATAGATTTTACACAGCATATGGAAGCGGGTGTTCTTTCTTCTGGTTTTTAGGAGGGTCCCATCTAATTTATGACGTCTTTATTTATCTATTCTATTTTAGGATAAATCAATTAATACCTACATCACCTTGTTATCTTTCTTTGATTTTCGTTTTTGAGGAAACTGACCGAGGGCTGGTTTTAGATTATGGAAGACAGACTGACAGAGGTGCGTAGGTAGTTAGAGGCCACCCCTGAAAAGGGTTTCCCAGGTGCATGCATGCTTTCATTTTGATGACAAATTGTGAAATTATTAATATAAAATTGAATTTTTTTTTTAAATCTTGTTCAGTTTTGGCAAATTGAAGATTTCACAAACATACAGGAAATTTCTTGGAAAATGAAGGAGATTTCCTGAAAATTGATGAAGATTTCCATAAAGTTTGTGAAAATTTTGCAGAAATTGAAGAAAAGTTTCTGAAAATAAAGAAAATTTCCTGAAAATGAAGAAAAAATCCTATAAATCCAAGGAGACTTCACGAAAAAAAAATCATGATTTTTCCTAATTAGCGTGGGCAAAAAGATAAAGGCCTATTTAAAAATTGTATTGCTTTGAAAATTCATTATGATTCCCATGTGCACATGCCCCTGATATTATAAGAACTTCACCTCTGTGTCCTAAGGTTTTTGGTTCTACCGTATTTTCTCTAATAAACGCCCCCCCCCCTCTCCCCATCATTTTTCATACTTTCAGGATGTAACAACGTACGTTTAACTTACCGAATGTGACTTGAAAAGGCTGTAAGTCGAACGTATCCAAGTGGAAAATATGCAAAGAGTATATTCCATTAATAATCCATGCACAATAATGCTAAAAACACAAAAATCGCTTGAAGAATCTAATATCATAGGCCTAAAAGAAATTGCCGTTCTTTTGTAAGTAACATTTTTTTCTTCATACTTAACCCTCGAATAAACGCCTCCCTGTTTTCCAAATGCAACGCCCCAGGGGCTTTTATTAGAGAAAATACGGTATGTTGTAGATTGTGGCCGTTGAAAATTTTGGTACAAAATTGATATTTTGGATAAAATATTGAAGCTTTCGGGGCCACAATGAAAGATGTTTGGTCGAAAATGGAAGAATTTTTAGTGCAAACTGCAAAGATAATTGCAAAAAATGCCACACATGGTTCATTTAATATTTCAGTTAATTATTTTCATGGCTTCGACAGAATTTTGGGAGGTGAGGGGAAGGCTAAGTCCCCCTCCAATAGCCCCTTTAAACACTTCACTGCTTTCTTGGCGTTTATTAGAGAAAATACGGTATGTTGTAGATTGTGGCCGTTGAAAATTTTGGTACAAAATTGATATTTTGGATAAAATATTGAAGCTTTCGGGGCCACAATGAAAGATGTTTGGTCGAAAATGGAAAATTTTTTAGTGCAAACTGCAAAGATAATTGCAAAAAATGCCACACATGGTTCATTTAATATTTCAGTTAATTATTTTCATGGCTTCGACAGAATTTTGGGAGGTGAGGGGAAGGCTAAGTCCCCGCCCCCCCGCCAATAGCCCCTTTAAACACTTCACTGCTTTCTTTATTACTATCTATACAAAAAAATCAAATGCCATGACAACCCTTTTTAAAGGGTGTTCTTGTAAGGAGTTAATTTTTTTGATACGCTGATGTCCTATCCAGGGGGAGCCTTTGGCTCTCATCTGATTGTGTCATGGATGCTGGGGATAATTACCTGTTCTATGAGCCAAATGGTTCAAATTATACTTATTTCATTTGATTGTAATTTATCCATTTACTTTCTTTAATTGTGGTGTGTGCATACATCTTAGGGTTTCTGTTTTTTAATACCTTAGGATTTCTGTTATTATCTAATTTGTAATCAAAATTATTAAGACATTTTCTTGTGGATTTCAAATTGAGGGGATACATCTTAAAATAACGCAGCTTGTGCATTCATATTCTAAAGCGCTCAATGAAACATTGAGTCTAATACGCTACCAATCAGGGCACACAACTTTGCTTTCCTTCTCCACTCTCAAATACTGAGAAGAAAAATGGAAAGGGTAGCTCTTTAAATCAGTGCTTTTCAGTGATACTTCAGGAGATGTAGCACGTCCTTCTTGGAGATCATGCAGGAATGACACTAATTTGCATATAAGACATGAATGCATTTAAGTCATTGGTTACAGGTGGATTCCAGTATTAAAACAAAACAAGATTTATATTTCATACCACTTTCTCATTTGCTTTTTTTTTTCTTCAAAACTGTTCTGTATGTATACATACAAATTCACATTGCATGAACAATTAGAAAAAATATTGTACCTCATGCCTCAGTGTACCTTATTTTTATTATTAGGTAACTATAAGAGCAATACTGATGTAGTTTTCAAATTAGGGATAAGACATTGGGGCTCCCACCAGGTGAATCCAGGAATTTAGGCTAATAGAATCATTGATATATTTGGGACAAATTTTCCTTGATTTTTTGCTGCTGGAGAGTTGAGATGACCTCCTAGCCCCAAAAAAGTAAACCATCATAGGGGTTACCAGGTTTTCCCCTGACTAGATAGGGTGGGTGAGGGGTCACATCTCTGTGCTACATAACACTGAATACCTATATTCTATATTCCTGGTTAGAGGACCCTTACCAGGTGTAGGTTAGGGACATAGCTACCATAGGGACGTTGGTGGCAATTCCCCCTGCATAATTTTTCCTGCTTTGAATTTTAATACAGTAGGTATATGGAGACAATGAGCCGCACAGGAGGAAATTTTTCCACCCAGATCCGCTCGTGCTCCTTTTGCCCTGTGAAATGTCACACCGCCGGCCCTGGTGCAGGTTCTTAGAAGAGTGGGGTACCAATATGCAGCAGATGTGTGTAGCCAGAGGGTGTCTGGGGTAATGCCCCCCCAAAAAAATTCTTGTCCCAGTATAAAAACATGACAGTTTAAACAACATGGTATAAATAATGCAGTACACATGGGCTTGTATACCCTAAATTGGATCACTTGTCCCCACCCCAAATGGGACATTCCCACCTCCCCCCTGAAATATGATCCTGGTCACGCCCCCATCCTGCTGATTTCAGGTTCATCCCCTCTGTTTTTAGATACAATCCATGAACCACCCATTGCCACCAGTTCATGCTGTCATTCTCCTAGCATGCCTTCTACACCCCAACCACATAATCTGACAGATTTGCTTTAAAACAGAAGTCATTTTTCATCTTTCTATGTCATAATGATGCATATAATGATTACTTTGCAAACTGATCATAGAAGAATACTTCAATTTGGCAAAATTATCTGGAAACCGTTGCAATTTCCCATTGCCTATGTGTGATATCAAATAGTTCCATGAAAAGAGGGCACCCTTCGCTTCACTTGAACTTTAAATGCTAATTACTCCTAAACGTGCAATAAATTGTTGTAAAACATTTTGAAATCGTATTTATTTATATATGAGCTACATAAAAAGTGCAGATTCATGTTACCCTTTTGACCTTAATCACAAAAAATACAAGGGAATTTTAGCCTTTGGCCCATAGTCTATAACAGCTAACCAGCAAATATACTTCACTTCACTGTTTGTTAACTCTGGGGAGATTGATACTGTCTTACATGTTACATGTACATGTGAAACCTGTCACCATGACAACCAACTCATGAATATCCAGGTGCCAGAGATCACAAAGTATTTTCTGTAAAATCATATTTACTATTCCAGGGGGAATTGATGGTCCCTAGTTGCAAAGCAAAATAAAAGTTTGTTCAAGTTTTTATGATCATTTATGATGGGATAAAACTGATCATAAAATATCAATTTTCATATAGGGCAGTAATATAGAGATGATTTCTTAAACAAAAATTGATTGATATGGCACAATGAATAGACAAAATAAGCCAATTACCAGTTGAGTTAGGTTTTAATAAATCAATTCCTATCTTTTACATTAATGTTTAGGACACATTTCTTGAGAAGAAACTAGCAGTTCAGATTAATTAGAAAAGTAATTAGTGTTTTCATCTAGGCAAGGGGTAATTAAAATACTATAGTACTATATCCTGAAGTTTATTTAGCAAATAAGAAAAAAACATATATATGTTTTTGTCCTTGCTGAAGCTAATTAGCATCACAAGTCTCAAAGGAATATTCCCTGGGAATTTCAATTCTATGTATCTGATAGAATTTTTTTTTTTAAACAGATTGGTAAAAAATTCATGTTGATATCTCATTCCTAGAAGAAGTTATTTAACTTGAAAGATTTTTCTTGCCCGCATAAAAAAAAGACTTTTGTACTGGGTTTAAGTCATCATTATGATGTCATCACATCAGAGTTTGTGTTAGAATTTTTTGTCTGGCGTATTTGGTTACGACAAGCCATTGATTTTCGGCGTATTTTGTCAATTTGCTGTCGTATGTACAGCGCATTGTGAAATGTACAGGGCACTGCGCACCAGCGAAGCTTGCAAGTAATGTTAACACACACACAAAATGTGTAGGCCAGCCTCGCTAATATGAATGAAATATTAAGGAAAAGGTCTCACTTAATCCTTCTATAAAGCCAAAATAACATTGAAAAATACTTTTGTTTATCATACATATCCAAACTTCCATGAGGTTTTAGTGAACTTTGACCAATTATCAACGATAATATACTATTGAGATCTCGAACGTGACTATACTTCTTCACAGTATAATAACTTTACTTGCAGATTGTAATCAATTCAAAGATACACGATCTTACACATACAACACAATACAAGTGGAAAGTAGAATCCTATAGCTAATAATATCATTGACAATTGACAGCCTGCATTCAAAACATCAAAACTTTCATGTACAGTGTACATGTTAGTATAGTACTAGCCTATATGAGTTTATGCACAGTACTTGTAATTCAAATATAACTTACAAGAAGAGATTAAAAACATTCTTAATATTTGAAAAAAAATCCCAATCATTTACAAATATAAAATTATTTTTCAAAGATCTCTATTAAAAGTGCTGTGATGGATGACTTATGACTTAACAAGCTCTTTTATGCAGACAAGAAAAATCTGTAAAATTCCATAACTTCTTGTAGGAATAAGATATTAACTTGGTTTTTCACCAATCTGTTTCTTTTATTGTCCTCTATCAAATAAATTAAAATGAAATTCCATGGGAATTATTCCTTTAAGCATTTGGCACTATGTTACTTTGCATGTATGCATACAATTGCTACATCATCATTACTATGGTTTCTAAAATCAAAAGTTCATCATCCGTGAGGTGAACTATGTTTAATTAAATATCTATGGACAAGTGACATTACCTAAACTGCTTACATATCCATTTAACCATGAAAATAGCAAATATCCAACTACAATTGGTTAAAAATTGACCACTTTTTGAATTTTTAGGTATGGAGAGAGGGAGCTAGAACTTCCACCTAGGTTGACCAAGAACTTGGGAATTGATATAATATTCATTCATAGACAGAATCTTACATAAACTGATGAAAGTCTGCAATAGCTTTCAAATGTTACCTGAAATGCTAGCTTGCTGCAAATATGCACTTGATCAATTTCAAGCTTGTTGAAGTTCGGACAAGCTCAAAAAGGTTCCTATACTAGCTGCAGGTGTGAAGCATCCTTGTTTGAGTTGTAAAATAAACTGTGATTATACAGCAGGCTTCAAGTTTCTTTACGAGGTTTAACATGACTATTTACTTGGTTGGATTCAAGACCAGAGGTCATTGGACAGCATAGTATTCGCGCCGCTGGAGTGAAACAAAGCCATCAACTGTGTTTGTTTACATATCATATGCAATACGTAGCATGGTAGACCCAGATTTTCAACCACTTAAGGCACAAATTTGCCTTTCAGACAACCTATGATAATCGGTTCGGGATATGTGGAGTCGCTTTGTTGAGTTTGTCCGATCGTCAGTAAAAAACGATTTAAACTTTAAACAATTGCTATTCTTAATGCACAATCAACTAAAGAAGCATTTAATAAGTGAAAATTGAGTATAGCTAACAATTTGCAATCGTAAATATTTTGTCCGACTTTGCATACCACATGCAGACACATATGGACTTTACGTTCGCCGTAACGCGCAAAGCTTTGTTTTCACTCCAGTAAATAAAGTCTTCTCCCGGAAGTGACGTGGCACCAACCAAGTGAATAAGCATTCACAAATCTCAATTAATCACTTCTGTGGCATTTGATCCCTATTCATCACACTGACACTTTCCAAGAGTGCTTTTCTTTAAACTTTCTTCTCTTTTTAAGTAATATAATTGATATGCAATTTGTAGTGGAATCTCCCATATGACATTAAATGTCATCTCTATAACAAAATATTATTCCCAATTATCAGCATTTCCAAATTCATATTATCATATATATATATATATATATATATATATATATATATATATATATATATATATATATATATATATATATATATATATATATATATATATATATAAATCACACACACATTAATATCTATATAAATATATACATATATATATAAATCACACACACACATTCATTATATATATATATATATATATATATATATATCTTGCCTCCCCCATATCTAGGTTACCTCCTCCTAATCATCTTTACTACTAGAACTAACAGGTGCTTCTGCCATTTGATCAAATATCTGCTTCAGTGAAGTGGGCAAAATAATCAAACTTTAAAGACAAAATGCAATTAACGCAGCAAAATATTTAAAATGGTGTGAAATTGTTGGCACAAACCCCCAAGGGTATTGCATTAGGTATGCAAAGGACTGCATGATCACATTAGGGTTATTAACTTAAACATGCCGATTACTCATTTAGGTGTAGCCTACTTTGCCTTAAGCTTAAAATAAAGTGTCTTGTTAAGTCTACCCTTTCCTTTTCCTTTTCGGTGCATTGTAATCATAATTCAACACTTTTATTTCATGAAAGCTGTGATAAGGTTAGAACACAAGTTCAAAATTCTGTCTGATAGTCTTAAGTTACTTTGAGGACCAATGAAAACCAGGAAAAACTAGAATGTTCTGAAATCCATCCCCCAAATCCACCCAAATTTAATTAAAAATTGCACATTTTACAGCTTTTTCAGACCATATTGTTCAAGACAATTCACAAACTTGCGACTTCATCTAATCTCCATTTGTGAATGTCAAATCCAATGTGCTCCAAACCTTGAAAAACCTTGTACATACATTAAAATTTAAGACAAAACACCTTGGAAATTGGGTAAGTCATAATTTCAAAACTTTATAGGCAAATTTCAAAATTCAAAGACTGAGCTATTTATTGCTCTCTCTGTTATATAATCATTATCTTAGATATCACTACAAATTTAAGTAAAATCTTTTTGAGAAACCAGTGTTTTTGACATCCTTAATGCAGCATATTAAGTATACCATCCGTTTCAAATCACCAGATTTCATGAGAAAAAGCTCTTTTTTCCGTATTTGAATAAGTATTTTGTTATGGTCATGTGAGACTTCTGACTAACGATTTTACACTTCAATTTACATGCAAAATCTTGAATATCAAAGACAACACAATTTTTATATTTTTGTTTGCACAATTACCTATCGCTAGCAATTACAACTAAGCACTGTAAGAAAACAAATATGGATCTTCTGCTAATCACAATCTACATTACACAAAGTCATTACCCTGTAATAAACTTTGAAACTGTTTTAGGAGGACATTGAATCTACTTGACTTTTAAAAAAAAAATTCAATGATCCTGCAGTTGAGGGTTCAATGAATGAAGAGCTGTCAAAAAGTTAAAGGAAAGTTTACCAAAATAAAGCATTCTGAAGAGTGAGATATAAACAACGTTTTTAACATAATCCAATATAAGTGGCTAATCTGATGACAAAGAGATTCAAACTGGTGTAGATACAGACAATCAGCTAGGTTTCCAATGCTGTGATGAATACAGTACACTTGAAACAGCTTTTATTTTTAAAATGGATTTCTATTGTAAAAATGGACTGGAAAAAGCCTTCACATTGCCATTGTACTCCTTTATTGGTAGTTAAAACCACTCTGTACCAGAATAGCTAACTAGATTTTTGCTTGCTATTCCGGTACAGTGTATTCAGTACCAATAAAGGAGTATAATGGTAATAGGAAGGCTTTACTCCAGTCCATTTTGACAATAGAAATCCATTTTGAAAATAGAAGCTGTTTTAAGCTTTTTTTCTATAAATATCTTTATTTAGTGAGAACTTGATCCGGTTTGGATGAATTCTTTCAAAGAAAACGTGAGCAACAAAGTGCTAATAATGCAGAATATAATATTTTGGTTGTGCTGTATCAGTGTTCAATTTCATCAATTGTGTATTAAAGAATAAGTTCCATGGTAAATTGCATCTATATGATAAAGGACAATGAAAAGAATGAACAAGTAATCCAACATCTTTCAGATGTGTGTAGAAGTGAAATCAAAGGAGAGTCACATCAGAGCCCCATACTCCTAATTTTTTGTTTTGATAACTTTTAAAAACAATTATGATTTATGACTTATAACAACCACTGGATATGTCAGAATAGAATTAAAACAGTGCGTGAGTTACAGTAGCTAGGATAATGCTCCACCAAAATAACTTATGAATTATGTAAATAAGTACAAAAATTAAATCAATTTCAAACAAATGAAATAAAAGTTATTAAGTATGTAAAATGTTTTACCTACTTGGGCCCTTAAGGGTTGATCGCTTACAAGAAATAGACAACCATTTGTTTTCCTTTGTACAACTGTTTTCCTTTTTTGGAATGTAATTTTGATGTTTTCATCATGTAACAGACTAGTAAAAAAGAGCTTCTGAAGTCTTGAATCTGACAAAGATGTTTTTCAACCAAACTATAATTTGGGTATTCCTAAAATACTGTACTTGCTTGACTTTCCTCACCAAGTCATTTTCATATACACACTGCCAACATCTTTAAACTTGTACACCTCCTGAGAAGATATTAAAGTGATCTTGTCTCTCCTCCTGTGGCGTAGGAAGTAGTGGGGGGCATGGGGGGAAAACTGCCCGTCTCCCTCCGACTGGGTTTTGCTTTTCGTCTTTTTCCCGGTCTGGCCAAACTGACTAAAATTTCAGGAGAACTTGTCAAAATTTCCCGAAAACTGGCCATAATGACCCCATAATTGACCATAATGACCTGATAACTTGCCACAACTTCCCTAAACTGACCAAAATTTGCTAAAGTTTCCTGAAATTGAAGAAAATTTCTCAAAAATGAAGGAAATCTTTCTGAAATTGAAGGAAATTTCCAGATTAGCAGATTTACCAGTAAAATTTTTGCACTTGGTCACAGGGAAATTTTAGGGCTTTTTGCCCTCACAGAGAGGTGAACCTTCCTATGCCCATGCATGGTCTCCTCCTCATTACAAGATGAAATGCACGCCCACTGATCTGTTCCATTTATATCATTGCACTTTCTAATAATCAAAAGCCAGCTACATAAAGTGTTTCATAATTCTCTTCAAATCATTTTCCACTTCTTCAAATTAGATTAAAAACAATATCAAACTGCATGGAGCTCATGAATTTCAATTTAGTACATCTACATTCTTTGATAAAACTGTTGGAATAGTTCAGCATCGCAAAAAGCTGAATATTAATAGTGTTTTTCAAACTATTCTGGTACAAGATAAAAACATTGAAATTACAGCCAAGAAAACTGTTCCACAACGGAAACACAAAGTTGTATATTTCTTTGAAACGATCAGCCCTAAATAGGTCAAAAAAAGCAATATGTTATTGTTTGTTTTTTTTGTGCTATTTTAATGATTTTTTTGTTTTTGTTTTCTCTAAGACTGTAACAGATTAAGATGATAAGGTAAATGTTTTACATTCCAAAGAAGTTGGATCCTTCATTCAAATCTTTTTTTCTTTTTTATCTCTCATTTGCACATATATTTCTAGGTTAATTACACTAACCATTCTCTTCTTTCAGCCATAAAATGTTGTCTGGAATTTGTATGAAAAAGGTCAATTACTTCAATTGTACACTTACAAACTGGCATCAATCATCACTTCACCATTCTAATTAGTCTGTGCCAAATCTGATAAAATTTATTATAACATCCGCAGAACCCATGAATTTAGGTTTGTTAGCAGAATGTTGGACTGGGAGGGAAAGATTCTGCCAAAAAATGCAGGTAGATTATTGTAATCGAACAAACTTTGTATCATAGGCACACCCACCATATCTGTTACTCTGTCTATGTTGTTAGGTAGCAGACTTGTATTACAACGATACTACTAACTTCGACAAAATTGTTGTCACATTTTCCCCTTCCACCCCATTTCAATGTTCAAGAAACAAAAGTGTCCATGGATGATCCTCTTCAACTCCAACATTGAGATGAGTACAAGGGGCTTAAGCCAGTCGGGTAGCATGCCTATTAATAGGAACATAAATGTTCCTCTTAATGGAAACATTTTGCTACATGGAAGGTGCCATTTTGTGATAATTCTCATCATGATCCTTTGCTATCCTAACGTTAAAGCCTTATGCAATGTTACATATTTCACATTTGAAATACCTCTGGGGAAAGTATCTTTGCGGGGGGAAACTTAAAACTCATGAAAATGCCTTCATTACTGTCATGGCTAAAACTTTTCCACTCCCATTTGATATGTTCATGTTTTAGAAATATTAGAAATAATAGACAATAGAGCTAGGATTTTAGGCAGGAAATGGCCATTTTGAAAATTCATAATTTTTTCAACACAATAATTTTTGATATTTCAAGTACATAAAATAAAAACTATGACATTCTATCGGAACATCTGAACAATATGACTCATGACTTCAACATTCTTGTGTGTTATAAATGTTCCTATTAATAGGCATGCTTCCGGACTGTCAGCACGTGACAACTAATTTGTCCAAGATTGTAGGTCCAAGATTGTAGGTTCAATTCCAGTCCAAAGTCATTAATTGTGAAACAAGCAGCTGCTCTCTATGCTCCAGTCCACTGAGCCTTAATACAAAGGAGTTCCTTCATGTGCCATGAGGCTTAATAACATCCTACTAGGCTTTCACCAGTTATACTTGTTTACCTCAATCCTAAAATATACAAAATATTGTCGGTAAGCCCACAAACCACAGATGTTAAAGCATCCTATAGTTTGGTGACATTTTCCATTTTCACACAGTCTACACCTATCAACCAAAGTGTTAGCAATTTCTTGAGAGAATCTACTTAAACTACACTATACTTATTGCTATGCAACCTTACACGAATCTATGCAACTTGATTGGGATTTCTTCTGAAAAGGAAACTAAATTATTTCTTTATACAAAGAACTATTTTCTATCTAACAGAAACTGTTTTTAACGAGGAACTGTATTTTTTAACAGAAACTGTTTTTTCAAACAGAAAAGCTTTTTTATAATATAAAATCTCTACTTTCTGACAGGAAACTCTACTTTCTGGAGAAAAAAACTATATTTTTTTACAGAAGAGAAAACTCTACTTTTGCACAGAAAACTGTACGTTTTAACAGAAAAATGTACTTTCTAATAGAAAACTGTACTCTCTAACAGGAAACTGTATTTCCGTAAGAAAAATACTTTATTCATGATCAACTATTTATACTTACTGTAATCAGGGATGCTGTTAAAGACAGTCTCCCTGCTATAATCAGAATAATTCTGACTAACAGAGGCTTTTTGAATACTTTTTTTAAATATATATTTCAAATAACAAACAGTAAAACACAGATAAACAAACTTTGTAACCTATGATGTAATATTCTGTGAAAAACAAACATGGACGTTAATTGCTCTTGGAACATATTCTAAAAATTCCTTGAAATTTTCTTCCTTCATTTGAGTGTTTTTACAGCAAACTTCCATGTGCCATAGATAAGTCTTGGAGCACAAAAAGCCAGTATTATTTCTTTAACTTTTAAATATTGATTCATGGAGGTTATGTCCCTAACAGGTGTAAAAAAAAAAAATCATCATCATGTGTTTTTACTTCTCTCTAAAGTGGAAAAGAATCCCCACTGAGATTATTTTTGTTCAGTTTACAATGTTGTTTTGCTGGATATAAATGTGGTAACATGAGTGTTTCACGAGTTACCTGCTGAGCAACATTTTTTACATTATACCATTAGGACACATGATTTGTCTGAAATTTGAACAATAAAGCCAACCGTCAAGGGATTAATGAGATTCAGATTGAGGAAAACAACACATTTTGGAAGAACATGTCTGGAATTGCTTGTACTGCTTTACAAATGTGTTCCATAGGAGAGGTCAACATTTCCAGTAAAATATATATCTGTCCCTTAAAAACACTTCTTTGAACCAAAACAGTACAGAAAAAGTACCGAATAAGAAGTAAAAAGCTCATGTTCTAATAAGCGCCCATCAAGCATTTTCTTTCACTGATAACATATCCCAACGTCGAAAATGCAGCCCCCCTCCCACCCTTATGAGGTCTAGAGTTTTTGTTTTGCTTGTAATTATTAACGTATAATGGGTCCCCCTTTTGAATATCCTGGATCTGTTTATACTTTTGCGTAATCAAACAACTATGGCTTAATTATCAAATGGGCCCCATGTACAAGAAATCCCCCAGGCTTACATTGGATCACAATATGACAGCAGCCCTGGGAATATTATGAAGAAAACTAGAATGGTAAATACCATTTTACAGTTATCTTCTAAGGAAATATTAAATGTTTTGTAGACTTTTTAAGGAAACTAGTCTTCAATCTGTCTTAAGTGTCTCTAAAAAACTTTAATATTTTGTAAGGAAATTCTAACCTTCCATAAGGATATCTGAAGAAACTTTGAACTTTTTCTGAGAAACTCTGAAGAAACTTTAATATTTTCACATTTAACATTAAACTTTTAACATTTTGGAGGAAATCTCAGGAAAAACTGGCCGGCTGGCTGGACAAAATCGCCATTACATAGGTTCGCATTATGCTTCGCATGCTCACCAATAAAGCAGAACTGAATGAGAGCGCACGACTATTCCTAGAAAGGATGACAATCCATCGCAGGTTAAATGCTGGTACTCATTTTAAAGCTGTGTGGAGTGAAGCAATTAGAGTAGTGTCATGCTCAAGGACATGCTCACAACAGGAGTCACTCACTGTAACTTCGCATTGAAGTATGACTCCTTACCCACTGATGGCATTAAATATTTCCTTCAACAGTTTCAAGATTAGAACTTGAGAACTACAATTTTCTCTAAATTTTTAGCTTCTAAATATAATGAGAATCTTTTCTTTCCTTACATTTTAACTGGGAGCGTCCAAATCCACCCAAAGACATATAGGAAGGCAAAGGAGAAACAAAATCAGACTTCTTTCAACTTAATTTTAATTATATGATTCTAGTTCCAAGAACTAAAGTGCCAATTCAATGCTGAAACTGGATCCTAACTGCACATAATCAACCCTTCCTATCCTCTTTCCACCCCAAGCCCCCTTACCCCATCCTGGATCCACTCCAACATTTTTCAAATACATATTACTCCTTCCAAATGGCTTCACACTTGTACTAGGTATAGCTCAGGGTTCTTATTTGCGGGGAACTTGCCCAAGTTTAAATCTGAAACATAGAGAATGGATCTTGTCATTTATCTTGATGCACTTTCTCGGATTTGGCTGGAAGCATGAACCCAAGAACCCTCACGGGCAAAGTCTTCTTCAATATTATTCATGAACCAGGTTTCAATGACAGTGCATTGTCAAAGTCTCTGTGCAAAACGTAAAGTAGGATATTGACCTACGACTACATTTATACCTTTATCATATTGCAATAAATGGCTCATCAATATGCGCTCAAACATTATCCCATCCTAGAACATACTTCCCATGAACACTCATTTACACGACAAAACAACAGCATCAGGAAATGGTATGTATAGTAAGAGTTTATAGTATTTAAGTGCTTACATTACAAATGAGCCATTAATTACAATCAATAATGAGGTTATAATGAACTCCGTGAGGTTTCACTCCAAAACAAGATGACTGTAAACACTCATGAGCGCCTTTTGTCTTGTTACAAAATTCACTACAGAGGTTAAGTATCAATTAGAACTGTAGAGAAAAGAGGCAAATTGTGAAATCTGTAAAAATCCATGATTTAATAACCAAACAAATCCTGCAGACTGTGCCGGAAATAATTAAAATCTTCACCAAACATTTTATACGTACAGTACATCTTATGCAAATTATATATTACAAAACAAATCTGTTTAAGTTCTTTTTCTTCAAAATTATCATTATGTATATCATTCCCCCTCAATATGAGGGGCTGAGTCGCTGACAACAAAACAAAACAAACAAACAAACAAACAAAATTAATAATTAAATAATGAAAATCTTCACCAAACATTTTATACGTACATCTTATGCAAATTATATATTACAAAACAAATCCGTTTTAGTTCTTTTTCTTCAAAATGTTCATTATGTATATCATTCCCCTTCAATATGAGGGCTGAGTCGCTGACAAATTTTTTTAAGAAAAATTAATTAATTAATAATTAAAAATCTTCACCAAACATTTTATACGCATACATCTTATGCAAATTATATATTACAAAACAAATCCAGTTAAGTTCTTTTTCTTCAATATTTTCATTATGTATATCATTTCCCTCGATATGGGGGCTGAATCGCTGACATAAAAAAAATTAGAATACAAATCTCCTAAAGACTGAAATGGATTTTAATTAAAAAGGTAGTTTAGATTAATGAACCCAGAACCAAAACAATTTGTGGTTTCAATGCTTCATTTTCATAAGCTGATTGATTTGCAAAATTTGTATTAATTGTCATGTCATTGCATATCATGAAATATTTGTTCCAGGATATCTATTCATAATCCACACCCACCATGCAGATCAATACAATTGTTGACAACATTAGCATAGCAAGTATGATGCAAAAACGTTTGCTCATTTATCCAATTTCAATTTGTAAGTGTATAAGCCTCGCCTACTCATTTATACTCATGACATCACTGCCACAACATTAGAGCATAGTACAGACCATGACCCATCTTGTGTACCTGATATGTAATACAATATAATATAATTTATTTATATAGCGTTTTTAGTATACATGTATTCAAAAACGGTTTACAAAAAAATAAGATACTAGAATAACATGAATAAAAGATACAATTAATGCCCAGCCAAAAAA
Source organism: Chiridota heheva (assembly GCA_020152595.1). Classification (NCBI taxonomy): domain Eukaryota; kingdom Metazoa; phylum Echinodermata; class Holothuroidea; order Apodida; family Chiridotidae; genus Chiridota; species Chiridota heheva. The sequence goes on from JAIGNY010002074.1 coordinate 475,755, forward strand.
ATCAACACTTAAAATACAACTTAAATAAATGGGTTTTCAGCGCTCTTAGAAATTTTACGTGATTATCAATATTGCATATATTACTAGGAAGTTCATTCCACCAAAAAGGCCCCACCCATGCAAATGCCCACCCCCCAAGTGTTGTGTGTTTTATGATTGGAACATTGAGCCAGATTGATGAACGATTGCAGAGGTTCAGTGTAGGTCTTCTACAAGCAATTGAGTTCCCTAAGATACTGTACTGGAGTGCTTTACCATGGATGCAGTTGAAGACTTAAACTAAAACTGTGTACTGTATAACATAAATCTGATGTATCATTCATGGGGTAAAGCATGGTGTTTACATCATTTAGCACTTTCACATTAAGCCACACCCACCATACATATTAATGACATCTGCTGATAACATAATCATGTATACAATAACCAACAAAATTATTATGCCCAATATAATGCAAAACGGACATACACTTACTCATTTATCACGCCCACTCATTAATGTTTTCACATCATGAACATGCACACACCAGCTTACATCATAATTAACCCACATATGAAACAAACATACATGCGGTTGTTAAAATATTATCATGTCAAGATTTTTACATTAAGCCCCGCCTACTCATTAATATGCATGATATCACTTCCAAAAACAATAGGGCGCATCTATAGACCATGGACTATCTGTGTACAAAATATGACATGAATACTTTATTGTTCTTGAGATAGCGTGTCTACAAGCTCTTCAGCAAAATCATATTAGGCCCCGCCCACTAGGCATATTAATAAAATTCAACGTTTTAACATCATGAACATGTATATACCAGCTAACATCATACGTAAACCAATATGAAACAAAACTGACATACTGACATGCAGTTGTTAAAATATGAACATTTCAAGATTTTTACATTAGGTCCGCCTACTCATTAATATGCAAGATATCACCATCATAAACAATAGGGCACATCTACGGACAATGGGCTATCTGTGTACCAGATATGACACAAATACAATTTACCGTTCTTGAGATACCGTGTTTACAATTAAGCTCTTTTCAGCAAAATCCTATTAAGCCCCACTCACTATGCATATTAATGAAATTCAAGGTTTTTTACATCATGAACAATGCCCACACCAGCTAACATCATAATTAGACCAAATATGAAATAAAATAAACATGCGGTTGTTAAAATATGAACATTAAGATTTTTACATTAAGCCCCCGCTACTCATTGATATGCACCACATCACCTTTAAAAACAATAGGGCACATCTACAGACTATGGGCTATCTGTATACCACATATAGCATGAATCCAGTGTATCATTCTCGCGTTTATGAGCTGGCCATCACAAACATAATGTACACACACACATACAAACACGCCATCATAACCGCATAGGTTCCTGATGCTATCGCATTGGAACCAAAAATGCGAACCTGGTTTCTTTTCTGTAAGGATTACATCGTTCCTGTTCTAACATAGTGGGGAATGTAGGTTCGACTGGACAGGAATTTTTTTTTTTTTTTTTTGACATTGACGAACGTATTTAAATGTATATAACTATCACTTATATGTTTATTTTTCTATAATTAATACATTATTTGAACTGTAATAATCAATCAATGATACAAACACACACAAAAATCATTGTTAATCATAGTAATTTGCAATTAAACTTTGTTAAGTTCACATTCATCACTATGACAAAATAAAAAACTACTTTTGCACATTCGCCACTATGTCATTGGACGATATGATACATACAACAGTAGGCAAGCTTGTCTGCCTTTGCTGTATATGAATGAAGGCAAATAAACAGATCTAAATGCTACAGAAGTTTTTTTAGAAAACAATCAAGTTTATAATTCAATCATATGTGTGTAGAAATGAATGAAAAATAGCTAGTGAAGAACTTAAAGGATAGTTCAGTGGTCAAGCATGTTCATCGTCTCTGACAGAGGACTTCAAAAGAAACAAAATGGCACAGAGAGCATTCAAAAATATTTTTCCATTAAGGAAATATTCAAATTTGAAGTTTGGTATCATTTCTGTAGAAACGACTGAAAACAGACTAGTTATGATGTCACAGCCTCAGATTCCTCAAAGTTTTTATGTATTTTAAAGAAGGTTCATTTATATTTTTTCACTATTTAAATTATTTATCCTCAAACTTTCTTCAGGTGGTATATTATAAATATCCTTCCTAGATTAAGTTTTATTACTTTTATGACAAATCCCATGGTTTTAAAGCCACAGAATCTCAGGACAAAGTATTATAGAATACATAGAGACTTTGAGGAATCTGAGGCTATGACATCACAACTCCTTGACGGAATAAGATTTTTGAATGCTTTTTTCACCATTTTGTCTCTTTTGAAGTCCTCTTTCATTCAAGATAGACTTGTTTTACCCCTGAACTAATCCTTTAGGACATCAAGGTTTCATATTTATCATTTATATATTTGATAAAAGGTGATGACTATACATCCACCGGATATGTCAGGAGAGTATTATAACAGTCTATTAAAGTAAGATTGATAGCAGTATGAAGACATTTTAAAATATAAATTTTCAATCAGTGAAAAAATTACTGAACAAAGTCATACAAAAAATAATACAAGGCAGCAAATGTTTAGGTTAAAAAAGTTTAAATCAAGACACATCAGACTACATGTATGTTTGACATAATAACAGAAAAGCAAGCAATTATCGGTTAATCTAGTTTCTTCCCTCACATCCTTATTTCAGAACCCTTCTCTGTAACATTGTTCAAATTTGATTTTAAAGAAGAATACAAGCCATTTAATACAAATCCTTATGATTTTGGTAATACCAAAATAAAACATAAGTTTGTTTCCAGTCTTATTTCCCAAAATCTATGGTCTGTAATTAAAGAAAAAGAAAAGAAAAAAATTGATCACTAATTTAATTGCACTTTTCTATTTGAAAACTTACCCACTTTTGAGCATGAAACAGTTAAACTAAAATTAACATTTTATTTCATGTAAGTGCCTTTGTTAACCTTCAACATTTGCAATTACTATAAACAAAATTACGCTTGGCACTTTTTATCTCCGTCGGAATCTGCTAGCAGAATCTTACATTACACTTAACTATGCGGCCACATCTGTGCATCTAATAATCATTTCTTAAGTGTAGCCCTCCATCATCACACAAATTGACTTCAAAAAAAACAATCGCTGCATAGTTTGAATTAATATAAAAATTTCTTAAAGTTCTAAATATAGGTGTCAAAACTCTTCCCATAAAAATGACAGAAATGATATTAACGTAGTAAGTACCAGGGTTGAAAAAAACCGACTCGCCTGCTTGCCATAGGCGAGTAAAAATTAATTGTGGCGACTAGAAATATTAAACATATATTGTAGTACTCGCCACACTTAATGTTTTTGTATTTTTTCAACCCTCGTAAATATTTGTTTATATCCTCACACTTTACCAGGTGTTCCCTCTTTTGTAATTTCATGTATTATTTATCACACAATGAAATGGGTGAACTTTTTACCACATATACTGGTGCTTATCTTAAGAAAATCAACAAAAAATAAAAGAGGAAATTTAATGAATAAAATTGCTCTTCCCTTGAATTCCCATTTTCCTGGGGCACCAAAACTGTGGCACTTTCCAGGTCTGTATTACTGTCTGGTTGAAAGTATGAACCTAATACACATATATGATTTTTTTAGTACAATGAACAGGCTGGTTGAGGCAGTTAGCATGTGCATCTGTATGAAACAGTACAAATTCTTTTTCATATTTTTTATTGGGGAAAAATAGAACAATCACCCCTTCCAATTTTTCTCTCAATCACTAATATTTGTCGCTAATTTTACACAATTTTGTTCAATTGTCAATCTTTATAGGTCTATGGCCATCTAGAGAAGAATAGCTTATTACAATCGTAGTATTAGATTTTAAGGAAATGTCTTTGAATTTCAGAATAGTTTCTTTAGATTTTAACTAATTATGGCTGATCAACGTTTGAGGAATTTCATTATGCTTTAGTTGTAATGTCAGAGGTTAAAATTGAAAAAAATTCACAATTCTTCAACGGAAGACTGTTCCACAGAAGAGTACTTTCTCAAATAATACTGTTCCGTATCAGATTTCACTGTTCCAACTTTTTTTGCCATTAACAGGAAAATCTCTTTGCTAATATTTGCAAATATGTATGTCGGATATTGGTATTTACATGATGTAGCATCCAGTTGCTTCCAGTTGTACACATGCAATAAAGGAAGAAATCATTTTTTATGATAATCTTATTTGGCAACATGCATTTTTTTGATGCAGAAATAAAGTTGTTCATTATTGATGTCATAATCTTGTGAAAAGAAGACTGTGAAAAGAACGCAAAAAACACTGTTCTGGGAACAGTAGGAAATTCGACACCTGGATGCATGCATGATGAGGCTGCCAGGCTGCCAAATCGTCATGATAATCATGATCTTCTCCAAATTTAACTAAAAACGATGAAAAATTGACAAATTTGATATGGGGTATAGCAAAGAATTATCTTATTTATGATCCGAATTTGCTGTACTACTCTTTTAAGAATTATGAGAGACTTGAGACAATTCAAGAACAAAAGCTTTCACAAAAGAAATACCAAGTCAGCCATAGGTCACAAATTGACATAAAAAATAATCAATTGTTTGTTATAAAGCTAAACATGTTGCCTCTACAGGGCCATAAGCCTTCTAACAGCAAAAAGTCAGCAATTATCAGGTAACCGCCTATGCAATATTTTACTAAGCTATAATAGAGCAAAAGAAACCATCTAACTGCAAAAAGTCAGCAATTATCAGGTATTAACCTCCTATGCAAAATTTTACTATAAGCTATGATAGAGCAAAAGAAATATCCTCCAATATTTTAAAAATTTGATCATGCAAAAGATTTCTAAGATTGAAGTAGGCGCACTTGCATATTTTATTACTGTATCAGACTATCCAAAATGACTCAAATACGGAAATGTCTTTGAAAAAAACCTTGATCGCTGCCGTTTTGTCTTTTAACATTAATTTATACTCTTACATGTATATATAAAGCTGGCATACATTGCACAATATACAGTGAATGACAATAAGAAAATATTAGAGCATAAAATGTCAGATGTAAGATATGAATCGTCGACTAAAAATATCAAAGAGTGCAGTATGAAATAAAACTGAAGGAAAACTGGAGCATGACACAATTAAGCAGCACTTGCAGTAGTAAGATCGGAGAAAATAAAGAAAAGTTACAGTATCAACGGATAAGCAGAACAAAATTCAGCTATTTGTGAATTTTGTATAGCTATGATATGAGATACAATAAATGTTATCTCATTGACATATGTCCTTATGAATAATGTTATGAGCTTTGCTTGAGAATGACTTGCTGCTTATGTATAATAAATACTGTGTCAATGGTGAACATTCACTAAAATGATAGTTATGATCAAATTAAGAACACCTAAAGTGTATAGGTAAAAGTGTGAGAACCATGGATGCTAAATAGTTGATCTTTAAACTTCACTTATCCAAAGAAACCTCGGCCATTGCTCCCATACAAAGAACGATAGCAATGGATTGAAAAACCATCAGTTAAAATATGGAAATTCAAGGGTTTTCTATTTCTTTAATGTAATAGAATTAATTACAAATTTGCATGATTCATCATAATTAAAAATGAAACCTGCGAAATGTTCAATTTTTAACCAACTTTCCCAAAACTTTCCAGTGTTTTCATAGTTTATAGCATATTTTCTCGCCTTCAACTCAAGTAGTTGCTATCTGTCCATAAATCTTTAGAGGGGTCTAATGTTGTTTAATGTGGACCAGATAAGATTGAAGCAACACTAATACATCCCTTTTGTTGCATTCACTCCGCAGGCTCACTTACTCAACACTAGCACATATGCCAAACCAAAATCACAAATAGACGACGTACATTACAAACAATTAAACAAAAGCCAAAATTGGATAATGACAAACAAACAAGTGTGGAAATATGAAGTTTGAGCAGATTGTGATTTTCTTTCTTTCACCGCATCAAGCTGACATGGCCAAATGCTAAAGTAACACTAATGAGCAGGATTTACATAACACCATGAATCTTTTAGCTCAAAATAATTTATGTAATCTGTTGCAAGTACATGCTTAAGGTGATTCTCCCCTCCCACATTCCTATCAGTCACCTGCTCACATCTAATCAATAAAGAAAGATTTTTTTTAGGGGATGCTTGATTGATCGATCCCTTGCTACTACTACCAGGGACCAAAAAACATATCCCTTCCACTACAGACCCCAAAGAGGCTCTGCTCAGTTCATCAACCCAAGACAAGACTAGCAACCTTTTATCAAATTAATGAAACCTGGCTCCATTCTTGTCAAGCAAAATATCAAAGTACACCCTGACAACTTATACCTGTCCTGTATTCATGAGGATAGTAGTTTATGCTGCAAGGTCAATTAGGTTCCAGCTAAATGAATAAAGACACTTATTTGCAGAGTTTCTTCACTTAGTCTAATACTTGCAAAAATCTGTCACATGGTGGATTCTATGATTTATGAATTAAGTTATTCTGACAGACACTTCCATGCAAGAAACTTTAGGAAGCCTATGGATAAGTCATCAAAAGCTTACGCAAAGCTCCCAAAACACAAATGTCAACTTTGTGTTGGCTGTTATTGGTAAAATCATTCTGATCATTATGATTGAAAGGCCATCATGTTCACGTGGATACCGTGAAAATCAGAAAGAAAGAAAAAATAAAAACAATATAATCTCAACTTTTCTGATTGTTTGAAATGTTTACACAATCACTGACAGTGCACCGACAAGTCAATTATATACCGCCGCAGAAGTGACGTTCCTAGTATAATCCGATTTATTGGTGAAGGTCAAGCAATTTTCTTGAGACCAGATTCCTTTTTAATAGAGGTAAATTCATGGCAAACAAGAGTTAAAAATCCTGCGTTTTTTTTTTTGCCAGAACATACTTAAAAGCATGTGAAAATGTACTGTACAACATGTACCCTTACAGAAATTTTAGCTAGCTGCACGCTTGCGACAAGCTAACATTTTCAGCTTGTGCAAGCGTGCTGCAAGCTCGTGCAAGCATGCTGCAAAAGCATGCTGCAAAAGCATGCTGCAAGCTGGCAGCAAGCACGCTGCAAGCTAGTATTTGAAACAAATACTAGCTTGCTAGCTTGCACCAGCTAACATTAGCTTGCACAAGCTAGCATAAAATATTTGTTAGCTTCACAAGTTTGCAAGTTTTCCTAGCTTGCGCAAGCTTGCAGATAGTTTTTACTAGCTTGCGCAATTTAATTTGTTCCAAATACTAGCTTGCAGCATGTTTGCACATGCTAACATTTTTAGCTTGCGCAAGCGTGCTGCAAGCTTGCTGCAAGCTTGCTGCAAGCTAATATTTCTGTAAGGGGTAATCTATATTGGTTTCCTATGAAGTCGGAATTAATAGATGTGAATCCTGATAAAGAGGACAATGACCCAATATCTCCAAATTAATGTTTGATAAGGAAGATTGAGAGATACCAACCAATGAAAACGCATCTAAAATGCTCATCTCCGTGAAATCAATGTTGTAAGTTGCTGCTAATTTGTCTAAAATTAGATCATTTCTGATGTCGTACACACTTGTCCTACTTTCAAAAATATAATTTACGAAATTTTTTAAAATCCATTTTGATATTTCTTACATTATGGATTGTGTTAGCATCTTTTTGTACACCATTTTTTGGAAAAATGTAGATATGATTGAAATTGATATGGTGGGAGAGGATTCTCATACTCTAACATTCCCTTTCAACCTAATTTATGTTATGTACTTAAACATATAATTACACAATAAGAAAAAAAACACTGGGAAGGTTTTGGGAAATAATTATATCCATTCTAAGCATATGAAAGAACTCTTTTTATAAAGCATCTTACTTTTGTATATCGTATACTCTATATTACTAAATATGACTTGGAATTAAAGACAACTTTAAGACTTCTAAAAATAACTGTCATAAACATGTATTTCTGATAAGGTTATTGTATCTCTGCAAATAAAAGAGCAAAATCACGTGAATCTAATTAGGAATTTTTAACACTGCCAAGAAATAGAATGCCATTCTGCACTGCAGGTAACTGATATACTTTACTGACATGCCTATGAAAAAATAAACATCAATTTTAAGCAAAATAACTCTTCAAGTCTTGAAGATTTGGAGGACAAATGTTTTACTAAACATGCAAAATTTGCTTTGTAAGAAAAGTGTCTAAAATCTTAATGTGATTATTTAACTTCTTCCTGTAAACGAGTCCTTAAAAATAATGACAATGCACTTTCCAGTCTATGTTGCCTACAGTACGTGTTCATTTGTTTTTAAGTAGTACATGTCACAGTTTTCAGAGCCATTACCACTTTATCATGTAGTAATTTATTTGAAGGTTTACAAGATTTGTGTCTGATTTATATAAAAATTACTGAAATCAGACTAGTTGTGACATCACATTCTTCAATTGTCTTTCTGTATTTCATTAAAATATTGTCTGAGATTTCATGACTTAGATCCAGTCAGCAGAGTACTAAAACAATGTGTGAGGTAACTGTGATTAACAACCTGAAGAATTAAAAAAAATTCTGATCTAAAAAGCAATTTGCTGTAAAACATGGAAAGCGGAAGAAAAAGTATTAGCATTACTGCAAGTTTATACACACTACAATCATCATATTTTTCATTTTCTCTTCAAACAAATATTTTCACCAGTTGTTTACATGCAACTTAATCAGGAACAATACCATCAAATGTCTATAAAATATGGCTTTCTAGGAAAACCTACAGACATAAATCATGGTTGATGATCAATTTTGTTCTATGGCTTCAGCTGAAAAAAACATATGAATCTGAATATCAAAGCAAAATTTCATATATGGTGTAAGGAAAGCATTCATGAAAGAAACAAGGCTCTTGGGAATGCAGACAGTTCATAACCCACCAGCATGTTGCTCATATGTGGAATGTTATTATAAAATGTCATAGACATCTCCATCATACATACAAACAATTATAACACAAAAAGTAGAACAATGTCTGTCTTGTAGACAAATAACTAATGCATTACTGATGTGGGATGCCCAAACAAACTAAGAGAAGTTTCAATTTCAAATGTTCTAATTTAGTTATGACCAGATATATTTTTTTGTCTCTTTTCCACTTAAAATTTACTACGTTCTTCAGTACAATCATTTCACACTTCTTGTACTTATATCATACTATTTCACTTGAATGCATTGCCTAGGCCAGTGATTCTTAATAGTCGGCCTGCCTGCCAAATCTGGCCCACCAGGCATACCCGTATGGAAATGTCAGGTTGAAGTGGGCCTGATTCTAACCTGAATCAAACCTTACTGACACTGCTTCACCATGACAGGGCCTGAAAGCTAAAGTAACTCAGTCAATCTGATCAAGCCTGACAAAATGTCAGGGTAAGTCAGGCCCGACTATAACCTGTGTTTTAAGGACTTAAAATATTTCAAGAGCAAGACAAGTAGTCTTAAAATAGCCTGACATACCCTGACAAGATGAGACTGAATTTCTTTTCAAGTTTTAAGGACAGAATATTTCAAAGGATGACAACCTTGCCTGACATACCCTTACAAGATGGTACTTAGATTATTTTTTGATATTTTAAGGACTTAGAATATCTAGGAGCCTGACAACTACATTTAACAGGCCGTAGTACAAGGGGAGCCTGAAGAAAGTACCAATGCCTGTTGGAGGGTCAAATATATAGTTTAATCCTGTAATACACAATGGTAGAAGAGGAGTCCCTAGGTGAAAATTTATCAAAACAATGAGGATATCTAGGGATATCCAGAGTTTTTAATTACCATAAAGTGTGGATATTCCTGGACTTTTATATACACAAAATATCCAGGGATTTCAGGATTAATCCTAACTGAATAAAATCCAGAATAGACTGGATAAATGTAGACTTTGTTATGTCAAGATCCAGAGAGGCTGGATAAATATGGATTTTACCACTTTTCTGAAGACAGAGTCCAGAAAATCAAGACTTCTTCTATATGAGAAGAGAGTCTAGAAAATATGGATATGTATGGACTTTATGCGAAAGCACTTTAATGTTAATTTGTGGCCAGAAAATGAAGATTAATGTGATATAAGCACAAAGTCCAGAGGATACAGATATGTCCGAACTTATGAAAAATGAGAGCATCAATGATGGTGTATGTTCAGAAATTATTGTGGCGGTATCAACTCAAAATGTGCATGTAACTTATATGTGCATATTTATATTTCATAAGAAATGATCACAATTTTTATATTATTAAGTTCAGAGTATGCTTTTTGCATAATTTATGGAGAAAAAAAAACTATGCACTACACTACTGTTTTTGTCCTATATTAAAATATACCTCCAACACTGGACATGGCAAGCTCCATACCTTTTATTAAGGGATATGACTCCAAATTCATTTTGGTATGCTTTTTGGAGAATGTATCAGTTTCATATATCTTGAGCAGGACACAAATTTACATCACACATCACCTGCCCTAGCTGTGACCAAGTAATAACACAATAGGATGTTTCATTTTCCCAGGAAATGTTACTGAAATTTCCAAATCATTTTTGACCTCCGACCTTCAAGAGACATATCACAGCATATAGGGGTATAAACTTCTAATCACTCCACACCATCCCGCCAAGTATCAACTCAATATCAATTACAGTTTTCCCAGAAAAAAAATGCAAACTTTTCTCTTTCCTTTTAATCACTCGTTTGACCTCTGACTTTAAGGTACATGACCCATGCTATAGGGAGTAAACTTGTCACCACTCCACACCATCCCACCAAGTATCAATCTGAGATAAGTTACAGTTTCTCCAGAAAAAGAGACCCAAAAATTCCTCCTGCAATCACCCTATTTGACCTATGACCTTTAAGGTATATGACCCATATTATAAGGGGGCAAACTTTTCATCACTCCACACCATCCCACAAAGAATCAACCCATGGTCAGTTATTGTTTCCTCAGAAAACAGATGCAAAATTTCCTCTTTTAATCACTTATTTGACCTCTAGACCATTAAGGGGACGAATTTGTAATTATGCCACACTGCATCCCACCAAGTATCAACCCAAGATCAGTTGCTGTTTCCCCAGCAGAGACACAAAAGTTCCTTTTTTAATCACTTATTTGACCTCCAATGTTTGAAGTACATACCGACATTAAAAAAGGACAAACTTGTCATCACTCCATACCATCCTGCCAAGCATGTAAACCCAAGATCAGTTACTGTTTCCCCAGCAAAGGAGACACAAAATTTCCTCTTTTAATCACTTATTTAACCTTTGACCTTTAAGGTACATGACTCACATCATAGGGGGTCAAACTTGTCATCATACCACACCATCCTACCAAGCATCAACTCAAGATTGGTTACTATTTCCCCAGCAAAGGAGATGCAAAATTTCCTCTTTTGATAAATCATTTGACCTCTGACCTTTAAGATCAAATATAAAGGTGGGGGGAAAACTTCTTATCACCCTATTCTATCCCAACATGTATGACTCTATTACATAAATTTATCTCTGCATTAAATAATAAATACTCCCATCTTGTTTTTCAAGAACAAAAGCTTCCAATTAGGCCTAAATAAACATGTACAAATTTCATCCCAATCAATGAGAGATTCATGATCGCAACCCAGGCTGGTTTCCCGCCTTTTTCAGCAAATAAATCAGATCATATGTGTTGCACACCGTGACCATACTGGCCGCCGTCCGGATTGAACCATTCACAATGAGTATATGTCAGGACTAGCGTTACCAGCTAGCTTTATCTAATGTTAGCTAGCTAGCCTAATGTTACAATGACCAAACAATTGGAAGTAAGAAGGTCCTTGAAATAAAGCCTTTTGTTGCCCAAGCAGGTATGCATACGATTCATGTCTTTTGCTTGAATGTACAGTTTTAAGAGGAATTGTAAAACGGTTTGTTTCTGCAGCAGATAAATGAAATCTAAGCAAAATTTTAAGATTTTCAGAGTATTACACTTGTTTTAAAGGCCATCTATCATGATTAAAATGTGACAATTTATTCCAAAACGATACTGATTGGCCTATCAATGTAAGTGCTCTCTGTACATTGTGTTTCGACCAATCAAAACACAGGATTTTAATTTCATTTACCTGGTACGTTAGAGACGATAACTGGCTTTTAAGTTGTTTATTTACAGAAAGTATGGTGGCCATTTTGAAAATGATGTTCATGTGTATTATCTAAGCACATGACATTTAAGTTCAATTTTAATGTAATTTGGTATGAAATTTGTAATATTGATTTTAAAATGTTGGGCAGTAAAAGAAAACACACACAAACAATTTTTGTATTATTCCATGTTATTCAATGTATAATATTAGTTCAGAATAATGTACCATATATGGAAGAATTTAAAGTGTGGTATGGTACCCTGGAAAGCTGTTATGCACTTGCATACCGGTATTTTTATATTATCAGTATTTTTCGATCGATATATCTGTATTGGCAAAAAGTTGATACCACCCAGGCCTACCAGTCCATTCAAACACACAAACTAAATTTTTATTGAACTTTTTTATCTTTCCATGTTTATCATTGTGCATATTAGTTCTAAATAATGTACCATATGCAGTATGTAAGAATTTGAAGTGTGGTACTTTATGGTGCCCTGGAGAGTTGTCATGAACTTGCATACCAGTATTTCAATATTATCAGTATTTTTTGGTCAATTTATCTGTATTGGCAAAAAGTTGATACCACCCAGGCCTACCAGTCCATTTTTGAAATCCTGTAAATGATTTTATTTTGAAATAAGTAAATATTGTGGAGGAGGTGCATGTGGGACATCCTACCACAAACATGGAGTCCAAGAAACCCTTTGAGGCTGCCTGGGACAACCAAAATTCATGCTAGGGCTGCCCGATGTGCTACCTGCTTTTTAAGTGTAACTTTGTCCTTACCCAATGGAAGAAATTTGTCAGGACAATCCTAATTTTCTCCCGGACAAGTATTCAAACTGAAAGAGCTGCCCGGTGGACAATTTCATCATTGGGTAATTTGTCAATTCCTGGCCCCTGGTTTGGTTGGGGCTCCCAATAGGTAATTGGAGAGGAAATTTCATAATGAATCTACATATATAATGTGTAATTCTGTATTTGATATTGATGAGGAATTGGGCCAAATTGTGCCAATTATTAATGAATTTGACAAAAATTGCATAGAGCAGCTTGATTCTTTGAAGTTTTTATTTTTTGCCATTCAAAACATCAATGCTTCAGCTTTCATTAAAGCCCAAGTTTAATGACGAATGTATACACCAAAGGTTACTAAAAATAAGAACAGTTCAGAAAATTGCAATCATGCTATTATTGTTGAACTGCAATATGTAAGAAGTTTTTTTTTTTTTTCTTACAGAGTATGTATCTTCATGGTGTATGAAGTTTAATAAGCCAGTACCATCAGCAAAGCAGCCGAATGAGGCTTTCACTCAGCAGATAACATAAAGCAGGAAAGAGGAAGGAGATGTCTGCTGATAATTAAGAGTTCTTTTTCATCAGTCATCTTGACTTTTTTGCTCAACTTTGGTATAAAATTTGATTTGGACAACTTTCATGCAAATATATTTTGTGATTCCTCTCTCACTCCATTATCAGCTGTAGAATGAGTACTGGCAATGCTGGTTAGAATATAAGACCATATCCCATACATAGTGTAACTTTATATATCAAACTATATACAAAAATATGTTCCTTATTATTTTCTTATCAATTCTGTAACATCCTTCTTGCATGCTTCTGATTTCACTCTTTTGCCTGCTGTATGAAATCTGCATTTAAACCAAAACATAATCTTACAGTAGTTGCTGAAAGTCCATTCTTGAAATTGTTTAAATGTTTTTTAACTGAAATAGATTAAATGTGTAGCCAAAAGCAGAATGTGTTTAATTTTGTTTGCTTTTGTCAGTGATTTCTAAAGGATTATTGATCATGGGTTTTAAGGTAAGAATATATCAACTCAATGTACTTTAATCAAGTCTGGTATTCCCCTGGTTTTCCATCAGACTTATGGGGTTAAGAGTCACGCGGTGACTAAAGGCAAGCCAATTGACATGTTCCCAACTATACAGGCAGTACAACTTGTCAGGATGAATAAGGTTGCTGTCAGGCTCATGTAAGGGTAAGACTATTTTTCATGGTCATGACCAGAAAGGACTAGTGCAAGGGTAAGGCTGTTGTCAGGCCAGTGTCTTGTCAGGGTGTGTCAGCCTCAATTAATTTACATAATTCATTCAAAATTAAGGCTACTGTTATGCTGGTGTAATGCTTCTGTAAGGCTGGTTAGCTGTCAGGCTCATATGTCAGGGTGCTGTAAGGTCATTGTCAGGGCATACAATTTTGCACTGCAAGGGTGAGGTTGTTGTAAGGCCAGTGTCTTGCTCTTGTCAGGGTGTGTCAGCTTTTTTGTCAGATTCAAGTAATTTAAATATTTCTTCCAAAATTAAGGCTACTGTAAAGCTGGTTGACTGTCAGGCTCGTGTGTCAGGGTACTGTAAGGCCATTGTCAGGGTAGACAATTTCGCACTGCAAGAGTAAGGCTGTTGTCAGGCCAGTGTCTTGCTCTTGTCAGGATGTGTCAGCTTTTTTGTCAGGTTCAACCAATTTAAATATTTAGTTCAAAATTAAGGCTACTATAATGCTGGTGTAATGCTCCTGTAAGGCTGGTTAGCCAATACTGAACTAACAGGGTGAGTCTGGCTCTTGTCAGGCTCATGTGTCAGGGTACGGTAAGGTCATTGTCAGGACAGACAATTTGCCCGCAAACAATAGTCATTATATAATGCAATACAGTGCATTGCATGAAAGATCAATCCAAATAAGATCAGTAAAAATCGCAAAATACTTGTTTATTTTGGTTTTTCCTAGGCAGATCACTTACTAAACATCACGGCTTATCAAATAAAACGTTATCTTTAGTTCTGCTATGGCTCACAGCTTGTCAAAGTAAGGAGGATAGGAGAACCACCGACATCTGGCGTACATCCTTCTAATTATGCACGTTCTCAACTTGTTTGTATTCAGGGATAAATTTGACAGGTTTTGTTTGTCACATGACGCTGGGTTTGCCGCGTGATTGGCCCACGGCCTGAAGCTGTTGTGAAATAATGGCCCTTCGAAAAATTAAATTAAGAACCCTTGGCCTAGGCCATGTGCATTTAAATACATTACGTAAACCATCAAACTGAATAAATTATTTTTACCGGATTGAATATTCATATAAATCACTTTATCCCAGAAGGTGGCCCATGCACCATAAGTCTAATTTCTACACGAGTAAAACATTCAAGTACATGGAATAAATATGAGTCTTCTATGAGTCTTTGACATTTCAAAAAATAATGTTAGAGTAGCTCTATTACACATCCCTCAGAAGAATGTTACAGCATAGTCTGATTTTAAATCGCGTTTCCTTGATGTGCATGCAACATGTGATGACAATCAATCCTTCTCCTAGCTATAAAACTACTTCTCTATATCCAACCCAGAGACTCATTCCATCGCTGAATCATGCATGAAGAAAAGCTACTTAGATATAGCATTGTTTGTTCCAAGATACACATAAAAACGAACAATTTTAGTGGATATTTATCCAAAATCCCAAAACAGTTGACATTTTCATCATGCGATGCAAGCAGCACCTGTGTCTATAGGTTTCAATCAAACATGTGGTCGTGCAGAACTAAGGAATATCCCATGTGATTTTACAGTAGATTTATATGAAAGACAACAACAAAAGAAATAATATTTTATTATTATCCAATTTCTTTTTAGTAGATATTCCATTCAAAGATTTCTAATGTTTTTTTTTTTTAACCCTTACTCTACGACCCAGTAATAGTATCGCCATTTTCAAACCACCTTTTTTTTAAAATAAAATCAGGACTTTACCACAGTAGTAGTAATCTTGGTATCATTTTAAAGTACTCAGATATTTCTTTCACAAAATGTAACTTTTTTATTGCGGTCATTTTACAGAATTTTGAAAAAAAGTACATTAAAAAGGGGCAAAACTCAAAAATTGCTAAAAGATTTACAATTTTTTTTTCTTTTTTTTCCTTTTAAATCTTACAATAACTTCAAGATCACATTTTTGCTTCAAAATCAAACACACAGGTCCTAAGACATGATAGTATTGGTTTCTGGTCTAATTTTTATAATCCCTTTCTGAAATCTTTTGTTCTGGAGATATTTCTTCAAAATTTCATAAATTTCTGCCATTTTTGACCCATTTTGTTTTTCTTATTTTTCTTTTTTTTTCTTCAAAAATTGTGTACCTAACCCATATATCGCACATGCTTCGTTGAATCGCCGTTCGAAAGTGCTGGAAATTTCCTTTCATTTGATATATAAATATTGGCATACCCCCTCTATATAAAACCTTTCCAGTAAGAATTATATTTCACTTCTCCAATTTGAACAACTACGTGGTGCGGAGGAAAGAAATGTATGCGGCTAGCACATGATCGCTCCAGGTATTATTTTTCTGCTGCAGCTTTCAAGGGTCTTTTAACTATAATCATTTTTAATGTGTTTTCATCTTTCCTTTGTTTCTAAAACTTAAAGACTTGTATCATTAAAAAAAAATTCATAAAGAATCTAAATATGTAGCACAAATCTCTTTTTTTAATATCAACAAGAAGTTATACTTTTGCAAAGATTAACCATTTGTTGACCAAATATAGCCAAAAATTGCTTAATTTGTATATTTTTGTCCAATATTTCCTAAATTGGCTTTCATTACTCAAAAGATAAATATCTTAGCCTCTATTCCAACCAACCTTGTAACAAACAAAAAAAATGGAAAAAAAAGTTGTCAAAAATGCATATGAAAAAAGGTTCCATAATTGGGCTCGCTGTTTTCAAAGCCCTGGTAGAGTAAGGGTTTTAAGTCTTCCATCATATTAAGGTTGTGACTATATGCAACGGTTATCTGTGTATCTATTTAACCACCCATTTGATATTTATGTCATCATATACAGTTAGACATTTAACTGACTGTAATGTTCATTTAAAAATTGCTAACCATGATCACAGCCTACATCTATCATTTAAATGGACTTGAGCATTCAAAGGAATATTCCTTTAAGCATCAGAGTCAAAATGAGAACTGAAGTAAAGAGGCTGAACAAACACCTTCGAAAAACTGCAATTTAACAAAGAAACAAGCTGAAGACATAAATTTTGGTAGGTACAGTTTTTACTCGAAATAGTGATAGTAGTCATGTCAGGACATTTAAAATACATGTTTGACTTCTGCCCTGCACAAAGGGCCAAATTCTCTAATAAACCCTATTGAAGTTACCCTTATCTGCGTACCATGCTAAATTAAGCTTATCGGTCAAGCACATTAGACTTGTAAGAGGACTGGTAGAAGACTTGGACATTTAGATTTGTGTAGAAATGACTGACATAAGACTAGCAAAGATAAACCATTAATGTTTAACCGATGTTTCCGATCCTTTCTATTTTTCATATGCTGATTGATTTGCAAGTTTTGTATTAACTGTTATGTCATTGCATATCATGAAATATTTGTTCCATATTTATTCATAAGTCACACCCACCATGCAGATTAATGAAAATGTTGACAACATTAGCATTTGCACAATAATTAAAGTTCTAATCGCAAAAAAAAAATTGTTCATTTATCCTATTTCAACAATTTGCCGGTATGCCTACTCATTAATATTTATGACATCACTGCCACAACATTAGAACAAATGTATAGACAATAACGCATGTGTACCACTTTACGAGCTTGCTGTCACAGACACACATATATACACACTCACACATACATACACATACATACACATGCCAGCATAGGTTCCTTAGGCTGTTAGCATCGGAACCAAAACATCCAAAGCAGGTTTGTGGATGTTGATTTTGTTTGTTTTTGAAGCAATTTTTAGTTCTTTCTTTGTTTTATTGTGCCTGTGAGAAGTCTTGCTATAGTATATTTGAAATGAGTACAGTAATTAAGTCAAGCCCATGAAAAGGGCCTAATAAATAGTTGCACCAAATTTTTCTAAGTTTCAGTTGAAAGACTTAACAAGGAGTTAAAAATGCTTGGTGAGTGGAAACACTGGTTTCATTAAATTTACTCGCCAAGTTGTAAAAGTGATTGGCAGAGATTTCCCAACCCTGTTGTGAACAAACACTGAAAATGAAACATTACAACGCCACTTATTACTGCCAATATAAAAGCTTACCTTTTGAGTGGTGACTGCACTGACTTTAACAGCCTGAGGAAGAAAAAAACGAGAACAAATTATTTCCATCGAATCATTGAGATGGTGAGTTTCAAGGGACAGAAGAGTAACAAAAAGACTGTGTATGAACATTCAAATCAACTTCCAAAAGCTTAGATCTGTTCCTTAAAATGGTGTAGATATATTTATAGGTTGGCACACATTTCATGGAGTAGTCATTTTAGAAAAAAGCATATGACCTAGGAAGATAACATGCAGTTGGAGCAATGACGAGGCATTCAGTGGGAGAGTAACTCACTCTCCCTTCCCAACCCATGCAGTTCCACCCCCACTCAATGCCCTAACTTTGCTTTTTCGGTGGGGCGGAATGTTCCGCCTCTCTTGTGACCCGCCCTCCCCTATTTGTCTCGCCCCGCCCCTCATCAGTAATAAATTGTTAAAATTAAAAATATATATACATATATATATATAAAATATATATATATATATATATATATTTTATATATATATATATACATTTTTTTTAATGACACGTTTTCGAGGTCAACTTCTTTAAAAACTGAATAATTTTAACCTCATTAGTGAAATACCTTACGAGAATACAGAACACATATTGATAGCATAATAAGAAATTGTTCTGTTTGGCTCATGATGGTCCTTAATCATTCAGAATAAATTCAGTCTGAGGTACAGTAGGATTATATTAGCTAAAATTCCAGAGCTTCACCAAGGGCTCAAGCATTTAGGCTTTAGCGGGCCGAAAAGGTGCAGCGATTCGCAAGCAATAATATACCTCTCAACAAATCAAGCTTGGTTGGGGTCTGCCACTCCTTTGGTTGGGGTCTGCCACTTCCTTGGTTGGGGTCTGTCACTCCCTTGGTTGGGGTCTGCCACTTTCTTGATTAATTTTGCAAGCAATTAATCAAATTGGTTAAGAATTAAGAATTTGAGTAGACATACTACACAAGTCATTTCTACACAGATAAGACAGAGATTAAATTTCAACTTAAATATCTCCTTAACGGAATAACATATTGAAGTAGTTTCTTCACCATTTTGTTTCTATTTAAGTCCTCTATCTTTCACATAATGTAGACTTGCCTTACCCCTGAATTAATTCTTTCATTCTTGATATTAAATCTTTTGCTAAATGAAGATCACTATATGTGACATGATTCCGACTTAAAATTATAACTGACATTCATCCTCAAGAGCTCAGAATGATGACAAGCTTTTCTAAACGTGGAAGGCACTGGATATCAATTATAAGGAACAGATTATAGAAAGAATATTGAAGTTACTTTGCAAATTGGCATTAACAGATTTTACTTGAACTCTTAAGTATTGAGTGCAGTTCACTGTTTAAGTACTTGCGATGCCTGGCAAATATATGCTTACGAAAAATGAAAGAGCATCAATTTTTTGACTTGAACCAATTTAAAATTTTGTTCAAAGCTCACAGACCGTTGTTTCATTATCTGAGTGAGTTTGGCTTGTCTGCCTGTATGAATTTTTAATGTGAAATATTTCACATACATGCATTACAACGAGTTTTAAAAAGAATTATTGCTTCAGAATTTGGTGATATTACTCTTACAAATTTAGCAATGTGAACCCGATCCTTCAAATGGATAAAACTGCTAAATTGTTGATGAATACATCTTTTTTTGCAAGCCCATATAAGTTGACACACTCTAATTAACATTTCTTTATGTTGGAGGAAGTTCAACCTTATTGAGACCTGCAAACCCTGGATTCCCAAAAGATGGATGATTTCATCATCAATCCCACACAACACTGATCTGACAATGATTCACCATCCATCCCACATAACACTGACCTGACAATGATTCATGAATCCATCGCACATAACACTAATCTGACAATGATTTATCATCCATCCCATATAACACTGATCTGACAATGATTCATCATCCATCCCACATACATCCCACATAACACTGATCTGACAATCATCCATCCCACATACATCCCACATAACACTGATCTGACAACGATTCATCATCCATCCCATATAACACTGATCTGACAATGATTCATCATCCATCCCATATAACACTGATCTGACAATGATTCATCATCCATCCCACATACATCCCACATAACACTGATCTGACAATCATCCATCCCACATAACACTGATCTGACAATGATTCATCACCCATCCCACATAACACTGATCTGACAACGATTCATCATCCATCCCACATAACACTGATCTGACAATGATTCATCATCCATCCCACATAACACTGATCTGACAACGATTCATCATCCATCCCATATAACACTGATCTGACAATGATTCATCATCCATCCCACATACATCCCACATAACACTGATCTGACAACGATTCATCATCCATCCCACATAACACTGATCTGACAACGATTCATCATCCATCCCACATAACACTGACCTGACAATGATTCATGCATTCACCCCACAAAACACTGATCTGACAATGATTCATGCATACATCCCACATAACACTGATCTGACAATGATTCATCATCCATCCCACATAACACTGATCTGACAACGATTCATCATCCATCCCATATAACACTGATCTGACAATGATTCATCATCCATCCCACATACATCCCACATAACACTGATCTGACAACGATTCATCATCCATCCCACATCCCACTGATCTGACAACGATTCATCATCCATCCCACATAACACTGACCTGACAATGATTCATGCATTCACCCCACAAAACACTGATCTGACAATGATTCATGCATACATCCCACATAACACTGATCTGACAATGATTCATGCATACATCCCACATAACACTGATCTGACAACAATTCATGTATCCATCCCACATAACACTGATCTGACAATGATTCATCATCCATCCCACATACCATTGATCTGACAATGATTCATGAACCCATCGCACATAACACTGATCTGACAATGATTCACCATCCATCCCACATAACACTGATCTGACAACAATTCATGTTTTATCCACCCCACACAACACTAATCTGACAATGATTCATCATCCATCCCACATAACACTGATCTGACAATGATTCATCATCCATCCCACATAACACTGATATGACAACAATTTATCATCAATCCCACATAACACTGAGCTGACAATGATTCATCATCCATCCCACATACCATTGATCGTCCTAAGGAAAACTATTTAATCAAAACCCTTTCCTACTGTATATTCCCAAGTGAAACTTATCTAATGATAGCTAGCTAGCTTACATTCCCATTAAGATGTTTAATTTTTGGTGGTTTTGTTTCTTCCTTCACAGAGAGAGAGAGAGTTGAACACACAATTACAATGACGGGCTTGTCGCCTGCGTATTCGGTTATGCTTTACAAAGATCCTTTTATATGGGTCAAATTATTCTCATGGGTCCATGGAACCCTCCTATGATCAACTCCATTAAGTTCATAATATCCCAATAATGGAATAATCAGTTGGCATTTGCAGGGATTTGTTATTCCCAAATAACAAATCCCTGGTGTAAGTAGTGAGTTGCAACAGCTCCCTGGCCCAAGGAAAGCCTACAGCAAACACTTGGTTGTAAAATGATCTATCTAATCCATACACCAGTGCCTTTACCCTGGAACCAACAAGTAACATCCTTGGCCTAAGGAAAGCCTATAGCATACACTTGGTTGTATAATGAATTATCTAATCCATACCCAGTGCCTTCACCCTGAAACCAACAAGTAACTTAACAATTGATTGACTTTTTGGTAAAATCAATATACAGAAAGGAGAGGAGCTTACAGATGCAATTATTTTGTTAATGACTAGATTTAGAAGAATTATTTTCTATAAGTTAAATAAACATGCTGGCTTAGGTGTCACACCTGTATTCTGGAGGATATCCGAGTTCAATAACTAATGTAAGAAATCCACCACCAACACTTTCATTAATGATGACAACCACACCAAATATTTGACAGAACAATATGATTTCCAAACCCTATGTCTCAACCCCAGGACCGATTAAACAGATAGGCATTTCTAACATGCCTGTCCAAGTCTAGAAAAGTGGCACTGGCATTTTTTTTAAAGACAAAAGTGATTACCTCACACTCACTTGACAACACACAAAGTGCTATTTTGGTCGTCCTTCTTGCTATTTCAGCAACATTTGACACTGTGGACCATGATCGTCTTATATCCATAAACATAATTATTTCCCCGTTAGAAAAACCACTCTAAAATGGACGTATCCTAAAATACTTGATATATGTAATTTTAGAAATCATGTAATTCTGCACAACATGTGTTCCACCTTTTCACAAGCAAAAGCCTGTAACATTTGACAATTCATGACAAATTAATTATAAGTAAAATACCCATCATTTATGAGTACAAAAAAATAATCATTAATTTCTATTACTATTAAAGAATTTACATGCAATTCATTGTTTCTTGAAAGTTGCAGGATGCATTTAATGGAAAAACGAATAGAAATATCTTATGTCACTAGACGTAAGTAAATAGTCAAATGATTATTATGCAAACACACTGTAAAAGCCTTCATAAAGATTTCAAAATTGAAGTAATTGGTCAATCTTTAGTTACTCTATTGTTGTGAAATCTTCATAAAAGTTATTGATCTTAAATATTATACACAGTACAAGGTACTGTTAATGACCATATCAACAAACTCTGGCTAAGCCCACGGATCTGTTACGATACGCATCATAGAACTTTATCAAAACAAGAAACAAAAATGAAAAGAAAATATTTGCTATTTGTAACTTAAAGGAATATTGCCATGGTGTTTTTTTTTTGTAAATGTAAATTGTCATGTAAATTTTAGAAACAAATTAGTACAAAAATCATGTTGATAAATGTTATTCCTACCAGGAGATATTCAAATTTTAAGGTTTACAAAAAAATGACAATAAACGAGTAGGAAAAGGCTCTAGTATGACATCACAGGAACACATTCTTCCACAAAGTTGATGTATTTCATTAAAATCTATGATCTTTTTTATCATTAGTAAAACCTGCTAGAAAAATAAATTGATGAAAGTTAGGTATTTATTTACATTGCCTAAATATACCTTACTTTAATCAAAATTGTTTCTAATCATACAGAAACAACCAATTAACATTCAAAGAAAGACATAAACATTTGCAATGGAATAGTCTCAAAAATTCATCATACTGTACAAAAACTTTAAAATGCACTTGGATTTTGTTTTTTAAATCCATATTTCCTGAACGGAATATAATATAAACCTAATTTTGTATCGAATTGACTCTAAAAGTATGCTCTTTTAAATAAAATTCACAAAAAACCATAAAATATTCCTTTCAAAATCAGGGAGTAAAGAGAAGCAGCATGTGAACTGTAAGTAGAAATCTGTACCATGAGGATGCAATATCTTGTTTATATATGTTTGCATACCTTTAACAACTAGGTTATGGTCACATGGTAATATGAATGCTGGCTGCAGTGGCTGGACAGTACTAAATTGATTACTACTTGTTAGAAAATTAACTTCAGATCAATGTCTTGAGAAGCTATGTAAGTACTCAGTGAGAGAAAATACCCAGTAACAGCAAACAAGACAGTATCTTGAGTTGATTAATTTAACACCAACCCTCAAGCTTTAAGGTACTTCAGAACCAGACAGAATTCAATATTGTCAAACAGTCAATAGTTCTTTCCCCTCAAGTAATTTTTATCTGAATGTAGCAATCTTACCACCAGATGGGAATAATGCATATGTGGATGCTAAAGGATTTCGACAGTAAATCATTACCATAGCAACACAGATACAGTAAGATTTGTTTTAAGCTAAGATCTGTTTTGAGCCCACTTTTAATGTTTTGTTTTTTTTGTTTTTACAAAAGTACAAAAAGCTACAATCGTCATGCAAGACGAGAGAAGCTGGATCAACTAATTATTTATGACCAACCTTACATCAAGCATTGTAAGCATAGGTTTCTAAAAAGACTATACATTATATAACCAATGTACCACCATGCCACATATTGATTCAAGTAATTAATGGAAATCAAAAAAAAAATTCACATGACAAAATTTTATTGAATACTTTATACAAAGTGTTTTCACTGTAGAGATTCTGGCCATTAATATTTTGGCAGATGACATGATACAACATGACCAATACGCACTTGCATTGCAGAAATAAACACTGGAAGCTAGAAACTTAAAAGTTCCAACTTTCTGGGTTACTTCCAGACTTATCAGGAGAAACAAAATGCATTTTTCTGACCCTTCATCTAAAGTGCAATTACCACAGCAATTGCACCAGACCAAATAATAATCCCACCAACAAGGTTCAGGTTGTCATTTAGACAGCTCCCTGGTTCAGGGTGTAATGTCAACCACCACCTACAGTACAGTACCAGTTGCCAAATCTTTCATTCAAAGATCTGAGCTTTATAAAAGATGACTGATAAAACCAGCATCTGTAACAATTGGTCGAGACCACATGTGGTTAGCAAGTAATACTGTAGACCAGAGAGCTGCAATTAAGAGTAGCTCTTTGGTCAAATTCTGCATATTTGTGTCCTGGTCAGATGATGATTTTTTTAAGAAGAGCAAAAACATGTCCTGTTTTTTTTCTAATTGTACCCATGAGGTGCCATACCCATGATAACTGTCCAACAATTGTTTTATGGCTGAAATTTTAATGAGCAATTTCAGGTTATATAAAGACTTTGTACTGTCCTCAGAATCATACATAACAAGTATTACAGCATGCTCAAATTTTGTCAGCCACAATTTGGAAACTGAAAATGTTACATCAGAAATTCAAGGACTTTTCAAATTACCTGTAAGTAATAAGGATCTATAGACATTGAAAGCCAAGTGTAAAGCGCTGAGTTGCAACAGTATCCTTGGATGGTGCTAGACAAACAATTATAGCATAAAAAGACTTCAAAAATACAATAAATTACTTGTGTGTTGCTACTTTTACAAACTACTGTCATAGGCAGAATTTGCCTTCCCAAAGTGTGTGTGTGTATGTGTGTGTGTGTGGGGGGGTGCAAAGGAAAAATCATGAAAACATGCTAAAATACAAAAGGATGGGGGTGTGGAGAGATTAAATCAAGTGGAAAAGGTTGCTGCTGCAGAGGAAGGTGATAATGTTGGAGGGGATTGTTCTTAAAGAAGTCGGAAATAGTGGTTGCAGGGAATAGGAAAGATCTGGACTTGCTTAAATCGGACAAGTTAAGAGGATATAATTCATCAAGAGATCAGTATTGCAAGTGGGGCAGATAGGTTTGGATAGCCAGAAAGGAGGTGGGAGTGGGGGAGGTAGGAGTGGGTGAGATAGGTGTGGCCTAGGCGAATGCGGGTGATGACCATTGTCTTCTCTGCTATTGCAACTTAGTAGGGGAGGGTTAATGCCAATTTTGAGATTGATAGTGTAAAGTTTATTATCATTCTGGAGATTCCAGGAGTCTTGCCTTTCGTTCCCGGAATAACGACGTGGCTGGGAATCAGAAGAAGATGAATTTCTTGCCAGAGGGGAGAGTGTGCATTTTGTTTCAGATTTGTAAGATGAGGGGATAAGACCAGTGCATGTTGGGGATGCCTGTGAGGACTGATTTGGAGTCAGAAAGATGACAAAGCGAGAGAGTGGAAGGAGAGTTCTGCGAAGTTTAAAGCTGGAGGATAGTCTTTGGCTCAGCAGAATAGATAGAGGCTCTGTCTGGTAGTCTCAAAGAAAGGGTAAGGCCAGGGCAGGAGACAGCAGCAGCCGAGGTACCTTCTTATGTGAATCCATCAGTAAAAAGGAAGGAATAATTGTGGAAGTGTCTACTGAGTTGATAGAACTTGGAGCAAAAAAAGGCTGGATTGCGATGAGCTGTCATTAAAGAAGAGAGGCCTAGTAAGACTTGCTAGTGGTTTGACCCAGGCAGGGGTAGGGAGTAGGTGTACCTAGCTATAAAGATGTTGGTGTTGGCTTTGATGGGTGGGTGTGTATCTGCATTCCGAAGGAAAGGGGAATGCGCTTGTTGAGATTGGTGAAGAGGGCGAATAGAATGGAAACAAGTTTTGAGGGTCGTGAGAATGCTAAGGGCGAAGGAGAGGTCAGTCTTGGTGCTCCTGAGGTCTAGGGGGAATTCATTGGCCTCAACATGCAGACTGGTAATTGGGGGTGGTTTGGATGGCACCGAGGCAGGTACTGAGAGCAGTGTTTTTGATGACCTCGCTGTGTTTCAGATAAAGTTTGCCATAGATGAAATTGCCACAGTCCAGCTTAGATCTGAGGAGGGAGTGATACAAGGTGAGCAAGGTGATAAGGGTGCTCCCAAGTCAGTACTGGAGAGGACCTTAAGGAAATTTAAGGGTTTTGTAGCAGATGGTTTTATACAAAACATGTCTTATTGTCTACAAATCCCTGATACATTAATCACCTGAATACATATCCAACAGTCTGAAATTTTATACACCAGCACGATCCCTTCGCTCTTCTTCTGAAAACTTCCTGACTGAACCCAGAATTAACACCAAAGCTGGTTCTAGGGCTTTTTCAGCTGCAGCACCCCATGTTTGGAACTCTTTGCCTTCACACATTCGCCATGCCAGTTCACTTGGACAGTTCAAAACACGTCTCAAGACTTTTCTTTTTTAATCATGTATTACTTACTGAACTTTGGGACAGCATTCTGGGCGCTTTGTATCCTATGGAAAAGGCGCCTACTACAAATGAGCATGGATGGATGGATGGATGGTTTTGAGGATGTTGATGTGGGGGAGATAGGATTGCTTAGAGTCGAGTGTGATTCCAAGCAATCTAGAACTTTCCTCGCTGGGAATGAAGGAATCTTTAAGCCGGAGGTTGGGGCAAAGGAAAAAGAACTTACTCTTATTAAAGTGAATAAGAACAGTTTCGTCTTATAAGCCAAGCTGTTCAGGCAAATTTGGAGGTTATTTTGCAGGGTGTGGACGCACAGGGAAGATGTGAAGATAGCGAAATCATCGACATAGAGAGAAGAGTTGATGTTAGTAGGGGAGGGAGGACTCTGGTACTGCTGTTGATTTAAGGTATTAAGAGAGTTGGGGAGAGGATGTTGCCTTGAGGGACTATATAGGTGTTTATATAAATAAATATATATATATATGTGTATGTGTATAAATATATATATATATATATATATATATGTATATATATATATATATATATATATATATATATATATATATATATATATATATATATATATAATATATATATATATATATATATATATATATATATATATATATATATATATATATATATATATATATATATATATATACTTATATATATATATATATATATATATATATATATATATATATGTATATATATATATATATATATACATATATATATACTTATATATATATATATATATATATATATATATATATATACTTATAATATATATATATATATATATATATATATATATATATATATATATATATATATATATATATATATATATATATATATATATATATATATATATATATATATATATATATATATATATACATATATATATATATATATATATATTGAGCTTATTATAGCTTAGAAAAACTCATACATGAATATATATGAAAAAAACAGTAAAAAGGTCCCATCATCATAAATTTGGCCAAAATGCTATCATTTTGTTCCAATTTTTTACCAAGAACAATCAAAATTTGATAGAGATTGACAATTTATTTATAAGTTGGCACAATGGGTCTAACTTCATCCTCAGATGCATAAAAAATCTAGGAAACTTATGGACGGTCCCCAAAAAGGTCCTATATGCAATAGAATATCAAATAAAGATCTAACAAAATAATAAATAATCAATTGTCCTACCGCTTGATGTAGCCATCAGTTCTCAATTATATGCTGTGGCGAAGAGGGACTACATTTAAATTTTGCACGGTGTCTTCTTAAACAAGGGAGTAATCAAACTATACACGCTACGTGCATATGGGTGTTCCGCGACTGACGACCGATCTTCAATTTGTGACTGTTATGTCATTGCATAGTTTAAAAATTTACTGTTTCCTATTTTAAAGACTTTTATCTGATTCTTTGTGAAATTTCACGGTTCAATATGATCTATGCTAGAAATTGGCACGTATGAACATTATTTCATGTGACTTGATCGCTTCTTAAGCTAGGTCTACAAAGCTGGTTCTAGGGGGCAGGCAAGTAAATGGAACTGAACTGACAAGATAATCTGTTCTCAGTCCTGCCAACATTGTAGGGGATAAGACAAAGAACAAGCCAGTTGCCATGAATTTTTAGGGGTTAGAGGGAGGGGGCACCTCTATAACAAATAATTTAACTGTATATAAAAAACAGACTAAGAACCAAAAAAAAAAAAAGAAGACATTTAGCGGGGGAGGGGGGCGGCTCCACGGTTCCTCCGTTGCCTACGTGCTTATTGAGGGAAAGTTAAGAAAGCCACATTCGCCACTGATCATCTGCAAGCATAGGCGGGATTTGCCTACCAAAAGTGGGGTGGCAAAGGCAAAATCATGAAAACATGCTAAAATACAAAAAAAAAACACAATACAAAAGATATACATTCTGAAGAGAAAAAAAATGGGTGGAAAGTGCCCTCTTTCCCCCAACCCCCCCTCAATCCTGCCTATGACTACTGTAAACAATGTGTCACTTCTTTATATCTTTGTCACTTTAATACAGTACACAAACACTATGCAGTGATACATATGTATATCTTATATCTTGCTTCACTATGCAGCTGTTTACAATTGGGGAATTAAACAGAAGAAAATTGTAGGTTCCAACTAAAACAAAACTGCTTTCTAACAGACAGCTTTCGTCCAAGAGTGTCTAAGAAAGCCTATGGACAAAGAAGTGTTGTGAACAGTGCAGCTGCACTTTGGAAATAATCTCCCTTTACAAACTGAGAAGAGCGACAGTGTACAAACCTTTAAGAAAAGAATTATAACTCTTTTTTTTAAACAAAGCTCTATCATGATTATTTATCCAACCATATAATTTTTTTGTTTTGAGTTTTTACCTTGTGCTACCTTTGAGATTAATACCATACAGTTAGTTGGGTTTCATTCAACCACATCAGTGGCTTCATTTACCATTTTGCTCCCCTTATGCTTCATATCCAGCAACTGCAAGGCATATGATTGGTATACTAAATTTTCCTTGACAAATTTAAAGGTCATGTTCCAAACAACATGGTGCTACAGTACATCATACAAATATTTGAACAGGTATCTGGCCAGTTTAAAAACAATATTTTACTAAACTTTTAAACAATCCTAAGTTCATGGTTATTGGCACCTACTACTTATACTTCTTGATGTAATACCTTGAACCATGCCAACTCCCTGCTTGAACTAAGGATAGAAAAGTAATAAGAGAGCGAGCTCTCAGGGACATAGAGAAAATGAGTGGGTTTTTTTTTGTTTTGTCTGGTGATTTCAGATTGAAGGTCTGTTGACAATCAATTATCAAGGTTTCTCATGGTAGCTGACCTGGATCTTCTTTCATTTTGAAGTTGAAGATACTGTCTGCTCATAATTAGACATGGACATGCAGAGGTAATATTGGCTAATTAATTGTAAAATGTATAAACAATAATGACTATGTGATTGGCAAAACTTCCTGTCAAATTTGGATAATATCAAACAATTTACAGCTTTTTGAATTTACATGTTTACACAATATTATAAAATGTTGTGATTTACAATTGAGCCTTTCTAATGTAATTCTAATATGGTGAATTTAACCTCTAGTTTACACAAATTCTTGAAGAAAATATTCTACTGCAAAAGTTTAGAAATCCTAACCATGCCACCACTAATTAAGTTTGAATCGGATATTCCAATCATTTTTAATAGAATTCAAAGTTCTTTACAATAATGCACTTGTCAATTGTGTGACTCACCCCTCCCGGATAAGGTGCACCAAAGAGGGTGGACAAAACGTGTACATTAACGCACCCCTCAGTCACTTAGGTGACTGACATTTCTTGTGCAAATGACTTACCCAAAATAACTCATCCCTGTATAAAGTCAATGGGTCAGAGTCACTCTGGTAACTGACAATTTGATAAAATGACACACAGGTGAGTCACTGTTTCATATGTCAATGACTCACCTTTGACTGACATTTCCGGGGCTGTAGGGGTAGTACAACTGACAAGTGCATTAGGCATTCCGTGCCTCTCTTAGTGTCAAGCAAACAATAGCATAGCATAGCAAGGTTTAACGTCCCAAAAGCATCCAGTGCTGGAAATTATATCAAGATGGCCACGGCCTTTGATAACCAGTTGTGAACTTACTTGTTGCAGACCCACTGGGATACGATCCAGGACGTGCGGGTGAGAGGACAAAGCATAAACCACTACACCACGAAGGTCTGTCAATAACATGTATGCACTTGTGGAAACATGTTTTGGGTTTCTTTAAATTAATGTTTTGCTCAATTTATTTGATGGAACTATTGAAGTTCCAACTTCCTCACACTGCCATCACAAATATTCTATGAAAATTCACATTCATTTTGTCATTTTCATGGCTGCAGCACATTTAGAACTGAAATATGATACTGTGTAGTAATATACTGTACATAGACAATGCGCTATTACAAATGGCATCTCCCTGCTATCACAAACTTGTTTTCTAGCATACATTGCCAAAACCTAGGCTCAAATGGTAAAAACTAATTTTTCCTTTAAGTTACTGCAAATGCTGGAAATACTTTTCAGTCATTTCTTATCTGTTTTCTTTTCCCTAGAATTACCTAGCAGCAATATTCAAAACTATACATCTTAAGTGCATCAGCATCCATACCGTGAAATCATTTCAAGGCCTTATTTGATAAGTGACAATAAAATTGACAAATTGACAAATTTATGCATTCCCAAGCGAAAGTAATTTGAGAATTACTGGATAAATCAGCATGGAAGTATGTAAATTTTATTGTCACAATCACCCAGTCTTTAATAAATGAACAAATCACTTTTCTTTCATGGTTGCTTTCAACGTGCAAAATTTGGAACTTAACTTTGAGAACGAAGTTTGGATGGCGGACACCCTAATGAACTGACATTGTACACAATATGTATCCTGTTCTATATCTCATAAGACATCAATCCACACCCTTAAGTAAAAGGAGGACGGGCTTTGTAAGGACCTTTAATTGGTAAGTGGGACTCAGAAAGTGCATGATGCACTCCCATACCTTCACCTCACCTAGTCTCTTCAGGCCCCTGGCCCATAAGGCTGCAGTGCACTCTTTCCACTGGATTCTGTTATTTGCAACTTGTCTGGCTTCTGCCCACGTGCTCCATCCCATCACTTTCCTCTCCTTCTCCCCTCTGGTTTCCACATCATAGCTGTCACACAGTGCTTAAAAGCACTCATGCGCATCACATCCACCTCCACCTTCTTATTTTTACTTCAGTGCTGATTTTGTCACATTTAATGATTCTCAGTATTTCATCATTAAATATTTATTACATATGGCCATCTGATCTTCAAAATTCTCCAGTAGCACTCGAACATAAATTAATCCAGCTTTTTATTCTCTGCTATATTAACTCTCCATGTCTCGCAACCATACAAGAGTACAGACTTAACAAGAGAGTTAAACATTCATATTTTGTATATATTGAGAATGTGCTCGAGTTCCATATCTTATTTAACTTCATAAATGCTACTCTTGCTTTAGAGCAGCTCCCACAGGAGATGACTTGTTCTTCTAGTGTCAAACAACGTCCCACACACACACACACATCAGAAACATTGCTGATATTCATTTAGTCATTATTTGTACGACCACAAACGGAAGTTATCAAATCATCAATCTTGATACTTTTATTTCTCAACTTCTGAGCAAGGGCTTCATAGAAACTTATTACTGGCAATAGCAATGGCGTCGAGTTATTGCAGGATGGGAATGGAGATGGAACAACAAATTGTTGATAAATAAGTTTAAAATACCGTTTGTAAACCAGATGAAGCACATCTTTCAATGGAGTATCGAGACAAACACATTAATGTCAAAATTTACAAAAACTTTTACCTTATAATGTTAAACACAACACTAGAAAAACTGCATAGAATAGTTAAGTATACTTGGAAAATTTGAAACAATAGCAATCTTGTTAAACTCTGAACTTTATCCACCAACATACAAAAGATTTCTAATCCTCTGAATCTCTAATATAGACTAAACGATTGTAATACATATTCACAAAGTCAATGGGCTTCAACATGTGTTTCCAAAAATATTGCCACAGAAAATTCTTCCAAATTGATTTTTGGTGTCAAATTTTATAACATTGTCAGTTTTGGTTTATCCCTTTTTCAAGTTGCATATCTCCATCATCCAGTACACAAGACATTCATCATTTTTTTCAATAAGAAACTTCCTTTTTGATACTGTTTTGAACCTGGAAAATTTGGAAAATCCTCTGAAGGTAGAATGCAGTTTCTTGTTCATGTTATGAAAATGTTGGGGGGTGTCTCAGTGTTTATTTTCAAGTTCTTAAGTTTTTAAGTATGACCACATAAACCATGCCTCAGATGGTAACTATTCCTATGCTTATAGTGTGGGGCTGACCCTTTAAAACCGTATCTTCCAGCATACAGTGAGCACTAACTAGCATACAGTTGAAGTTGGCAGCAATCTAAAATATGAAAATATTTTCTTGCCTTTCTTCTATTTTAAAGAAAATTGGGCTTCACAATTTTAGTGAAAACTGGGCTTCACAATTTTTGCTAATGGGTCAATATACACAAAATAATTTTAAATGCATGGAAATAAAAAAATTATATCCATACTTTGAATAGGGAAAAAAGAGTTCCAGTTTGTTTAATTTCTTCAGAAAAATACAATACAGTACTGCAGACAACAAAAGTAGCAAGCCACATAAACAATTACCAACAAATTTTAACATAAGAATAAACTAAAACATGTGCACTCCATAACAACTGCACGTGTAACACAAGAGCAGTTATTTTTAAAACCTCATTCCTCCCATACTAATTTCTTCTATTTTCAAACAGTACTGCACAAAAAAATAAGTTAAATTTACTCACAGAATACTTGCATTTGCTCATGCTGGTCGGTGACAAACGACACGTCTAATATAACACATGATCCACAATAAACACTCTTCACAAGACAGTGACAACTCCCTGCTTCTACTCACACATACAAAACCAGACTGTGGCACTATCCTAGGTGCATTCACACCAGAAAGACTGTTTGACAATTCATTGATTCTTCTCACATGTGATTGGGCAACAGCTGATGCAGAAGAGCCTATTGTCTTGTACCTTACTTTGTTGGGATTCCTCAGTGGGTATAATAGTATCTAAACATTGTTATTTCTATAGTGATTTATCTTATGACTTTTTATTCATTTTTAAGCTTTAGGTTTTAATTTTGTCTGATCAACATTTAGTAATAAATAGTTGCTTTATTATACATAGTTATTGGTATCATTAGAGGAGATCAATCATCAAATGTATTTTTCATGAAATGAAAACCTTCCAATTTGCAAGTAAAAATGTCAGTAAAAAAAAGCATCAATACTAAAAAAACAATACAACAGAAAAGTACAATTTACATGAAAAAACAAATTAAATGCAACTTGGCATGGCTCTGAATTATAGGGAAATATATATATGGAAATAAAAAGTTTCAGCTTTAAATTAAGGTACATAGAAATGTATGAAACATTAGTTAAATTGCTTTAAAAACCGTTACAGTCGCAAAAATTCATCCAAATCACTGGCAATTTTACAGCAGTTATAAATCTCAGACATCAATTTTCATATTTTGTGCACATGTGTACAAACCGTAGTAATTTATTTGGTAATCATTTTTTTTAATGTATATAATAATTCTTTAAAGTGCTGAATATAGCAAATTCTGACCGAAAGTTTTTGAGTTTCCAGCAGGAAAAGACTTTCCCATCATTTTCAGGGACTGAGAATTAGGAAAGAAATTGAAAGAATTACTTACATACAGATTCTGAATTTGCTTAGTCAAACATCACAAATTTTAAATGAATTAAAAACTGATCTAACTTTGGACAGTTATAACTCAAAACTGTAAGTGCAATTTTCAAAATTCAAAAACTGACCTTAAACTTTTAGCCTCTTTTGTTTTTATATTTTCTGTAGATAAAGCATAGTTTTAGACATGGCTATACCAGCTTGGGCAATGAATATGTGCTGTTGTGGAGAATATTTAATGACAACAAATTTGTGAAGTTTTGGTTTCGGCACAACATTTACCCTTAGTTTCGGCTGGAACTTCAAATGTTAAGTTCTAACCGGATCTCTGGCCGGAAACAAGTTCCGGTGCATCACTAGCTCTGAAAAATCTAAAAAGTGCCTAATTGTCACTCGTGGATTTGCAATTCAGGCATAATAATGAACCAGTTAATTAAACATCAAAAGATTTTATAACTGTTTTCTTTCATTCTGGTTCAATACAAATATAATAGAGGCCATTTATCATGATTAAAATGTGACGGTGTACATTTTATTCCAAAACGGGTCTGATTGGTCTATCACTGTAAGTGCACGGTGTACCATTGTGCTTCGACCAATCAAAACACAGCAATTAAAATAAATTTACCTCCACGTTACAGACAATAACTTACCTTTAAAGGTACATGGACGAGCCATCTTTAAATTATGAAAAATAGTAGATTCAGTTGTTA
Organism: Chiridota heheva; assembly: GCA_020152595.1. NCBI lineage: Eukaryota > Metazoa > Echinodermata > Holothuroidea > Apodida > Chiridotidae > Chiridota > Chiridota heheva. Next base: position 510,867 of record JAIGNY010002074.1, read on the forward strand.
GGTCATGATTGAATAAAGTTCTAGAAAGATTTTGGCGGATGCAAAATTTCCTGTATATAGACAGAAGCAGCCTTAAATCAATATGAAACATGTACATTTTTACATGGTACATAGGGAAAATAGTTGTCTGCCCATGCATACATATAGCAAATTCAAATTTACCTACAAATTCGCATAAGACATGAAAATTTGCAAAAGACAGGAAAATTTGCATCAGACAGGAAAATTTGATAGAATGTTTTGCTGTTACCATGGTATTTATTCCATGTTTAACCCCTAAAGACACAGCCCTTATTTAGAAATGGCAATTTTGATCAACGTTTTAGATGTTTATTTCTTACACTTTCTTTTCAATTTTAATCATTAAAAGAATGAATTGATCGAAAGAAAAACTGAAAATTCATCCAGTTTTAAAACAGCCAATTCTTACACGTCATTACATTCCTATAAGCCTTATGTTTTTGCCAGAAACCCACAAAATAAAAGTTGAAGTTAGGGTCATTTCACACTGATTTTTGCCTAAGAGATTATATTGCAATTTAGTTTCCAAACCTTTGAAATCACCTTTGCTCATTCTCTAAATACTTTCAAGTTGTGATATGATAATGTGCCTCCATGAAAGGTCGCAGAAAGACGCAGAAATCTATTTATAGATGAAGCATCTTCCTGGATGTGGTTTTTCACACTTTGCTATTTGTCCAAATCGTCAAGAAACATATTACATAGAACATTAGCCCTGATATATGCTCTGAGGCCTTTGGAACAGCATGTAATTAGTACCTGACCAAATTGAGAATTTTCAAGAAGCAAAAGCAAGGCTTTTCAGTGTTGCATATAGGAGAAACTTACACGTGTTATATGGAGGCTCAATGGTCATTAATCCTATGCTCATATGGACTCAGCTGCAAAATCAGCATCTCCAAACAAAAATATGACTTATTCCAAGAATAAAAAAAAGTTTGGAAAAAAACAATAAAATGTACTATTATTTATTACTGCTTGAAAAGATATATTTAAATCAAATCTTTTTCATCCCTGTTAACTTAGTGCCATGTTTTACTGCTATTTACAGAATTTCAGGCTAACCTTCAAGAAGTGCACATCGAAAATACAATCTCTCCAGGATAACTTATATTAAAATAATTGAAAAAAGGGCAAACAAATAAGACAAATCAAGGTTTAACGAAAGAAACTAAGGTTGAAGATAAGTGGAGTAAAATCTTTTTACTTAAAGCAACTGATATCCTAAAACGAAGTCAAACAAATTATCTTTGGAAACATGAAAAGAAAGAATCTAAAATCCACTCATAATTTATTTCATTACAAATATGGTGAATGGCCATTTTTATGTAATATCTCAGTACTTTGTTTTTTTACTTGTTTTGCCACTGCATTAGAACATTGCAACTCATGTTTTGTTAATTACATAGGGAACTATATTTTTATTTACATTACTGGTTTATGCATAGTTTATCTCCAATAACACTACGTAGCGATAATAAATACTATATTTTGTGCCGTGTGATCAAACCGCAACATCCTCTCACTCACCACAATAAGCCTTGACCAGTGAACTTCACAGTAAATCAGTAGCAATATTTCTTCTAAATTTCATATCAAATCCTTTATTTTGAAGATGTACGTTTTATCATTATGTGAGATAACTATTTTTCATTTTTTGTATTAACTTTTTACGAACTCGTAACGATTGTAAAGTTTGTATTTTGCAACTAATAATTTCATTTATCCCTGCAGGTAAACTGTGTTATGTTTAGTATGCTACAGTATGTAGGGTATGAGGATGTTGCATTAGAAGCTATGTAACATTTTCTGAGCTCTGGTATTAAACCAGTGGAATTATATATTAGTCTGAGCGCCCTCTTTAAAAATGACTGCGCGCTCGATGCAAGTTTTCTTTCTTTGATTTATTGTAAAGATATCTTGATATGACTAATGATTCGCCGAATAGTTTTACAGTACATACATATTGATCAATATTTACAGAGTAGAGAGGGGGTGGAAGAGGAGGATTAAAAATTTTATGGATAATTTTTTGTAGAATATTGTACAGGGGGCAAGAATATTCTCAGAATTTAAGACTGTTGATCGATAAGCGGTTTGATGTCAGAGAGGGCCCATTCAGTGAATGACATCAGTCTAAAATTCCCGGAAAAGTGGGCTAGGAATTTCAGTGGCGGTTGATGCAAACTGCTTATAGGGTTCTGGGTGTTGTGCCATGTTCATCTAATGTATACCAAATGTTATTTAGTTTATGCATTGATTATCGGAGGAGGTTGAGGAGCTATTGCATTTTAGTTTCAGGTTGGTGAAGGTGAGCTTGGGGTCTAGAACTTGAATCTTAAGAATGTAGTCTACTAGTATTTTGTTTTTGGAAACAATTGATGGGGTTTTATTTGCCATTCTTGTTGAATTTTCAAATTTGTTTGAAACATGTAATAATGTCAATGTTTTAGTATTGATGAATGAGGTATATGATAAATGCTTTGTTTATTCAAAGTTCTTATTAATTATCATTAATATTTATGGTTCAATAACTTAGCTTATGTTTTTGCATATTTACTAGGTATGACACTGGGTCATTAAAATTCCTGTAATATTGGGCATTTGACTGCAAGTTGCAATTCTTAGGATCAGACAATTATGCTATTCACATCTATTTGTACAGATATTAGTCATATTTGGCATTTGTCAGGTTATTTCACTAACTATTGTATTCTCTATTGTATTCTCGATTTTGTTTTTTCAAAGAGTTGAAATGCATATTCTATATAATAATCCCATTGTTTATCTTAAAAATTTGACTAATTTTATTTTTTTACCCTGTATTTTGGTATTAGCCAACAGACTTACCTTTGATATCTTTTCCCTTGTAAAAATTGGTATTAATCTACTATTCATTCTGTAGTTTTCGAGGCCAAACATAAATGTACTTAAAATAGGCTATTATTTAAGAATACATTTTATATCCATTATGTTGACATTTACATATGTATATCATTGGAGCATATTATTTAGGGTCCACATCATAGGGCTTTATGCGACCATCCCCCGACTGACAGGTGACCAGTCGCGGATGGAGCCGACCCAAAAATAGCACAGAGTTGCCTATTAAATCGATGTCAACACAAGAAATGAGCGTCCATTCTTAGTTTGCATACACTAAATTGTATGTGAGGTTTCTGTGTTTATCCTGGTATGAATAGTGATTAAAAGATTTTTTTGAATATTCATATGCTCCTAGATTATCACATCAAGAAATTGTCTTTCCCCGCTCCCCAGAAAAAAAAGGTCCCAAATTTTGTCTGATATATTTTCCCACGAGAAAAAGCTACCCCTTCTCATTTTCCCTAGCATCAAAATCCTGGCGCCGCTTCTGCACGGGTTGTCGACAAGAGATAAGAATGCTGTATACAAACAATGCGGTAGCAAATTCATTAAGTCAAATTTGCTTACGAAACTGAGTGGGCAAAACCATGAAATACAATAAGACAAAAAAATAAAAATAAACATATGGAAAAAAGTGGAGTTACATCACCCCCCCTCCTTCCCTCTTCTTCATATTGCATTTCCAGTATAATCTCATCTAAGTTTCGTAACTTTATTGCCAGAAATTCCCTCCCAGAAACTGACATCTACGATCCCCTTTAATAACATCTTTTTTTGGATATTATTTTTCTTGTGAAGTACAATTTTCCACGATATACGCATACACTGGGACGTAAATGAAATGCTCCAAGCAACTCTCCCAACTGCTCAATGCGACTAATCCAAGCACCCTGAAAATTTGTGAAAAGCAGTCTAATATATCCATACGCTTTCTGAAAATAAGGTGTGTACAGCTAATCTCAGTCTTTTTTAGTTTTTTTATGATTGTTTTCTTTGTTTTAATATACTTCCCGTGTCAATAAACAAAGGAGATCACACAAATTATTTTATATCAATGATTTGATGCCAAATTGTTGGTTTAATTGGTTATTGTGGGCAATTTAAACAGATTTATTTATTACTGAGTAATGTTGCACAAATGCAATAGAAACAGGGCAACACCACGAGGTAATAAATTGCGAGAAGTGACCTACATTCCGTAATATGAGACAAACTCTCCGTCTGAAGCGAAACAATATTCTTCCGTCAAGTGATATTCCTTGTTATAATACAAATGGCTACTAACATATTGCGTTAGCGTCCGCATGTTTGATAAAGTAGAAATGGGGAAAAATCGCAACTGAAAAGATTTATCATCGTTGTTTTGATTGTTTATCATCTAGAACCAGTAAAATATTGTTGCTGTTTAATTGCAATATATAAGAACCCCAATCGCTTGCGAAAAAACTGTTTTTGTGTTTTAAGTTTTACCAGGGAAATTATGGTTTTGCTACTCAGGCGTATTACATTATAATAAACAAGAGTATTAAGTTAATCTACATCAGGGAAAACTTCATTCTGACCCAGATTTGTGATAGCATATAAAGTAGTAAATACCAAACCACGCCTTCTCATGCACTTCCTTCGATGATATCAGCTGATAATAATTGTTTGGTCAATAACAGCAGAGAGTCATCCCTGATGACAAAGATGATATTATGTGAGGACACTGAACACGATGATCAGACAGTGGTGTAAGCCAGCATTAAAAAAGTGAGGGGTTCCAGAAGGTCCTAGACTTCCCTCCCAAGATAAAGTGTTGAAATTTAGCCCACTTCTGAGGGCATTTTTTTTTAGCGCAAAAAAGATATAAAAAACAAAGATTATCCCAATTTGTGAAAATTATCTCAAAATAGTGAGGGGGATGGGGGAGGGAAATGGAGGAAGGGAGACGGAGGTCTGGACTCATGGCTGATTTCTAGGGGATCAAGGGGAGCTTAGCCTTGTTAAAAATTGACCTGACTTGTCCCTCATCCGAAAATGATAAAATCTCCATCAAATCCATTGACTGTGATTTTCTTTAATTTGAAATTTGTAAAATAACCAAAATGAAATATCACAAAGGTATTGATACTCATTCCTGTTGTGACTGACGCCATATTCTATGAATCAATCAATTGCAAACTAATTGTGAGAGCTTCATAGCTCTTCGTAGGAATCTCCGATTACTTTTCTGTTTGCGTCACCAGATTTTACCAGAGCACATTGTGCTTTGGCCCTCTTTGTAAGCCCCCATGTTAATTTTTTTGGGGGATAGAAATCAGCCCTGTCCAGACCCCCATTCCCCCAAAGGCTATGCCAATGTGATCAGACATGCATAATTACAAACGGGCTTAAAGGAATATTCCCATGGATTTTCGTTTTTTTCGTATATGATAGAGAAAATTTGTAGAAACAAAGTGGTGAAAAAAACTATGTTAATATCTTATTCCTTTTAGAAGTTAACAACAATTTAAAGAGTAGAAAATTTTCTTAAAAACACCTCGTACAGTATATGTTCTTCAGCTTGGTGATGTCATCAAGGCAATTCCAGCACAGTTCTTATATATTTCTTGTAAATTTAATCACACATTTCCTACATTATTGAACAGTTTGGTTCATTATAGAGATAGGATGGAATATATCATTTACAAGAAAACATTTTGTTTTTTCATGGTGTATATCACATTTTCAATGAGAAAAAATCCAAATCATTTTTAAAGAAATACAAAAGACATTTTGATGGAATTATTTCTATGACATCACAAATGTTGCCAGTAAGTCACTTTTGTCCAAATTCAATATGGAATAAGATATTAACATAGTTTTTTACCACTTTGTTTCTAGCAAATTTCTGTATCATATAAGAAAAAATGAAAATCCATGGGAATATTCCTTTATAACAGATTTCGTTAGAAAATTTTGTCCAAATTTATAGTGTATTATTGGCCTTAGAAAATGGAAATTTTCAAATTTTGACTGAATCTTGAGCTTTTAATTGACTCTCAAATTGAATGTATTGTAGCCCTTCCGGGCAAAATGTTTTGAATCCTCATTTTGTTTATTTTCATAACATAATTATTTCTAGGTTGGGAAATTTCGTCAAACCTAATGTACCATAGGATTTATAAAATGAACATCATTATAAATTCTGCCCCTGAGAAGTTTTCTGAAGCTGACATGCAGAAGAAAATAATCTTCTCAAAACATTAATGCATGGCACTTAGTAGAATATATTAAAGCCACAAAACAAAGAGAACTTCAAGAACTCGATTGTCTGAGTGTATACAAAACACACATTAAAAAACAAATCGAAATTTCAATATAACATGCATAATAGGATAATTATGATGAAAATAAAAACAAAACAAGCAGATTTCTGTTTAAAAATTAAAAGAAATTAAATCAAGGAACAGAACTGAAAACAATTTAACAAAGCATCAAATTGAAATATTCAAACATCTGAAAATTTAGTAAGTGGGAAAGTCCAACAAAGCCAAACAAAGCAAGTCCTTTGATCTTTGGTCTTTTTCAATTTAAAGATTGAAATAAATAAAATAAGAAGTGGACTACACGACTTCAACATCCGATTCTTCAGTAAATTTGAAAATTCAAACATCAAAAATTGAGCTAAAGGGGAGGGCTGATGTAAAAATTCAAACTGAGTATATAGACTTGAAAGGCTGAAGCCTTTATTTGATTTTTTGACTTCAACATTTGATACTTTTTTCATATAATTAAGTTCATAAGCTCTTGATATTTTTAATTAATAATATTCCATTCTCTTCTTTTTTTGTAAAGATTTGACAATGTATGGAGGGGGTGAGCAGTTAAAAATTACATCTTTTTCCAGAAAATATAGAAAAGCAAGATGTAAAAATAATTCAATATTTCTGAAGCCGGATTTTCAATTCAATTGCTTATTCAAGAAGGAAAGTGGGCGGAGTTTATTTCCTTTAAATTAATTTCTTGTGTGTGAAGAAATTGTGCTTGTTTTGGGCAAGTAGGATCAAACCAAATCAGAAAGGCATGTGTGAGAAAGAAATGGATGAATGAGAGTCACTTCTGTACAAGGAACTAGACAAGAACAGTAGAAGATTTTAAGATAAAAAGGCTGTGTAAGGTGGAATTCATTGTTTACAATATTCTCAATGACCTGTTTACAGTTTTCAATTTAAACTCCAAGTCGTACCCTAACATTTTACACCCGCTCCTTCAATTGACTAGTCTAAAAATTCAGAGTCCTCCACATGTCTGATTTATGACAAGGTCTTACACCCAAAAACTTTCATTGCATTGGAAACATGTTAATTTATCGGGAGTCAGCTGAAGTCAAAAAATACAATCTACTTTCATCATGTTAAAGAAGTATATGTAAAAAGAATAAAAAGGCATAATCATTGTACATACTGATTTACTGAGTATAATTTGAATAAAGCAAATGTTTTACAAAGACTGTTAAATGCTATAATTTGAAAGGTAATTTCCAGGGTAATTTCTTGTTCATCGTATTTCTAATTTATTTCCTTCTTGTGAAAGGAGTCTTACAACCCAAAGAAGCATTTGTATGGCCAAACCAAGCACAGAATAATAACTTTTACATCTTACAAAACTTTTAGAGCCTCAAGTTGCATTTCCCTCTCTCACAATATCTGTAACTTATTTACCTGCAATCCGAATGAGTTTCTAAATGATGGAGGGGGGTTGGGGGGTTGGGGGGGGGTGGGGGGGGGAAAGACCCACCCACTCATGGAGTAAATTACAAGCCCATCTCCTGATTATTTAACAAAATCAATATTTTTAGTAAATCTGCATCGGCAGCATAGGTGGAATTTGGGTGGCAAGGGGAAACGTCCCTAACTTACTTTTTCCATATTTACATTATTTGTATTGTGTTTTATGTTTAGTATCTTTATGTGATGTTAATAATACCCCCCCCCCCCCTCCACCCACACACAAACATACATACACACTTTCGGTGGGTAAAGTGCAATGGTGGCACCACGAATTTGGTCATAGGGGCAACAGAGTGGCAATTTTGTCTCATGGGGAGGGGGCAAAAGCCTATATATCGGACAAAATATGTAACTTTACACAATTTTGTGGCAGGCAAGTGGAAGGGGGAGGCAAAGCAATCTTGTGGGGAAGCAAAGCAATCTCTTGAGATTATGCCCCCTCATAGTGCCGCCCTTGGTAAAGTGATGACCATATAGGCCTAGCAATTGCAAACCCCACCCCTAATGATTTTAAAACAATTCAAACTGATTTGTTTTAAATAGTAAAACGTAAGTAGCATTGACTTATGAGACTGACAAAACAGCAAACTTATTTTATCACACACTTCTTGAGCAAACATTGCTTTAATGCAAAAGTTCACCGTACGATACATGAACCCTGGGAATAAATGTTTTTAGCGCTATGGGTAGAACTGTGGGTTTAAAAGCAACATGTATTTCTAAGAATGGATTCCACTTCTGTTCAGTTTAATTAATGGACAAAATATCGAGGACTTGGGTTGGGTATACTGTACATTTGAAGTAAAAGATATAATTTTATGTAAAATACATAATGCAAACCAGGCTGATGCAAACTGAATGAAAGTAAACACCACATCTGTTCTTCGTCAATATGGAATAAAGTAATGAGTGAATTTACATAACGTAAATACACAGGTTATTGGAGGTAAAATACAACACAAAGTTTTCATTTTTATTTCAAACTAATAACAACTCTTTTGAACTTCAAATGCATGTGTATTTTGTTTTCAAAGATACGAAACATTATATTTAGTGGATCTTTGATTATTTCTCCCACGATAAACGTACTTATCATACATCACACTGTACATTGATTTAGGCATACCATGCACACTATAACAGTTATAGCACAAGACTCATTGTTGGCAGAGTTACACATGAATCCAATGGCCATGCTGGCCATTGTTAAAAAGAAAAACATTGAATGTATTTGCATATTTGAAAACAGAAATCAATAAATTCAACCCTGACTGAACTTCTTTTCAAAGTCTTTGTGATGATGAAAAGTTGACACATCTAATCACTGAGGTGTATGGTATATAAACTTGTCTGTGTTGTCTTCCTAAACATAACAAGTTGTGCATCGCGATTTGGGTGCTTGGGTGGGTCGGCAACCGGTCAGCCCTGGCCATACAACTGGGCCATAAAGCCTTTACCACGCGGACCCTTATGGTTCTTTTCCATCTTTTCCTTTCACTGTGGAAATAGTTTCCACCTTGGCTGAGTGTGCTCCACCACCCTTATAATATTTTCCGGTTTATTTTGGTGTATCGAAACTGTAAATTAAGTTATGTACTGGCTATCATACCCAGTACTCAATCTGGAACCTGAGAGCAGTTAATAAAGAGACCGAGATTGAACTTTTGCTGTTCTCTATTTCACTCAGCCCATATCACCACACAAATTTAACCTGTGATAAAACAGTTTTCGCTAAAGAATTCGTGATTGACTTTTGTAGTCAAGGAGACATATTTGCCTGATTGCTTGCAACATGATACAATATGATATAAGACAATAGACACTCCATCCAAATCAGAACTAGCCACTGTAATTTTAATCAGTTGCTTGCAAAATATGGAAACTTTGTAACACTGCAATTATCAACTGCCTTTAACATCTGTATAGACAACCTATTTTTACTAGCTGGTAGAAAGAGCTTTAAAATCCTATGTTGAAAGTTCTTTCAATTCAGTTTAAGAGTTAGTGCTGATCAATCTTTTCAATATAAAATTAATGTGTGGTGTATGATGGAGTAGACAGCTTAAGATCATTATAAACTTCAAAATAAAAATTTCATTCCTCCATTCCAAGCATCAAAAATGCTGAGGTCATACATGTAATAACTGATTGGGGTATGATTTATTAACCCTTGTGGGATCACCCCCTATATTTGCCCTTCTAGTTTAATCTTAAGTACAACAACCCTTGCCCAACCACACTTGAAAATGGGACTTCAGATTTAATCAAATCCAGTCCACCAAGGGTTAATATTAATCCCAGTCCAACCACACCTAGAAAAAGGACCTGCCCTTTACTTAATTTTAACTTAACAAGGTTTAAATATTTTCAGACCATACCCAAAAAACAAAAAGTAAACACTCCATTAGATTCAGCCTGTTCAATTCAAATCATTGTGGCAGTGGATTAAGAAAATGGATTTACATTAAAAAATAAATAACTTGACGACTGCTATAAAATTTGCATAAAAATTGCACTATCAGACCTGAGGGTTCAAATAGCTGAAATGACATACTTTTATGGGACTTGAAAATACTTGAGACAAAAATCAACGTTACATTTAAAAGAAAGATTTACATAAAATATTAAGTTCAATGTATATGCAAATCCACTTTACTGACATGAGATACATTTCCAATCTAGTTAGAAACTAAATTTGGCAAGTATTAAAGAGGCGAAATTGTCATATGTGGACAACATTTAAAAAGCCTTTCAAAATTTTTGATTGGTTGAAATTTTGCTGGGCGATTCATTGTCTCGTATTGCAAGGTATATAGTTATTTAAAACGCCTTGAAGGTCACTACACGAGTTAGCCCAGTTGATTACAGCGATCGGAAGCAATTTTTTCTTATCATGAGTTCGAGCCCCGGTAGAATCGTTTATTGCGACTTTTACTTACATCTTTTTTTTTCTCAGTAATTTTCATTTGGAGATTATTATTGTAGTATTATAACACTAATATTTCACTTTCGCTTCCTGACAAACGCATAAAAAAAAAGAAGAGAAGAGTTACTCGTCAGTTACGTAATGCGCTGTGTATGTAACTCGGCACACACAACATACATGCTAGTGTCTGGCTGTACAAACAATGAAGTTCTCTTCTAACTTATGTACAAACAGACAGTGGATCGGATCTTGCGTCCACAACCGGAAGTGATGTCAAAATATCGCATCCCCCAATTTTATCGTATTTTAATAAGACGAGCATCCCTCTTTAAAGGATTAGTTCAGTGGTTAAACAAGTCTATCTTATATGAAAGAGGACTTCAAAAGAATTAAAATAGAGACAAAAGCATTCAAAAATCTTATTCTGTTAAGGAGATATCCAAGTTTAAAATTTAATTGGCATCATTTGTGTAGAAATGACTGAAATCAGACTAGTTGAGATGTCATAGCCTCAGACTCCTTAAAGTCTTTATGTATTCTATCATATTTTGTCCTGCGACTTTGTGGCTTAAAAACCATGGGATATGTCAAAAAAAGTAGTAAACCGAATCTAGGAATGATATTTATATATACTACCTGAAGAAAGTAAATAATTTAAATAGTGAAAAAATTAAATAAACTGTCTTTAAAATACATAAAGATTTTGAGGAATATGAGGCAGTGACATCACAACTAGTCTGATTTTGGTCGTTTCTACAGAAATTATACCAAACTTTAAACTTGAATATCTTCTTAAAAAAATAAGATTTTGCAATGCTTTCTTTGCCATTTTGTTTCTTTTAAACTTTTTTCGTTGTAATAACATCTGTTTCAAAACAGTTCAATCTCACTTGATTGTTTCTTTGCATGTTCCAGGAAGGTAAGGTTGATTTATTGCTGATAAAGGTACCTCTAGAATACTACAAACATGCAACAACTTGAGAAAGTCACAATCCAAACAACTTCAAAAACAACATTAAAAATGTACTAAATGAAAGTGGCACTGTTTTTAGAAGTATTAAAGTGGTACAGTGCTAAGCTTTGAAGTTCCAGATCAAAATAATTGAAATTTTATCTTAAGGAGTTCCTCTTAAATGGAATCTAAATGGTTTAACAACATTTCAAAACATCTTAATATTTTACAACCTGTATCCTCATACCTTAACACATTTTGATGTACAAAGAACATTAAAGATTCATGTAAACATGGCGCAACTCAACCTCATATGCTTAGATATCCAGTAAAAACTACAAAAATCTCAAAAATCTTCAAATTTAGATGTTGTAAATAAAGCCTTGTTCAGACTTTAAAGCTTAGATTCAAGAACTCTTCATCATGAAGCTGAACAGATTTCAATCATCACTGGGAGATTTGTCTTTACATGATAAAAATCTGTTACAGTGGATTTTCAGTCCAAATCCTCAAAGCCTACAAGGTTGAACAAAAACATCACTTAAAATCCTCATCAATAAACAAATAAAACCTTCACTGTTAAATACCATCCTACTTGTAAAATCATTACTTCAAGCCAGACACATTGACCACAGAGGAATAATTTTGTATTTGTGTTGAGTGTGAAAGTCAGTGCAGCTGCAGTGAAATTTGTTTACTATTAATGTCAGATTATGACCATGGAAAGTGAGGTGAAGTGTGTGGAAATCCCTGGTCTAATTGCTAATTGCTTATGCTGGATTGTGGTTTCTGTTGTGAGCAATATAGACCCCCGCCCCCTCCAACTCCTGACAGATTTTAGATTTTGTTGGGACTTAAGACAAAATGTATTGCGAGGTTTAGAATGAATGATTTAGAGCACAACTGATAAAGAATTAAAACATATGTCCAACTCTAAACAGCAACATTTAAAAACCCATCACCAAAAACAAGGTCATGGGCTAGTATGTTTATCACACCATCTCTCTCCGAAGCAACAGGTTTTAAGTCCTCAATTTCATAAATGCAGATAAATCATTCAAATTAATAAAGTTTATAAATTTGCCAAGTCTTCCCTCGGACTAATAGGGGCCTTGCAAGCAAACAACATCTCAAAATCATAAAAACAAACTAAACCAAATGAACTTGTTTTTGCAAAGCGACAAATCTAACAAATTACTTTGCTTGAATTTGTTTCCATCTCCAGGTAAACCAGCAACAGATGAATATTACCTCAAAAAAAGATTTAATCAAAGGGGCTACCTCATCACATTCCTCAATTTAAAACATTTACTGATTTAGGATATGGATACCTCTTTTTCATTTTGAATACTTGGCTCTGATCACGTATGCTGTTTGGAGATTATGAAAACACCTAGACAGCTTGCAGAGACTTCAGACAAGAATGGGCAACTAAAATGAGAGCGTGCAAAACAATTTAAAAATTCAGAGAGGAAAATATGACCATGTAAAATTATATTAGCATCTATAGTTTTCACACACTGAAAACTTAACTTTAACTGGGAAGTCCATTGTTAAATTAAGCAATCCAGTAAAACTAGTTTAAAAGGTTTTAATGGTATATTATGAATTTTTTCTTGTGGATTTAAATGAAAGAGGATAATTTAAGAAAACGTTGTTAAATAATTAGCATAATCTTATTCTCGTTTGAAAATTATCGTATTTTAAAGATTTCAGAGTGCTGAAAAATGACAGGTACAAATATAAGTTTTAACTAGAATATCAGCACTCTCTAGAGCGCATACCTCCCCCGTTGCAATTCCAACATGCCAAGGATAATTTTAGAGTTCATTTGATCCCCATACCAAATATAATCTACCTCAGAAATTTTAGGCCCAACAAGATTCATCCCCAAGTTTCATCCCCAAGTTTTGATCTGTAAAGACAGCTTTGCAATCTGAACACTTGAAGATTATCTTCTGACTGGATTTCTTCCAAGGCCGTATCATTGTCTTCAGTTTAATTCAAGGGAAGCATCATTGTTGAAGTTCTACTCAGCCAGGATTTACATTCCATCATTTTCCATTCATGGCAGAAACCAATTATTTCATTTTCATTGATTCCAGAGAACACTTGATGGAAGTCTCTTTGAGTAGAGAAAATTGATTGTTTGAATCTTCATTCAGAGCACAAAGTCATTGTTCAGCACGTTTCATTGGAAAGTTTTAGCTAAAGTCTTGACAACTTAGTCTTGACAGATCTCATCCTAAAACATCCCCACCCCTCAATTTCTGCCCTTCCCCTGTTAATCACTTCTTTATGAAACAGTAACAAAACAACACAACAAATTCATTCAAAATCCAATCATTAGTTCTGGAGATATCTTGATGACAGACAAACTCACCTTAAAATGTCCCCACCCCTCCATTTTTCCCCTTCCCTGGTCCAATAAGTATGTTAATCACATCTTCCTTAAGCAGTAACAAAACCACACACCAAATTTAATTAAAATCCAACCATCAGTACTAGAGATTATCTTGATGACAAAAAAACAGAGGGAAAAACATGTCCCCACCCCCCATCTGCACCCTTCCCCTGTTCCAATATGTCTCAAATTTTAATCACTTCTTTCTTTAGCAGTAACTAAACAACACACCAAATTTAATCTAAATCAATTGTCAGTTCTTGAGATATCTTGATGACAAAGAAACAAACAGACAACAAACAAACAAACAAACACAGGCGAAAACATAACCTCCGTCCAACTTTGTTGGCAGAGGTAATTATTACTGTTATGTCATAGCTGCACTTCCAAACAATTTTCATGCATTTATTTGAAAATGAGTTACTTCTTTCTAAATGATTGGAAACAGGTTTTCTTAATTATAAGGGTGTTTCAGCTGACATCATGAGGTCACATGGTTTTGTTTACATCACCATTTTGTAGGGCAGGACCACTGTCGTCTGCTGTACACTTAATTAGATTTTTATACGTTTGCATGTAGTTGTAAAGATTATTTTTGTAAGACAATTATGCCGGAATCTTGCTGTGCCGTTGGTTGCAATAGTAGACGTGTGCCAGAATAAAAAGACTTTTCTCGATTTCTATCTGATCCTGATCGACGTTTGAAGTGGGTTTTGTTGTACAACGCGCAGCTCTCAACCTACGTTCACAATATGATTTGCAGCGAGCACTTTATATCAGGTATGTAGGCTTTGTCTAAGTATAACAAACAATCAGAAGGCATTCACGTAAAAATTACTCTTCGTAATTCTGGTAAATATATAAAATATAAAGAAAATATGAAGTAAAATCGAAATCGAACAAAAAACCGCAATCAGTAAAATCAGCTTAACTGGTAGGTTGAGTTAGCATGCAGTATGTTTGTTGTACGTGTGCTGTGATTGAGCTGTGTGAAGACGCATGAAATGTAACAACGCACTGCCCTGCAAAATGGCTTCCAGTGGAGTTAGGGTCAAATGATGAATTCTCTATTGAGATATGGTTTAACATCATTTTATAAAAACTTGTTTAACCATCTGTTCATGTACTAAATATCAAAAAGCAAAATTTATCATACAAATACATCATCAATTAAAGTAAGAAGTATACATAGCACAAAAGACATTTGAGATTGCACTAAAGGTCAAAGTTGGCTTTGAACAATGACGTCTAACGGAGATGAGAAACAATAGATTATTCTGGGACCCCAGAATAGAAAGGCCTCGCTACTCAGATGAGTGCTCCTTTAAGTGTAATTTAAAATGTTTTTTTTCCTGGGGGTGGGATGTGATGGAGGTCCGATTGGGTAAGCTTAAAATGTATTATTGTTTTTCATATCACTTATCTTTATTTTTAAATTTAAAATATATTTTTAGATTTAAATCCATGTTAATTAAGATTGTTCTTCATATATCATACAGAGAACAATCTTTATCAAAGCTTTTATATGCTTATATAATGGTCTCCACCACATTAAATATCCATTGTTTTGTTGTATTGCATCTAAAGAAGTGGAAATGAATAAATAAATAACTGAGCAAAATCACTTTATGAAGTAAGTGCAGCTGCTGACAGACAAACTGTTTTAAACAATCAAGATATCAGACATACTAATTTTTTATTTTATATTCTGCTTGTTCATAGATCATAAAAGGAAATATTCATTTTCAGTACACTGAGGGAAATTAAACTACAAAATCTTTCTCAAAGGTAAAATGCAGAACACTTACAATGATCAGGTGGAATATGGAATAGGTACAGTAAGACAAAACAGTAATGAACTTTTGAGTAGTAGGTTTCAGACAAAGATGTATTCCTGGTATAAACAAAACATTTAAGTCTATTTGCCTATACATATGACAAAGATACACAGTGCATTTCAAGATGATATTTTCTGTTCAATGTAATTTTGACTAGAAATCTAACATGTTTAATAACCAAAATTAACCAGTTTTCACTACATCTTGATTGAGTTTTTAGCTATGATTAACTTTCCATACCTTATAAAAAACAGTTAAGAAACCAAAATTAACCAGTTTTTACCACACTTTGATTGAGTTTTAGCTATGATTAACTTATACCTTATAAAAAAACAGTTAAGAAAGAAAAAATTAACCAGTTTTTACCACATTTTGATTGAGTTTTTAGCTATGTTTAACTTTCCATACCTTATAAAAAACAATTAAGATAATGATTCCTCTTGATGAGATAATGAACCTTTAACTTAATCAAAAATTATATCCCAGGAAACGGAGACACACACTTGCAAAAAGAGATTAAATTAAATGAAAAACATTCAAATCAATCCCACAAAGACATATTACCAGTTAACATGTGCTCACCACATTCCATAAAAAGGCAGGATATAAAAAGGACTCATCTATTTTTAAAAAAAAATCTGAATTTTCTCATAGCCAAGTATCTTAACTAAACAAATAACACAAACTTCAGTATGACAATAGTATCTTAAAAAGACATCACATGACAATAATTGCATCAACCTATAGCCTTGAGACCTTTTTTTTTAAACACTCCTAACATGTTACGGTCTGCAAAACTTAATTCTATATACCTTAATGTACAATTTCTACAACAATAAAATCTCTTAGATTGTCAAAAAACTGATTAGTGCTTGTAAATCTCATGAAATATATGTCCATATGTATATTAGGTGAGAAAGAAAAGAGCACCAAGGCATAAAACAATAATGGCTTTTAAATCAAAGTTTATGAAAGAAAGACATTGAATCTGTCAACACTTCTAAGCAGAATATATTTCTTCACACAGCTCAATAGTTATGACATCAATTTCCTCAGGTCTTTTACCAGTTTAGCCATACATTTTAACAGCAATGAACAAATTACCAAAGATGTATTTGTTATTGCCCTGTGCGTAATGTCAAGTTAGATATAATTAGTCAATTGAATGATAATAGGAACGATACTTTCAAAAACAGGTTTGAAATTGTTGTCAATGTTTTTGACAGACTTTAAAAGGTGAAGGAGTCCAGCAGTTGCAAAGGGTGTTCTGCACAAGCTAACCATGCTGGACAATTAGGGACTAGAATGGTAAATACTGTCATGGTTTGAATGCCCATGCAAAATGACACCCATATCATTTGACCCAGCCAATTATAAAAATGACATCCCATACTAAAGTCCACATGACATCCCATGTCCCACATAACATCCCACCCTATGTCCCACATGACATCCCATCCCATCCCTTGTCCCACATGGCATTCCACCATATCTCCCACATGGCATCCCACCCAATGTCCCACATGACATGCCATCCCATCCCTTGTCCCATTCCACTATATGTCCCACATGGCATCCCATCCTATGACCCACATCGCATCCCACCCTATGTCCCACATGGATCCCATCCCATGTCCCAAATGACATCCCACCCCATGTCCTGCATGACATCCCATCCCATGCCTTGTCCCACATGGCATTCCACCATACCTGTATGTCTCATATGGCATTCCACTATATAGTATGTCTCACATGGCATTCCACCACATGTCCCACATGGCATTCCACCATATATGTCCCACATGGCATCTCACCCTATGACCCACATGGCATCCCACCCTTTGTCCCACATGGATCCCATCCTACATATATGTCCCACATTAATCCAACCATATGTACCACATGACATCCCTCCCTGTCCCACATGGCATCCCTCACCATATCCCACGTAGCATTCCTCCCTGTGTCCCACATGGCATCTCTCCCTATGTCCCCACATGGCATCCTACCTTATGTCCCGCATCAGTGGCTTCTCACCTGATGTCCCACATGGCAGCCCACCTTATGTCCCACAATTATTCCACATTGTGTCCCTCCCAATGTCACAATGACATCTTACTTTATGTCCCACATGGCATCACATTCCATGTCCCAATGGCCTCCTACCCTATGCCCAACATAGCCTCTTACCCTATGTCACACATGACATCCCACACTCTTGTGTTACTTGTGGCATCCAACCCCATATCCCACATAGCATTCCACCCTGTTCCACAAGGCATCCCATCCCATGTCCCACATAGCATTCCACCCTGTTCCACAAGGCATCCCATCCCATGTCCCACATAGCATTCCACCCTGTTCCACAAGGCATCTCATCCCATGTCCCACATGACATCCCACCCCATGTCCCACATGACATCCCATAGGCTCCATAAGAAGTCTCATCCTAGATATCAGTCCCTGATTGAGCATACTATGTATGAAAGTGTCAGTTCATATAGCTTATATGCAAATGAGTTGTTGAAATGGGTGGGACCCCATGTCCCACATTACATCCCATGTCCCACATGACATCCTATCCCATGGCATTCCACCCTATGTCCTGCATGGGTTCCACCATATATCCTACATGGCATTCCACCCTGTTCTGCATGGCATGCTACCCCATGTCCCACATGGCATCTCACCCCATGTCCCACATGGCATCTCACCCCATGTCCCACATGATATCCCATAGGCTCCATAAGAAGTCTCATCCTAGCTATCACAGTCCTCAATTGAGCATACTATGTATGAAAGTGTCAGTTCATATAATAATTTATAAGCAAATGACCTGTTGAATATGAAAAAAGGCAGAGTCAAATAATTATGCCTGATATAGCCCTTGGTGTATACCACATGGTATATATTATATCATGTCCCACATGGCCCCCATCCATGTTCCACATGGCCCCCATCCATGTCCCACATAGCATCCTTCCCTATGTCCATATGCAGTCACATCCTGTCACACTCCCTGACTTGAGCATTTTAAATGAAATAGTCTGGTCAGTTCATATACTGTAGCAGTTTTATGCAAATGACCACAATAATAAAGGTGGTATAATAATCATGCCAGATACAACTGCTGGTGCCCAAATATTTTGAATAATTTTAAGGATTTTAAATCTCCAGTGCTACGAGAGAGACACTTGAAGATCTCTAAAGAATATAGAAAAATCATATCCTTTTACAGTTATCTTTAAGGAAATATCAAATGTTTTGTAGACTTTTTAAGGAAACTAAGCTTCAATATGTCTAAAGTGTCTCTGAAAAACTAACATTTTGCAAGGAAATTCTAACCTTCCATAAGGATATCTAAAGAAACCTAACTTTTTCTGAGGAACTCTAAAGAAACTTTAACATTTTCTGTAGAATTCTTAATAAACTTTAAACATTTTTGAGAAAAACTCAGAAAAAACTGTGTGCGGCCAGCCGGCCGGACGAAATCACCATTACATAGCTTCACAATATGCTTTGCATGCTCACCAATAAATGTAATATCATTGTTGTACCATAAATTAAATCAGGATCAGCATTGTTCCTGTACCAACACAAACAACAACCTTAAGGCACATCACAAGTCAACCATTACAGCTGTCAACAACAAGGTTGTTTTGCATAATTTTCCAAATCGGCTCTTCATATTTTGTTCTAATGAAGGATGGTGAAAAAGCAAGAAAAAAAAGCAGGCTCAGGTTTTTGCTCTTTACTGGCATGATGACATCAGAGGTCAATAGTGTCAGAGAAGTTTTGGACTAACAAATATGATGAACCAATCAAACAGAAGGTAACAAAATTTAAATGGTTCATATACAACAATTTAGCCCACGATAGCAGGTGGAAGAAGCCTCAAATATTGTGGTGGATGTAATGTAAGAAAATTGTTAATTGGGTGGGAGGCATTATTACTGGTCAAGTAAGCAAGGTCTCTGGTTCTGATGACGCCTTTGCTGGTTCAGGGAACGGTGGGGGGTGACTGTAACATCAATACCAGTATTGGCTAGGGTTTTGGTGTGAGGAGGGTGGTGGCTTGAGTGTCCTGGTGCAGTGCACCAGGAGATTCCTGCATCTGAAGGTAGAGACCTTAGGGAGGGTACTGACAAGGCCGTGGAGCACCTTGTGTATGAGGAAAGGGGAAACTATTTTGAAACTCTCTGGTTTATTCGTGGCATGAATGATTACAATTTGGGGGACTGAGGCTAAAGAATGGTCAATGGAGATAGCAGGTGGGTCACAGATGGGGAGAGAGGGTCAAGGTAGAAGCGTTTTATCATGATGGAAAAAAAACAATGCCCGAGAGACCAGAGGCAACTAGAAAAAATTGTGGAACTACTATAGGAGAACCACTGTACAGGTATCGATAAGGGCAAGAAAGTCTCGTCACAACAGGAGAGGAAAAACAAAAAGAACGGTCTCACTGAAAGCAGACACCCATCCACAGAGAGAGAATCCCAGAAAATGAAGATACAAAACAAAATTTAGGTAGTAAAATGCAAGGTAAAGTGTATGGGAATGAAAAGTTTAAGAGAATAGAATAGAAGTCATGTTGCTTTCAACACGTCATAGCATTATCAGATTAATATTAAACATTATTCTGAGAAATGTTAAAGGATTAATAAGCAACTAATTTTAATAAAACTGTTTTCTTCAAAACAATTGTGCATATTGGACTATGAAAGTCTATGAAAGTCTAGTACATGCTGTGCCAGAACTTTGCATAAGTTATTGACTTGACCTCATGAATGTAGCATCAGGATTGCAGGAGTTATTTTGATAAAAGTCTTCCCTAAATCTTTATTAGGTTAACCCCATGACCTTGAGAACTAGATCAAGGTAATCTATTCGCAAACATACCAATTAACCCAGATATTCATGAGGTGAAACTACATTGTTTATTGCATAAATGTAGCATTCCACTTTCACTGGTTATTGTAATTCAAGCACAACATTTCTTAATTTGACCTACAACCTCGAACACTTGGCCAAGATCATTCATTTGCACAGTCAGTAGATATAGTATGAAAGTTGCTTCGAGGAATATTCCCATGGATTTTCATATATGATGGTGACAAATTTTAGAAACAAAGTGGTGAAAAAACTGTGTTAATATCTTATTCCGTTTAGAAGTTACAAAATTTTAATAAGTGTTCTTGAATTTGGACAAAAGTGACTGATTGGCAACTTCTGTGATGTCACAGAGACAATTTTAACAAAATGTCTTTTGTATATCTTTAAAAATGATTTGGATTTTTGTATCATTGTAAATGTGATGTACATCAAGAAAACAAACAAATGTTTTCTTGTAAATTATATATGCCACCCTATCTCTATTATGAACCAAAAATGCTGTTCGGTAATGTAAAAGGAGTGTGATTACATTCATAAGAAATACATAAGAACTGTGCTGGAATTGCCTTGTTGTTATCACCAAGCTGAAGGACATATACTGTACGAGGTGTTTGTAAGAACATTTTTCTACTCTTTAAATTGTTATAACTTCTAAATGGAATAAGATATTAACATAGTTTTTTCACCACATTGTTTCTATCATATAAGAAATAATGAAAATCCATGGGAATATTCCTTTAAACAATAGAGTGCACAGAAAGATGACAAGAGAGAGAGACAGACACGACACGACAATGACAGCACCCATCAAACTAAGGGACAAAATAACAATTTTGTTAAATCAAACCTTCTGCTATTCTCATGATTTTCAATCATTTTTAAGGTACATTGGCAAAATGTTACTGCTGGATTTACACTCAAGAAGAAAATTTGATTAACTAAAAAGAAAAAAAAACTTTTTAATGTACTTTTCACCTTTTGCGAGGCTGCAAAGTCAGTTTGCAATGCAATATAATATGTTTTCTTGCCCAATGTATATTTTTCCAGATCTAATTACTGGTTTATGTAGCTTGATATAATATCAGTTGAAAACTGCAATCCAGTCTGTAATCTGATGTCATTAACACTCAAGAAACTTCAATATCAATTTAAACTTTAATGATTTTTCCCAGTAGAAGTTTAATCTACTGTCATTACTACTTTTCAAAGGGAATAGCATTTTGGTTTTATTGTCTCCTGCAATCAATGAGGCTGCTATAAATGAATATAAATTGACATCCAAAGAAAAAAAAAAGTGTGCGAGAAACTAAATGCCACAACGCCCATACTGATATCAAAACAGATGCAAGAAAAAATTCCAAGGGATCGTGAATGATGAAATACTCCGCAACTTGTTTATGGTTATTGTTGATATATTTATGCTCCCAATAGGTTTATCAAAAGAACTGTACACCATGTACGTGAAATGAATGGAAGGGATGCTAATGATGTACAGATGAAAGCAATGTTCTGTTTTGATCATTTTAGACATCACCAGCATTTCAACAGAAACCTGATTAAAATGCAATAAATTTATGATTCTGGCATGTTTATTTCTTCATAGGGATCCACATGTAAACATTGTTCTTCCATGATTGAATTTCAATGCTTAGCTGATACATTCAGGGACATGCTCAAACTTTCCACTTTTTCATCAGTTCATGGTTCCCATCTATTTCACACTTCAGCACTTTTTGAGAAGTAGAACATCGAGACACTAATCACATTAATAGAATGTTTTATTACAATTTAATACAATAAACATGGAGCTGGAAAAAATATACGGTTCAAGCGTCTACAACCACGGAAAAATCAGGAATTGGCGGGAGGAAATAGAAAATATATATTTTTTTTTAAATATTTTCTTTTTCATAGATTTTTTTGAGTAAACAACAGTAATGTGGTAAACTTGTGCTCTAAAACGTCCCCCATATAATTGTGTAATAAAAAGTACATTAAATTGTGATAAGTTGGGTTTGGTTTGTTGATGTTTAACGGCACCGTGACAGTCAGAGTCAAATGTGCCAAGAGGGTGTTAATAAATTATGGTGTATGAGTTAGGATAGTGAGGAGATGAAAGGTTTGTAAGGGAGATAAGGGGGAAAAGCAGGAAGAAAAAAACTTTTGTTAAAAAGACAAGGTGTGTAAGGTTAGGTGTAGAAAGGGAGGAAAAGGAGGGGGGGGGGAGTTAAATGTGGTGGAAGAGCTTCTTGTTGCGGAGGAAGTTGATGATGTTTGAGGAAGAATTGTTTTCAAAAAGGTCCGAGATTGAGAATAGTGAGGAGAGAAGAGATCTGGAGTTCTGGTATAGGGGACAGGTTACGAAGATATGCTTGATGGAGAGATCGGTGTTACAAGTGGGGCAGAGAGGGGTATGGGAGCCGGATAAGAGATGGGAGTGAGTGATAGAGGAGTGGCCGAGGCGAATGCGGGTGACAATGTCTTCCCTGCGATTGCGACAGTGCAGAGGGGTGTTGGTCCCATCTTTGGGTGTGATAGTGTGAAGTTTGTTACTGCAAGTTTCATGAATTCAAAATTTGTCAGGTTTTTTTTATGTGGTTGGAGATGGAAAGACGGAGGTCTGAGTGTGGAATAGGAAAAGGAGAGGCGATGTTTGACAATTGTGAAAGAGAGAAGTATATTAAGATGTAATCACTACATTAATATCATTTCTGTCACGATTTTTCCAGTGAAGATTTTCCACACTTTTATTCAGAAATGTGGAAAATTATATAAATTATTCTAACTTTAAAATTACCTATGTAATCAGGAGTATTCCAGCAGTATTTATCAAGAATCAAATGTTTATGAATAGAGGCCTAATCTATTCAAGAATTTAAAGTTGAATCTTTAAAAGAATTTTAAAAACAGATCAGCACAGTCGCCTGCGTATTTGGTTATGATAGTAACAATGCTATCACAAAACGCTTAATACGACCCGGACGAGAACACAGGTACGACATACGGACAGACATAACATCGACAACCAAGTCAATGTCCACGGCCTTTGATAACCAGTTGTAGTGCACTGGTGTGTCTACCCAACCCAGGCTTAAACCCAGGGCCTCGTGGTCTGTAGACAGGTATGATAACCGCTACACCACAGTTAGTAGACAGATCAGCACAAAACACTCGTCTCCTATTTATCTGTCTCTTGTAACTGGACATATACCATAATTAATAATTGACTTTTGCCATCCCAGCTACTGTAGAATTGATATTTTACTTGATCAGTGATCATGCAACTTCCTTAATATGAAATAGATAAGAGGAACAAAAAGGTGAAGTAAATGTTCAATGCTGTTATTCCATTTAGGAGATATTCAAGTTTTAAGTTTTGATTGATGTACAAATAAATAAATTCAGAGTAGTTGCAACTTTATCCTCAAAAAAATTATTTGTGCATTTTTATCGATACATTTGGTAACTTACAATTGAATGTATTAAAAGAGTTTTTACAGAGTGATTCACCACCTGCAGAAATTTTGAATTCCAATTAGCAAAAGCAAGGATATATTTATTTTCAACTTGCAACACCTTGAAAACTTTGTAACTCCTAACAAGAACAAAACAACAAAGTATAGTGCCTTCATTCACACACAATAAGACACAATTTTGAAGGACAACTTTATACTACCCCAGAAAATCTTGAATCATTTTAAAACAAGAAAAGTATTACAAGATGATCTATGATAAATTTCCCACCTTTATTTATTTCACAAATGTCATTTCAATTAATGTTTTTTTTTTTGCTGGTTTGTTTGTTGAGGGCTTAACAGCACCACAACAGCGAGGGTCAAATTGTGCCTGAGAGGTTAGATCATTCCAAAGGTAGAAAAAAAAAAAATAGGAGGAGTCTGAGAGAAGTAAGTGGCCTATGAACCAGGAAGCTGGAATCCAAATAGGAAATGCAGGGGTGTAAAAAAAGGGGTAAAGTAGGTAGAGGAGGGTAGGAGAGGAGGACTAAATATGGTTGTAGAGGGAGGCATGATGAAGGAAGGAGATACATTTTATCCGGATATTTTTCGGTAAGAGCTCGGCTATGGAGTTGTGAGGGGTGAGGAAAGCTCTGGGGAAGTTGTACAGGGCAGGCACAAGGAGGATGTGGTGGACTGTGAGGGTGCAATGGCAATTGTTGCAGAGGATTGAGGGGGAGCCAGTAAAGCAGTGAGAGTGAGTGAGGTAAATGTGACCTATTCTAAGGCAGGTAATTGTGGACGTTGTCTATACAGGAGAGGTTGTAGATGGTGGGTTTGGTTGGAATGGTGGGCTGAATGTCGTGGAGTTTGTTATAAATTTGGGAGTCCCATAAGGTTGGCCAATTGTCACGAACAAGGGAAGCGATAAGCGGTTTGATGTCAGAAGGGTTTGGGGAAAGGGGGTAGAGGGGAGGTTAAGGGCAAGCTGAATCAACTCTGTCATTGCCGGGGATGCCAACATGGCTGGGTATCCAGAAGAAAAGAATACTTTTCTTGCAAGGGGGTGAAAGGAGTTTACGGAGGAGGTGGGACATGGGGTTATCCCACTTAAGGTTGAGTAAAGTAAGGACAGACTTGGAGTCTGAGAAGATGGCAAAGTGGCTGAGTGGGGAGTACTCAATATAGTTGAGGGCGAGCATTTTAATTGAGAAAATGCTTTTGTCATGGTTCTGTGACGCCCCGGGGTTGTCACTTAGCTTATTTCCTGGCGTAACTGTATTTTTATTGTAAATGAGCCCCATAATGTTTGGGCCATGTGATACTCGAATGCGGGAACAGAAGTTCAGGTATCTAGGTCTTATACTTATTAACATGTTTTTTTTCTTTTCTTTCATGCAGGTCCAGGTGTCCCAGCCGTACAGACATGTGGACATAGTTAACTCGTATTTCTGTTTAAAAACACACAAACACTTGCTCACTAGGCTCTGATATAGAGGCGGCCATGTATTTTGTAAGACTGTAAGAGGGAATTTGGGTTGGTTAGCCATGGTTTAGTATTTTTTGTGTTTGGATACAGCTTGACAGGCGGAGGCTACCAGTGAGATGTAGCGTTATGGCTCGTTGTAAGTGTAATGTATCTTAATTCAATTGGTTTCTTTTTAAGGGAAGCACAGTCGGGGATCAGGGTCAGATTAGGGATGCCGGACCCTTCTTCCCCATTTTCTGGTTGGTACACTGTTATTTGTTTATTCGGCTTATTAGGCTTGTACAATTTGTGTCGGGAAAGGGTGTGGCACGTAGCAATTTCTGAGTTCTCCCTTGCCGGGTATTTTAGAGATTTATGGTAATCCTCGTGGGGAAAGTTTTCAGGTCCCCTCCATACCGGCGACCCTGAATTATGATATCGGTCTCATGAAATATTAGCTTCATGAGCCATGGCGCCCATGTTTCTTTTAAGAAGTGTTGATTCTATTTATTAAAGTATTTGATTTTAGTTTGCAACAAAACTTGCTTGAGAAGGAAACAATTTTTGTTTGTTCCCCCTTCATCTGCCAAACTCTTCCCCTTGGAACTAAATTTTGAGGAAGCTAGATGCTTCCTGGTTATTTAGAGGAAGCTAGATGCTTCCTGGTTATTTAGAGGAAGCTAGATGCTTCCTGGTTATTTAGAGGAAGCTAGATGCTTCCTGGTTATTTGGAGGAAGCTAGATCTTCCTGGTTATTTAGAGGAAGCTAGATGCTTCCTGGTTATTTGGAGGAAGCTAGATCTTCCTGGTTATTTAAAGGAAGCTAGATGCTTCCTGGTTATTTAGAGGAAGCTAGATGTTCCTGGTTATTTAGAGGAAGCTAGATGCTTCCTGGTTATTTGGAGGAAGCTAGATCTTCCTGGTTATTTAAAGGAAGCTAGATGCTTCCTGGTTATTTAGAGGAAGCTAGATGCTTCCTGGTTATTTAGAGATTTAGAGGAAGCTAGATGCTTCCTGGTTATTTAGAGGAAGCTAGATGCTTCCTGGTGTTTTAGAGGAAGCTAGATGCTTCCTGGTTATTTAGAGGAAGCTAGATGCTTCCTGGTTATTTGGAGGAAGCTAGATGCTTCCTGGTTATTTAGAGATTTAGAGGAAGCTAGATGCTTCCTGGTTATTTAGAGGAAGCTAGATGCTTCCTGGTTATTTAGAGATTTAGAGGAAGCTAGATGCTTCCTGGTTATTTAGAGGAAGCTAGATGCTTCCTGGTTATTTAGAGGAAGCTAGATGCTTTCTAGTTATTTAGAGGAAGCTAGATGCTTTCTGGTTATTTAGAGGAAGCTAGATGCTTTCTGGTTATTTAGAGGAAGCTAGATGCTTTCTAGTTATTTAGAGGAAGCTAGATGCTTCCTGGTTATTTAGAGGAAGCTAGATGCTTCCTGGTTATTTGGAGGAAGCTAGATCTTCCTGGTTATTTAAAGGAAGCTAGATGCTTCCTGGTTATTTAGAGGAAACTAGATGCTTCCTGGTTATTTAGAGATTTAGAGGAAGCTAGATGCTTCCTGGTTATTTAGAGGAAGCTAGATGCTTCCTGGTGTTTTAGAGGAAGCTAGATGCTTCCTGGTTATTTAGAGGAAGCTAGATGCTTCCTGGTTATTTGGAGGAAGCTAGATGCTTCCTGGTTATTTAGAGATTTAGAGGAAGCTAGATGCTTCCTGGTTATTTAGAGGAA
The DNA here is from genome assembly GCA_020152595.1 of Chiridota heheva. Taxonomy (NCBI): domain Eukaryota; kingdom Metazoa; phylum Echinodermata; class Holothuroidea; order Apodida; family Chiridotidae; genus Chiridota; species Chiridota heheva. The sequence continues at coordinate 538,193 of JAIGNY010002074.1, forward strand.
GCTAGATGCTTCCTGGTTATTTAGAGATTTAGAGGAAGCTAGATGCTTCCTGGTTATTTAGAGGAAGCTAGATGCTTCCTGGTTATTTAGAGGAAGCTAGATGCTTTCTAGTTATTTAGAGGAAGCTAGATGCTTTCTGGTTATTTAGAGGAAGCTAGATGCTTTCTGGTTATTTAGAGGAAGCTAGATGCTTTCTAGTTATTTAGAGGAAGCTAGATGCTTTCTGGTTATTTAGAGGAAGCTAGATGCTTTCTGGTTATTTAGAGGAAGCTAGATGCTTCCTGGTTATTTAGAGGAAGCTAGATGTTCCTGGTTATTTAGAGGAAGCTAGATGCTTTATGGTTATTTAGAGGAAGCTAGATGCTTTCTGGTTATTTAGAGGAAGCTAGTTGCTTCCTGGTTATTTAGAGGAAGCTAGATGCTTCCTGGTTATTTTGAGGAAGATAGGTGCTTCCTGGTTATTTTGAGAAAGATAGGTGCTTCCTGGTTATTTAGAGGAAGCTAGTTGCTTCCTGGTTATGTTGAGAAAAGTTATAAGATTTGATGACATCCAGAAACTGTGTGGTCTGTGATTTTTCAGTCTTGTTGACATAAATGTTGTAATCCCCAGTTAATACTAGAGTGAAATTAGTCTCAGCCAATGATTCCAGAAAGTCATCAAAGTTAAAAATAAAATCATGAACTGTGTAATTGTTCTATGCTAAATATGGGGGACGATAAACTACTACTAGCTTCAGCGGCCCATATTTCTTTTCAATGCTGTGCTCTGAGAAATCAAAGGAGCTTAAGTTTTCAGCCCTATCTAGTTGCAGCCAAAGGCTGCTGCATGGTTATGCGGATGACCATAGATTAATGCTTAACATTAGCTAAGACTCGGACCAAAAATTAAGTTATTTTGTAAATGAGAACCATTAAAAGATAACAACAGGAAGTACTGTTTGAACCAAACCTATTTATCCTTTCCTAATTTATATCCTGCTCTCTCTTTGTATTTTTTTAGGCAGTAGTTAGTATTAGCTCAGGCCTCCTCCTCCCTTTCTCATCTGTGGTCCCGTTCATGCCTGGGGTGAGGACGTACTTGTGGGGTGTCTCTTTTGAGTATAATCGTAGCCCCTCTGCTGTATTTCTCCTTCCGTAACCCTCACCTCCTGACACTGAGTGGCATCCAACTGCTAAGTTACCCACGTCACCGCTCGGCCCTGAGGGTGGGGATGTTCCTGCAATAGGCACTACAGCTATATCATTAGCTTTAACAATACAGAAAGAGATCATTTTTTAAATTCCAAGTCTAATCATGCAGAAAAAAGAAATAGTTTATACTCTCACATAAGCTGACCTGAAGAAGCATAAATTTGCACAGCACAATTTTAGCTCAAAGCCTGAGCAGAAACTTGGGAAAATAGACAATTAAATTAGACTATGTCAACATCATGGATCTTAGTTCGAATTTTGATCTTAATCCCATACCCATGAGCTGACAAATAAGTCCAAAGCATCATAATACTTATCAGGCTTCCCTTTCCTCCCTGGAGGTATGGCAATATCCGATCATCTTACCAACTCAAATATTGATTCATATTCATATTGCTGTAAACAATATTTACATTGCTAAACAGGGACTGGTAAAAGCATCCGACCACTTATCACAACTTGATCTTCTACTCTTCAGAAAGTTTCAGAAAATTCTTGACTTGCCTAGCAAATAAAGAACCGGATCTTACTACCTTTGGTGGCCTGTTTCCATGAAGTAGGTATTTCATATTCACTTTGTTTTTATTTAAGTCTGAAGTTTCATGCAGACTTAAAAAATCTTTTTGAACATTTTACCATGCAATAAATTCTATACAAAGTACCATTAAGAGTGTTATATCAATACAATATTTCAAACGTTTATATATCATTTCATTTCAAGAAGAACAACACCATATAATATTTTTGGAAACATATTGCATTCCATATATAGAATGATTATCTTTCAAAACATAGAAATAACTTTTAAAGGGTCCAATGGAGCATTTCCAAATAGGATCAATGTTGTAGAAGATGATCCCTATAAAACCTCTGTAAAATCTTCAAGGTGTTTGTTACTATGTTTACTCTTGTATTAAAAGATTTTCGTGAGCGTTTTTGCACACAAAATGGTTTATTTAAATCCATGGAAGCATTAACTGTGTAAGTCATTGTATGTTTGGTTCTAGTTGCCAATATTTTACCTATTTCCAGCCATAGTTGTCTAAACCAGAGCTGTCTGAAGGATTATTTGCATTCATAGTCATCCTTGTGACTTGTTTTGTCCTTTGAGTTTGTTTGTTTTGTTTCTCACTGGTTCCCAGGTGTGCAATTATTATTTTCTTTTTCTCCTATTAACACAGATTTTCTTCCAGTTTCCGCACCTTTTTGGGTTAGACTTCCTGCGTGCTATTACCACTGTCTGCAATTATAGTATGTAAAGCACAAAGATCATAGGACTTGAAGTAAAAGTCTTTACATTTTGAAAACTTATGGCTAATAAAACTCAGGAGACATGCAAGCAAATGTTGTGACATATGAATGGGAAGACAGATCATAATCATTATGTAATTGTTTTTGTTCTTTATGCAATTTTTATATAACATTATCTTCTAATTTCAGTCTCTGAAAATGAGGAGACATGCCTTTTCTACTCAAACATTGATTAGGTTTTGCTAAGACCCAGGAACCTGTAGTTTCAACCAGTTTGTGTAGTTTACTTAATTAAAGTTTATGGATAGGTAGCAACAACTTGAGATAAATTGGAAGAGAATATGAGATAAGAAAATAAGACTAAGTTTCATTATAATGAAATTAACTATCTTGCAGTATATTTGTATTTCATGGCCTCATTATAATAAATTATGTAAATTTGTATGTAAACTTGTGACATCATAAAAGAAAACCTTTACATAACTTCATCATAATGAAAATGACTATTTTGCAGTATATTTGTATTTCATGGCCTCATTATAATAAATTATGTAAATTTTTAGGTAAACTTGTGACATCACAAAGAAAAAACCTATACATTTCCTTGTGTTAACATTAACTAACGTTCTTTAAATCTCCATTATACAGTCAATCAAATTACAAAGGAGAAAATGTTTGATGATTTTCAGTGACTAAAATTAAGAACAGAAATTTAAAGAAATGCATGAAAGATTGGAGCTGTCCTTTTTCTACAAACATATCACAACTTTTGCAAACGCTTAAAATTCTTCCAACTTAGATCAGCCATAACTAGGAAAAATAAAATGCTTCTAAAAAACCGTATTTGACATATTAAGCCTGGGCACTTACGTAAATAGAATAGCACCATTTTCTAGGCCTAAATTTTGTTCCTAATAAGCACCCATGCTCCAGGCCACATACAAGTGTGCTATTAGAACTGCATTGTGTGAACTGCGAACTGGTTCTATATACTAGCCCAACAATAATCACAACAAAAGCACAGTGAGCTTGAGATGTGAAATAAGCAAATAATGTTACAAAACTTATTTTAAGTCTTCAAATTTATCAAATAAATGATGTTATTAGTCAAGAAATGTTGGGTGGGCGCTTATTGGAGCAGGGGCGCTTAATATGTCAAATACCGTCATTAAAAGACTTTTCTGTTCAGAATATTCTTTGTAGTGAATAAAAATATCAATTGAAACATAAAATTCCAGTGAGAAAAGATTTGCAAGAAAGATGCAAATTATTAATTGAGGTATATTAACCCTTACTGTACCAGGGGATTGAAAAATGTGAGCCAATATTTCAAAATCTTTTTTTTTTTCCATATGAATTTTTTACATCTTTCCTTTCATTTTCTTTCATTACAAGTTTGGTTTTAATGGAAGCCAAAGATATTGATCTTTTGAGTAATGCAAGCAAAATTAGGAAAAAATGGATGAATATATGCAATTTATGCAATTTTTGGCTAATTTTGGTCAACAAATGGGCCAATCTCTGCAAGAGTATAATTTCTTGTGAGTTTTGTGTTACATATTTAGATTTTTCATCAAATTTTCTTTTTAGTAATGTTAAGCTACGATTTTTAGCTAGAAGATAAAATGAGAAAACCCTCAAAATAATTTTATCCAAATGACCCCTGGAAACCGCAGCAGAAAAATTACAGTGCGGTAGTCGCACCCGAGGCTCGAACCTTGGTGTGCTCATTTGTTAGTACGCGTTGATAATCGCTACACTGTGTAGTCATTATTTACACACTGGTGGTATTTAATTCTTATAGTCCTGGGTCAATTAGAGGGGGTATGCCTTTATCTATACATCAAATAAAAGAAAATCTTAAGCACTTTTGAATGGTGGTTCAACAAAACATGTGTGATGTACAGTTTTGGTACACAATGTTTTGAAAAAATAGTGTCAAAAATGGCAAAAATTCATAAAATTTTGAAGAAATTTCCCCTAAAAAAAGATTGCAGAAATGTATAATAAAAATTCCACCAGAAATCTATACTATCATGTCTTAGGACTTGCGTGTTTGATTTTGAAGCAAAAACGTGATTCTGAAGAAGGGTAAGTTTTTTTTTTTTTTTTAAACCAATAATTTTTGTACATATTTTCAATTTTCTATTTCAGATCACTATTTCAACCCATTTTTTGTCAAAATTCTTCAACATCAGAAAATTACATTTTCTGGAAAAACTATTCAAGCTCTTTCCAATGATACTAAGATTACACATACAGAACTTTGGTAAGGTCCCGATTTTACTTTTAGAAAAAGGTAGTTTGCAAATGGCGATATTATCACCACGTGGTAGAATAAGGCTTAATTCTTATTATGTGGTATTTATGTGTTACAAGAGTTTTAATTCGTGAGCTAAAACAGACACCTTGAGACATTTATAAGTAAACCATGGAATGTTGATGCACATCTACTACAATGTGGCATATAATGCAAACCATCACCGTCTTTGCCATGACCACACACTGATGGCCACATAATTAAGAAGAATACCGGCAAGCATAAATAATAAAATATAGGCAATAATAATCCATAAATATTCTAAAGCCAGACACATGTATGAATATCGAGATACAACACCAAATTTTGTAACATAATTCTACACCATCTCATTTATTCTGCTGCCTTATGAGGCTTGACTTGATTCATGTTCAAAGTGATGCACAGTTGCCACATGCATGGTCCTGATGATCCTCTCAGTACATATTTACACTAGCATCTTAAGTTTTACAAGCAAGCCAACACAAAGAGGAAATAACTATATGACGTTTTATCAGTAGTTTTCCCTCACATTAGACGGATAACCTGAATTTGGGTATAATATTTAGGTTGAACGGAAACCAAAGAACCACCAATAGCACACGGACGATGTGATGATGAGTTGGTGAAAAACATTACCATGATAAACAATCTACTACAATGTGAGTGGTACTGCACCATCCTCCTTGCTTTACGTGAACAATACACATAATATCGTGTCCTCATCAGGAGAACCATATCCATGGGTAATCCATTTTATCATCACAACCCTCCACCCACCCCTACCCCTCTCTAGTGACTTACCCCCAATCAGAAATCGCGTTAACAACAAATTTGTCGTATTTTACGCCATGGCTGGTATTTCTTACAACACAGGTTGTACCTGCATCGTAACATTTAGATATAGCATGTGGAATTTTATGCCAGAGTTTTTCATTAACCTAACTAAATCATGAACATCTTACCTCTCTGATGCAATTCAAAGTTTTATTTCACACAAAAATGATTTTGAATTACTCATAAACAAAAGAAAAATGACACAACTACAAGACTAACGGTCGAATGATTCAACATGCCCGTAGTGCTGCCATAAACACATATAGGCTAGTACATAGACCCTATGCATGATGTACGTACACTGTACAGTGTATGTGAAAGTTTTATTGTTGTTTTGAATGCAGGCTGTCAATTGTCAACGATATCATTAGCTAGGATTTAACTTTCCTCCTGCATTGAGTGATCGTGTATCTGTAATGTGATCACAGTCTGCAAGTCAAGTTACTATATGTAAAGAAGTAGGTGTGTTCAAGATCTGAATAGTATATTAATGTTGACAATTGGTCAAAGTTCACTAAAACATCATGAAAGTTTGGATAGGATAAACAAAAGAATTTTCTAGTTTATTTTTGGATTGTTAACCAAAATTTTATGACTCAACAATCAACAGTATACAAGGATTGGGTGTGAACTTTTTCGTAATATTTTGTATGACAATAATAGTCCGATTTTGTACGGTTTTTGGTATTTTAAGCGCTATTTTCATTCACTTTAGCGAGGCAGGCCTACACAAGTGTATTGTGTTAACAAAATTACTTGCATGTTTCACTAGCGCGCAATGCCCTGTACATTACGCAATGCCCTGTACATACGACGGCAAATTGACAAAACACGCCAAACTTCAAAGGCTTGTCGTAAGCAAATACGCCAGGCAAAAAATTATGACGCAACCTCTGCCCCCTATCCATCTTGATTTAGTTCATGCTCATAATACCAAGAGTAATTTCAGGAAAAAATCAAATACATTATTTGCTCTCCTATGTTTCGCAAAGGTATTGGCACTTCAGGTTTAATATCATGGGCCAATTTGAAAGTATGAACGCCCAACACAAATCCAACGTATGCAAAGATAATGTATAGTCTCTATAACTACCATTAAAGGGACAGATCATAAACACAAAACTCACCCCATCCTTTGTATATGTTGCAACTTTTCCAATACCAGATGCAAAAGCACTCCAACCCTGTGTTTATGAAAAACAGAATGAAATTGATTGATATGATTTGTCAGCATACAGTACCAGAGAGTTTATTGTGTGACTTACTCCTACTACCCCGGCGATGTCAAGTCAAATGTGAGTCATTGACATATGACACAGTGACTCGCATAGGAATCATTGTACCAAATTGTCAGTCACCAGAGTGACTATGGAGTGAGTCAATTTATTTCAGACCTATTCACTTTGTACAGAGGTGAGTGATTTGGAGTAAGTCATTTCAAAAGAAATGTCAGTCATCCTAAGTAACTGAGGGGTGTATCAATGTTTTGGTCTCCCACCATGGTGCAATGAATCACCATGACCAGGGGTGTAGGGGTGAGTCATACAACTGACAAGTGCATTACGTTACATCAAATGAATAAAACAAAACAAATGGTGTAATTTAAGAAAAGATAAGTCTCAGCATGTACTATAGGAGGTAAAGTAGGAAATGCAAGTTGTTTTTTCCCCCTTACATGCTGGTTCCTTTAGGTTCCACAAATTGTGTAAGAAATGCAAGTTGTTTTTTCCCCTTACACGCTGGTTCCTTTAGGTTCCACATATTGTGTCGAAATGCAATTTTTGTTTTCTTCCCCTTACACATAAACAATTGTTAAAAAAATGAGGATAAGGACACCAAGCTTCCATAGTAGACTCACTTCACAAATCATTTCTACACAGATAAGACAGAACTTTAAACTTGAATGTCTCCTTAAAGAATTGGTGACATGTAGAAGCAAGTGTTGCTTATAAACTGATGTTTGACACTCACTGAATACTTAGTAACCCATATTTCTCCAAAATAATAATTGGAAAAGTGTGAAAATTGCATTATTCTGAAGTTCAGAAAAACACTTTCTGGGGTCCGTAAATTAATTTAAATATGTGACATTTCAAGTTGTAGACCACCCGCAAAACTGCCTGTGTTAACGCGTACAAAGTAATTACAGACCTAAAATGTCGTCAGCAAAAAGTTAGGAAATTCCATCCTCTGATATCTCAGATACAGAAGATTCCTTCTGAGAACTTGACAGAGACATTATAGACCCTCAAAGTACACCTGAAGATGCAATCCAACCATAGATGTTTGAGATATTACCGGGGAAAGCTAGTCACTCTGAGCCGGCTGAACGCGAAGTTCCAGACCTATACATACATGTATCACAACAAACCCTTCGCAAACGCCTTCACAACACTGCAGATTTAAGGTAACTTACAAATACATTTTGGAAATAATTAGTGCCTCTCAATTTCATCCGGTACATGCACTGATTCATACAATTTTCTCCTTTTCGTCTAAGCTATAGCATCATGCAAACTATTTCCTAGAAATCACCAGAAAAAGCTAAAAGTTTAGGGGTACAACTGGACTCGAGCTAGTAGTAAGCAACAAATACACACAATACACGCATTGTATGTGTATAGGCCTACGTACTGCCAGTCGGAGATCAGAGATGTCACTGTCCAACTTGAAACGTTAAAAAAAATAATAATAGAAATAGGAAGTTAAGTCGTTTATATACAGCAAAAAAGGCTTTTTTTTTAAGATTGAAAAAGACTGAGACATTTTTTGGACTACATATGTATTAAAAAGTTGTTCCAAATTACAAAATACATCAATTGATACCAAAATTGCTACATGTTACCAGTCCTTAAAGGAAAATAAATATTGAAGTAGTTTCTTCACCATTTTATTCCATTAAAAGACTCGTTCATATATCATAAACTTGCTTGACCACTAAACTAATCCTTTAAAGGAATTAGTTCAGTAACCTTTCATAAGAAAGAGAAAATTGTTAGAAACAAATTAGTACAAAAATCATGTTGGTATCTTATTCCTACCAGGAGATCCTCAAATTTTAAGGTTCACAAAAAATGCAAATAAACGAATAAGAAAAGGCTCAGCATGACATCACAGCAACACATTCTCCCACAAAGTTTATGTGTTTCTTTAAAATCTATCATCCTTTTTATTAGTAAAACCTGCTAGAAAAATAAATTGATGAAGTTACATATTTATATACATTGCCAAATATACCCTACTTCAATTACTTTTTGGAAAATTGTTTCTAATCATACAGAAGCAACCAATTAATGTTCAAAGAAATACATAAACATTTGCAATGGAATTGCCTCTATGACATCATCAAACACAAATTCATCATACTGTACAAAAACATTAAAATGCAATTAGGAAATCTTTCAAAATCCATATCTCCTGAACGAAATATGATATTAACCTGATTTCTGTACCAAATTTGCTTTAAAGTATGCTCTTTCAAATAAAATTTTACAAAAAACCATGGAAAATATTCCTTTAACTGTAAATAATCAAGGATTAACCATGAAACTGCTTCACCTTATTTTGGTGGCCGCACTGGGTATCACCTTGTGCATTCCTTAATTCATACCACAGCATCTATGGTATATCCATGATAACATGCAATGAACTATAGACTTATCCTAAATAGAAAGGATGGTATATCTCAAACATACCAGCTGGTACTACAGTAACACCCTACAAAAATAACATCACATTAGCATTCCTTATTTATTATCATTATTATTCAAGTTGTCAACTTGTTTGGAATATTCCAACAGGTTTCTCTAAATTATTTTTAAAAACGACACAAAACAAAATATCATAATTGCAAACTTACCGTTGATAGAGATGACATAGCAGTTGTCAAATATTCACTTTGTTGAGCTGGTTGTGGGTCAGGTGTGTTCCCAAAGCCTGCATAACGACCTCCTTGGCTTGGTGATAAATGTCTAAAAACAAAAACCCAAAATATTATTGCTTTAAATTTATTCAAGTACAGTTCCTTACCATTACATAAAGTCATACTCTAAAATGCTTTAGACGTTCATATTGCACACTCTTTATCAGATAAACAAATTTTCCGCAGACACATTTAAATTTAAGTAAAACATACAAAACAGGAGAATAAAAATAAAAGTTTAATTTAAATTTAGTATATTTAGAGCCTGAAACATCATGCATTGTTTGAAAACCATTTATGACTATCTTGGAATTTTGCAGATTTTTACATTACTCGGACAGCATACCATATTCAACCCTATAGTCATGCACTGCACAATATCAAGCAGAAAATGGTGCAGTTTTATTACGGTCACATTTATAATTCATTCTCAAGAGGCCTACAAAACTGATATTTCCCCATGGTATTCATCACAAAAAAGTTGTTATACATCTTTGCAGGGAAAGGGCACAATAACCTACTACAAACGTCCAAAATTCAAACTTTACATTCAAAATGTCCACTTCACCAAATGAAACTTTCCTGCAGCAGAACAAACAAATACTGATGATCTTGGAATATTTTACCTCTACTTCTGAGTGATTTTTATCGGATGTGATTTTAAGGAGTATGTTTGCCTGCTTTTATCCCCACACAAAGCTAAATGTAGTATCACTAGACCACACCCACTACTTGTATGTGGTACACAAATACGTATTACCCTCAATGAGCTTGATACTTACCACAAATATACACTAGCTGACTCCCACTCTTCAGGTTTTAACACTTTTCTGATCTTTGCACAGTAAAAAAATGTTGTATGCAGCTTAAGTAAATTTTACTTTCAACCAAAAGTGTAGGAAGTGTTTTTCACATATAAGCATAATCACAGATCCAGAAGTCAATGGTTATGCCACACCTAAACCTTGTTGAGTATATTTTTCCATTGTCTGAAGTAACAAGGTACACCCTAAGTATCACTAACATTGTATACCTCAGAAAATGAACACTTTAATTCCATAGTTATAGCTGTTGATGTGCCTAACAAGTAGATGATAAACCAATTTGACGACTGCAAGATAACAGCTTGACCACCCTAAAACTAACGACTTTCAAAACCCAAATTTCATCATAGCAATTTATGAAAATCTTAATAACCCAAAAGCTTAAGCAATTTTTCATTAAGAAATATTTATACCTAAATCATGTTGAATGATACTTCTCCACAGTTTGGTCACCGATACACACCCTGACAAAATAAGTTTTAGGTCAGGAATCGACAAATTTTATTGAAAGAACGTGGTCAACCATGCACTGAATTCTGTGTTAATGGTTGTCAAAGAAACTCATGTCACCCAGATAATTCTTTGGTGTAAGTGAAAGACAAATTTTAGAGAATGGAGTGATGATTGATTGCTTGTCACAAAATGTCACGTCACAAAATTTCAAATTTGTCACGCCTCAAATGTCGCATAATTTTTTGGCACTTTTTGCACAGAATGTCACATCAGTTTTGCCTTTGTCACATTTGATTGGCATAGATTCACACATCATGACCAGTTCACTGGTGATACTCATAGATAAGATTTGGTTATGTCTGTTTCATGAAAAATGGAATCCACCACTAAAATGTAGCATCAAATTACTAATGAGTGTGGGTGAAGGGGTAAAACACATTATATCAGACAAATTTAATACATCTGTTTATGTTCATTTTGTCACAAAATTTCAAAATGTCACAGAATGTCACAGATTTTTACACAATGAAATTTTGCCACAAAGTGTCACCGACACCAAATTCTCTGCTATTTGGATAGAATATTATGCCTATCCAGATTGTGTTTGAGTTTGAGGTTTTAGGCAAGTGATTTGTCAATCCCTGCTTCAGGGCAATCCCAACTTACTCTGGACGCGATGCATTATCTTGTTGTACCCTGTCAAAGAATTCTCCCTTTTTGGAATCAATGTCTGTCCTTTGATAAGAAAAGAAGAAAAAAGAAAGAATATAATTTATAAACATCCTCTTTATTTTCAAAAATGTAAAATACTCACTCGAACGTCACAAATCAACAGTTCGCAAAACCAATATTTACTAATGTTGCATGGTATTCAAAATTCTTTGTACCAGTATTGTACTGCCGAATGGTACAGCTATTACCGAAAGTACTAAGTACTTTTCAAGGTGACTGACCAAAAGTGACAAACATAAAGTACAACTTACTTACCATGGGATTGTACACCAAAATAAATTCTCACTTTCAGGCCTCCCAGTGACTATTTTTTAAAATAAAGGTTCTTTTAAAGGTTGGAAAAGTTTAAATAAAGGCTTTTAAAGGTTTTTGATTTAAATAAAAAGGTTTATAAAGGTTAACTTATGGAATAAATTTTATACAATGAGCGTATTCTTGGGCAAAAGGCAGTTGGTGGCGCCAAAAGTCCATTACTTACGTGAAGTTGGAAATTTCATTTTGGTCCTGCTACATTTTAAATGTGTGTTGAAAACAGATATGCTATTAAATAGATGTGTATACTTACCATGAAGCTAAAACCTTGGCACTCGAATCATTTACCTTACCTAACTTTGAAAATAAAGTTTTTAAAGGTTTTAAAGGTTATTTTGAAAGGAATAAAGGTTGAATTTGTCAATAAAGGTTTTTAAAGGTTTTAAAGGTTTTTAAAGGTTTACCGGGAGCCCTGCACTTTACAAAGGGCTTCCATTTCAAACATTAAAACAAAAATATGCACCTTATCTCAAAGTCAATAAGATCAAACTTATCGCCCAATCACCACCAAATCTCAGACATTCTCTTTGTTAACACAAGCCTGCAACTTATGTTAAAAGTTTATTAAGTCTAAACCAACACACTTTTTTTTTAAATTCAGACACCTCATCCATTTGTTACAGGGGGTAAATATTTTTTCAACACTAATCACGCCCGAATATTATCAGATTTTATCCCCATCATAATAATAAGGAAGTCTTACAGTAACATGCACATGTGCATAATTGGCCAAAAGTGTTCTATTTTAACCAGTAGTATTTTCCAAACGAGCAAGAACAACACAGTGCAAAGCAATAGCTCTTGCAAAACTTTCCAAAAGTAACGGGGCAAAACAAAAATCAAAAAAATATTGGACTTCTCAACATTATTTCAAAATTCTTGTCTGGTCCTGCCTGTTAGGGTTCTAATAAAGTACATTAATCATCAATATTAAAGTCCCCAAGGGGCCTAAAACCCATTGCTTGACATAGGCCTTCAGTACACTAAGTTAAAGAGCAAAGCTTGTACACACCTTAAGTCTACCTTAAGTCTAAATTACAACTTACAAAGTTACAACCAGGTCAATGATGCTTGTGAAAATACACCTTAAATGAGGTTAAAACCATACAAAATGGATAAATAACTAAAATTCCACATTCCAATGGCAAATTATAATAAAAATCAACTACAAATATGTTTTGAGATTGTAAATTCTTTCATGGATTTCGGAATATCATTCCAGCCATCCAAGAGCCAGAAATTCAGTTAGTTTTTACTTTAAAATGGCATCCAGATTGCACATGGGTGAACACAAGAATTGCAATCAGGATTGGGATATTGGCATTTTGGAAGCAGAATTTGATTAAAGAAAAGGCTTTTTTCAGACTTATTTGGCTGCAAAAATATGATATTTTGCATGTTTTGCCCTTAAAATCATAATTTTCCAGTAAATTACACCCCTCCTAGAAAAGCCCTTCAATCTGCCAATGGCCAAATCCTTTCAAAATTTGGAATTTTCTTGATATTTAATAACAGTTTGGCTTTGTTTTAGCCTAATTTAGTTTTTCAAATTGATTTGACTTTTTGCCCTTGGGATTATCTATCAAACCTGGGAATACCAGGCTACGGGCTAAGCCTTGTTCTGCAACTCCTATTCTCTGTAGATTGTTTATTACAGTACCTTGTAAAATAATGTTCATTTCTTTTCTATTTTCAGCATAATTATTAAATATTTATTAATCAAGCACAATTATTTCAGATGTACTAAGTTTAGCAATTGAAAAGAAAATGTATGGATTTTTTTCTTCTTGTTCTTCTTGTGTTATTTACAGTTGAATATCATTTTTAAGGTAAATTTGACAATATGGTGGGAGGTAAATTTTTTCAACTGGGCATTTGTGTGGAAAGGGAAAAAATTATACTCATACTAATGTGAAGTTATGACCCTAATTCATGGCTGCAGTGGTTCTCAGATGAAACTGAATACATACAGATTTGAATACTTTCTTGTTACGATATAGTATATAAAGGCATATTGCAAGAAACCTGGGCCTTAAATTTTGCATATAACTTGTGGGTATCGGTCCCGGTATCAGTGCTTTCCTGCTCTGTACTGCTAGCTACTGTACTGTAGGCATATTCGCGAAACTACTAGTAAACCATAACTAGGCCACCAGTTATTGAAAGTTTGAGGTTCAAATGGGAATATTTATGAACTTTGCAAGCTTTGAAACCATGTCTTTTCAATAGTTATATTCTTATGAAATGTTTACATGATGTATCACACTCATATACATATGTATTTCTAAAATATCAATTTTTTTGCCGATTTTTAAGTTCCTAAAAGTCTATCATTTTAAGTTGTTTTTGTAAGTACCGACACTGACAGTACTCGGTGGTACTTCAATATTTTTCATTTGGTGGTATCTTACCGTACCAAGACCGTTAAGTACTGGTAATTTTTGTAGAATCGGTATACCGTGCAACGTTAATTCTTACTACTATATTACAGTATGCAAAAAGCAAAGCCTTAATCAAACAGTCAATAAAATGATCGATATTCAAGGCATATGCTTAATTCCCAAGATACATTGATTATACAGATTTTTCTTTTCAGTGTAAAATTCATTTGTGATTTTAGCATGAATATCTTCAAAAGGTGGACCACTACTTAAAGCTTTGAACTCAATACCTGAACATTAATCAATTACCTGGGATCCCAACATAGCCCCACTGTCAACAAAAGAATTACATAAGTGTTTTTAATGATAATTAAGATTAATTATAGTAAAATAAGATACTATCGTGTCAGTGGGGACTGCACTTTTTCTGTCTTTGGACCACATTTGTGGAATAATCTACCTATTGCAATCTGTCAGGCTCACTGTTTATACTTTTAAGAAGGCCCTTAAGACTCATCTTTTTCCTACTAATTAAGTTTTAGGCTGTCTATAATATTTAATTTATTTATCTAGTTTTTGATTTTTACCAATTCTTTTATGCTTGTATATTGTCCTGCAATTCTTTTATTTTTGTTATTGTATATTAAGAGTTTGTCTATGTATTATCAATTTTATTGTAAAGCGCTTTGATCCACTAAAAGGCGCTATATAAATAAGTGCAATAATAATAATTTGCACTAGTGAAATATTAATTACTATTAACACTAGTTAATTATATTTTAAATGATATGTGTGATCTCACATCTAGGATCAGTTTCTATTAGCAGTCCCCTTCTTAGGATAAGTAGCAAAAGCCTGCAAATATGACAAACAAGGATGCAAGCTCTCATGCTATGCTTATCCCATTGCCTTCAAGCATATCATACAGAGGGCACTCTTCAGAAACTTAAATAAAACTCAGTATTTCTTCTTCCTTTATCTGATAGTTTTGTAAAATACCCACAATACAAACATATACTGTAATAAGATTATTTCTATTTTGAATTGCTAGCTTGACATATTCAAAAGTACAATTGATATTTTCAGACATAATCACATTTTTATAAATTTTGTTATGATATTTTCAGTGTCGTTTGTGATGATATTTTCAGTGTTTGTGATGATATTTTCAGTGTTTGTGATGATATTTTCAGTGTTTGTGATGATATTTTTAGTGTTTGTGATGATGTTTTCAGTGTTTGTGATGATATTTTCACAGTGTTTGTGATGATATTTTCACAGTGTTTGTGATGATGTTTTCAGTGTTTGTGAAGATATTTTTCAGTGTTTGTGACGATATTTTTAGTGTTTGGGATGATATTTTCAGTGTTTGTGACGATATTTTCAGTGTTTGTGACAATATTTTCAGTGTTTGTGACGATAATTTCAGTGTTTGTGATGATATTTTCAGTGTATGTGATAATATTTTCAGTGTTTGAGATGATTTTTTCAGTATTTGTGATGATATTTTCAGTATTTGTGATGATATTTTCAGTGTTTGTGATGATATTTTCAGTGTTTGTGATGATATTTTCAGTGTTTGTGATGATATTTTCAGTGTTTGTGATGATATTTTTAGTGTTTCTGATGATATTTTCACAGTGTTTGTGATGATATTTTCACAGTGTTTGTGATGATGTTTTCAGTGTATGTGATAATGGGATTTTAGTGTTTGAGATGATTTTTTCATATTTGTGATGATATTTTCAGTATTTTCAATGATATTTTCAGGGTTTCTGACGATATTTTCAGTGTTTGAAAGAAACTTAAAACAATATTTTCAGTGTTTGTGAGTTGATATTTTCAGTGTTTGTGATGATATTTTCAGTGTTTTGAGATATTTTCAGTGTTTGATTTACCAACTTTTTAGTGTTTCTGATGATATTTTCAGTGTTTGTGATGATATTTTCAGTGTTTGTGATGATATTTTCAGTGTTTGTGATGATATTTTTAGTGTTTGTGATGATAACCTAACAGTTACAGTTGATATTCACTGAAGAACATGTAATGAACACTGCCCTACAATGTCCAAAATGACATACTTCATTGATAATGACCTGAATGTAGTTAATTATCTATTAAAAAAAGTGATATAAACCCTGAAGCATATTCTGCAAACCAGGAAGCAGACTACTGATATTGAGCAGTGTGGTATAATATGCGGCTTCCTAACAATGAGGTTGTAGGTTAAGAGTCCCAACTCCAAGACCCAAATTGTGGTTTAGTTTTCTGGGATGTGGTTTCCCATCTGCAATCAATCCCACATCATTAACCTAAAGCATTGTCTGTTGCACACAAGACTGGCATCTGCTAGAGCTTGGCTTCTATGCTCCGTAAAGGAGTCTTGCTAAATTCCCATCAGGAGGGTCATGTACAAACAAACAAACACTTATAGACTCGGCATTCACTGATCATGAATATCTATAAATAAATAAGAGGATTTGTTGTACAGTTTGTATCTATAGTTATTATTCCTCTCAAGATTGAAACCCCTAAGACTTTGTGGACATTAGTTATGTTTTGTGGTAATTAGAGAAAGTTTGCAATTTTGATATTATCACCATTTTTAAGGAACTTTTTTTCAGAGGTAGAAGACCAAAGAAAAAATTCACTGAAGACCAACATCTTGTTGATAGTACAATAATTCCCTCATACCCAGTCACTTCAAAATGTCTACATTTTCAAGGTTGCATGCAGAAAAGATGGACAGTGCATTCAACATTGAATGAGCAAAGATTTAATCTGGAAAGCACAACTTGGAATTAATTATCAAATTTCCCACGGTTCTGAAGAAAGGTGTCGAAAACCACCTTTTTGCTTACCCGTGAATTTCTGATTTTCATGCAGTGTAACCTTCGGAATTGTAGATTTTTCAAGCTCCGGGTAAGCAGAACAAGCTGAAGTTGTCGGATACTCTAAATTCTATTCCAAATGCAAATTGTACATCTATCTTTGTCTGTTCCCCTTCAGTAATTTCAGTAGTAATTTTGTTGTCAATGCTTCCATTCCAAATTTGTACATGACATTGAAAACTTTTGCCTGTCATGAAATTAACGATCAACACAAAATTATTGACAAAATATACCTACAAGCAAACTTACTTTGACATGCCATATTGAAAATCAAAATCATCAGCTCCACCTGATTGATATGAGCTCTTGCTAGGTCTACTATTGCTGGAACTATACGAGTTGAAATTTGGTGAACTATGAGACTGATGTAAACTCCCCGAAACCTGCAAGCCGGAGGAAGTGGGTCGCTTGGCAACAAATGGCTCATAATTGCGAGCTGAAGAAGTTTCTTCTGACCATGAATTACCCTCAGCTTCTGTGGAAACCTGGGACAAAACTTTGATTTATTAGACAGAAATGTACCTCTTTCTAGTGAAACTACATTAAAAGTGCAGCTACCCACTGATTCAAGGGTCAAAATATTTTTGGAGCTGGAAATGTTTTAAACAAGACACCTTTTTCAACTCTCTTTAAGAAACTCACACATTTCTACTTGGGACTAGATTCATTCCAGGCATGTCATTAAGTGTGATAAATGTACATCAGAGAATTTTGGGCTGGATAAGAACTGACCCAATAAAATAATAATCTCCACTGCTCCTATTCACTATTTTAAGTTAATGATGCAGAAACTGTGTGTAGGCTACTGAAACTCCTTAGGCAACACTTGCATCAAGATTTATACCAAAACTTATCATATTGGTTTTCTGTCTTCAAACAAATATTAATTATACTGTTTGTCTGTTTGTTTGTTGGATGAGGGCTTAACGGCACCATGACAACGAGGGTCAAATTGTACCTGAGAGGTCAGATCTTTCTAGAGGTAGGAAGAAAAGAAAACAGGGGGAGAATGAGAGAAATACAAGAACAAAAAGTCAGAAAGCTGTGATCGAGAGAGGAGGTGCATGGGTGAAAAAAACAAAGTAGAGAGAGGGGGTGCAAGAGTAGAATTAAATATGGTTGTAGAGGGAAGCATGGTGAAGGAAGGAGATAATTTTATCCAAAGGGTTTTTCTGGAAGAACTCAGCATTTGAGTTGTGGGGAGCGAGGGTAGCTCTGGGAAGGTTGTACAGGAGGCAAGCAAGGAGAACATGATGGACTGTGAGGGTGCAATGGCAATTGTTGCAGAGGAGTTGGGGGGGAGGGCCAATAAGGAGGTGGGAGTGAGTAAGGTGGGTGTGACCTATTCTAAGACGGGTAATATGAACGTTGTCGATTCAAGAGAGGTTGTTGATGGTGGATTTGATCGGAATGGTGGACTGAATGACGAGGAGTATGTTAATAATTTGGGAGTTCCATGAGGTTTGCCAGCGGTCATGAACAAGGGAAGCGATAAGCGGTTTGATGTCAAAAAGGGTTTTGGGAAAAAGGGTAGGGGGAGGTTGAGGGCAAGATTAGTGGTTGCATCAGTCCTGTCATTGCCAGAGATGCCAACATGGCTGGGTATCCATAAGACAAGAATACTTTTCCTGCAGAGGGTGGGCGAAAGGAGTTTCCGGTGGAGGAGGTGAGATGTGAAGTTATCCCATTTAAGATTGAGTTAAGAAGAACAGCCTTTGAGTCGGAGAAAATGGTAAAAAGTCTGAGCGGAGAGTACTCAATAAAGTTGAGGGCGAGGAAAATGGCATTTGCCTCGACTGAAAAGATGGATGAGTAGTCGGGAAGTCTGCTACTGAGGGTGATGTCTTGGATGACGGCAGCAGCAACTGTCTTGTTGCCTTCCTTGGAGCTATCAGTATAGATGGAGGTGTGGTTTGAGAGTTGGTCTTTGATTTGGTTGTGGAGATAGATGAAGAGGTTAAGGTGGGTTTGGGTTTTGTGATGAGTGGAGAGGCCCAGGTGGATAGAAGGGAAGGGGGGGGGGGAGGCCCAAGGAGGAAAAGTGGGCCAGGAGAAGGTGTCAAGAGTGGCGGGGTTGATGCCAAGATTGAAGAGGTCTGATTTAATGCATAAGCTAAAGGGAGGGCATATGGTTTTAGTCCTATCAAAGAGGGTGGAGAAATTGAGGTACCTAATGAGGTTGAAAACAGGGTTCTGGGTGTTGGTGAGAATCTAAAAGCATAGGAGAGGCTAAGCTTTCTACATCTAAGTTGAAAGGGGGTTCATTGGCTTCAACATGAAGGCTGGTGATTGGGGAGGTCCTGTAGGCACCTAGACAAAGCCTGAGGGCTTCATTTTGGATGGTGTTGATGTGGTTAAGGTATGAGTTTTGAGCGACACAGTAGACAATATTGCTGTAGTCAAGCTTGGCACGAATGGTGAGCCTGAAAATTTTGAGGACAGCATGGCGGTTCGCACCCCAAGTGGTGTTGGAGAGGAGGCAGAGAATGTTGAGGAAGCTGTTGCATTTTAGTTTCACATTGGTGATGTGTTGCTTGTAGGAGAGCTTGGGGTCTAGAGTTAAACCCAGGAACTTCATGTGTTCAACGTTAGGGATGCGATTGCCATCCAGCACGAGGTTCGGGTTGGGGTGGAGGCTGTTGAAATGACAGAAGTGCATGCAGACTGTCTTGTCTTTGGAGAATTTAAAACCGTTATTTTTGCACCAGACTTGCAGCTGGTTGAGGCTGAATTGGAGTCTATTTTCGACAAGAGGAAAGCTAGGGAGGAGTAGAAGATGGAGAAGTCGTCCACGTAGAGGGTATGTTTGATGTTGGGGCCAAGGTTGTCCACGATGTCATTAATGCTCAGGTTGAAGAGAGTGGGAGAGAGGATGCTGCCTTGAGGGACGCCTTCTTCTTGGGGGTAGGGGTTGGAGAGGGTGTGGCCAACACGAACTTGGAACTGCCTGGGTGAGAGGAAGTTTTGAATAAAGACAGGGAGATGGCCTCTGAAGCCTATGGTGTAAAGTTTGCGGATAATGCCGTATTTCCAAGTAGTGTCAAAAGCTTTCTCAAGGTCGAAAAAAAATGGCAATGAGGTGTTCCTTTTTTGCAAAGGATTCTCAGATAGCGGTGTCAAGCGTAATTAACTGGTCTAGGGTGTCGCGACGTTTCGGAAGCCTCTTTGGTGAGAGGAGAGGATTCTGTTGGTCTGAAGGAACCAGTTTAGTCTCTGATTAATGATCCTTTCCATAATTTTACAGAGACAGCAGGTGAGGGAGATGGGGCGATAGCTGGAGGGTCAGTGCTGTCCTTACCCGGTTTAAGGATGGGGGTGACAATAGCTGTCCTCCAGATAGGGGGAAAGGACCAAATGTGGTTGAGGATGGTGAGTAGGGTAGTGGTGGCCTTGTTGGGGAGGTGTTTCAGGAACTGGTAGGGGATGTTATCTGGGCCCTTGTAGGTGCAGCCAGCATCGTGGATGAGAAAGGTGTTGTAGCTCTCGGAGTTGTTGGAGGAAAAGGTGATACTCCAGGCTTTATCACGAGCTTTTTTGGTTTTGAAAGCATTAGAGTAGTTGGCTGAGGAAGAGATGTTGCTGAAAGAGGCGCAAAGTGGTTAACAATGTCCTTTTTCGCGGTGAAAAGGTCACCATTCCAGGAAAGATGGAAGATTTGCCCACCCTGCCGTGGAAGCTGTTAACCATTCTCTAAATCTTCTTAGTGGGGGTGTTGGTGGTGAGAGAAGAGATGAAGTTGTTCCAAGTGTTGGTTTGACTGTCCTTGATAGTGCACGTGGCCTTGGCATGGTTGATGCAAAAGAGGTTGAGGTTGTGGGTGTCGGGTTAGTTTTGAAGTTCCTGAGGGCCCTTTTCCTGTTCTTGATCGTGGTTTTGCAGTCATCAGAGAACCAGGGGTTGGGGGGGGGGGGGGGTGATTAGGGTGTTTGGAGGTTTTGGGAATTGAGCAGGCGGCGATGTTGATAAGGATATTACTGAAGTTTGACATGGGATCCTCACCCTGAAGGAGATGGGGGAGTGTGAGTCACAAGGTTTCGGGAAGGGGCCAGAGTCACAGAGGGTTTAAGAAGAAAGGGGCCAGTCAGCCTTCTCGAGGTTCCAATTGGGGTGTGGTCGGGGAGTTAGTGTTGAGCAAGGAGAGGCTGTGCTGCCAAAGGGGTTTGAAGGTTGGAGTGTATAAGAAGAGGGTAATGGTCACTACCACAGAGATCAGCAGTGACTCTCCAGCTAAAATCAAGGAGGTTGTTGGGGAACAGATAGACAGGTCAATACAGGTAAGGGAGCCTGTGGCATTTTTTTCTTTGGATCTGTCCTTGGGTGAAGGTAGGTCTGTTTGGGAGTTAGTGTTGAGCAAGGAGAGGCTGTGCTGCCAAAGAGTGTTTTGGTGATGAGCTTGCCTCTGGGGTTTTTAGTTTTAGGGGTGAATGGTCAATAGAGGTATCAGGTGGGTCACGGGGAGGGGAGGGAGGATCAAGGTCAAGGCAGAAGCGTTTCATCATGATGAAGAAAACAACAAAGTGCCGAGAGACCCGAGGCAGCTAGAAAAAAAAAATTGCAGAACTACTATAGGAGAACCGCTGTACAGGTAACGATAAGGCACAGAAGTTTGGTCAGAATGGAAGAGAAAAACACAAAAGAAACGATCTCACCAAAAAACAGATGCCCATCCACAGAGAGAGAGAATCCCAGAAAATGAAGATATAAAACAAATTTTAGGTGAAATGAAACGGAATGAATAGTTGGAGAGAATAGAACAGAAGTCACATTGCTCTCAACACGCTGATAACTATATACTGTAGTTACTTTAACATAACCTCAGAGTTGTTGCTGTGAATCAAGAACTGATAAAAAACTTTTGCAAACTAAAGCAACATTTCTGATCAGATTTCCATGGATATCACCACTGTTGCCAACAGTAGGACACCTGAAATTAACTTCCCAAGCTATCCAATATCAGTCAGAGCTGTGTTTGCATGTACATGACTCCAAAATACCAAAACATATATACTGATGTCAAATGCTGCGGTTATGTCCAGTATACACAGTATTGAAGTTTAAAGTTATATGCCCTCTCATCACTTTTGACAAACAAGTAAATATGAATTATCTCGGTGTCCCTCATCTTTCACGACACTCATTTTAAAATGATATTTGGGCAAAAGTAACACATTTTGATTTTACTTGGTAATCTATCCCATATATACAAATAAGTTCACACATACTTCAACTTGGTAATGGATTCTTAATTGATTACTATCAAATGGAAAAGTATTGTAAACATTTGCTAAAGTAGGCTCCATGGACAGGTGCATTGCTAAATGAAATATGCATTGTGATTTAATATACATGGATGCTGTTTGCCAACATGAATGTTAATGTATTTAAACTTTCAAAACATTAGAAACACAAAATAAAACTTCCAAAAACACCATTCATGATGAGAGCAATGTCAGAAATGCAATCAATGCCAAAGCAATAAACATGTTTACCTTATCTCTGAATAGTGCAGCAGCTTTGCTATTGTATTTTTCTTGGAATGTCCAACTTGGATCATAGTCAGATTGGGACTTCATGAAGTTCCTGGTTGGACTATTGCCACCAATTTTCATCTTCTCTAGTTCACTATCTTTCCACTTATCCATGGTGGTAGACCTCACAAAGCTGTAGAAAATGTATTAAACAGTGTTTCTGTTTTTTGCAATTCAAAATGATTAAAGATAAATGTTAAGGCGGAGTGTTTATATACCCATTTAATCTTATAAAAAAAATTGTGTTAGATTGTTTTACAACTAAAAAGTATGAAAAATGAGAAAAGTTTACATGTATGTTTTTGCTTCATGTAAGAAATTCACCTGTTGTAAAAATGGAATCAACCATGTAATCAAGGTAGTGCATTACCAGGATTTAATGCACTGGTCATGACAATGCAAATACTCCAAATAAATTTGATAATAAGTACATAATGAATTGCATTCATGTAGCCTACATCATTCCTGAAAAACAAACAACAAATTTTCCAACTGCTTGATGGTTAAAAATAGCATGAGGCAAGAAATGGGACCAACTAAACCAAAATATAAATTTTGTGACGTGTCACAAGTGGACACGATCTTTTTTTTGGAACTTATATTTGAAAGCCCCACATGTATATGATTCTGAAGATTAAAACCATTGTGACACAGGAAAATTGCAAAAGAGTCTGAAAAGGATTAATGATCACACTGTTTTCTTTATCAAGGAAATGCTACTACTCTTCTACAGTATCTGGAAGATGAAGACAAGTTGTACAGACCATATGACAAGTAACCTACTTATCACAAACATCACTTGAGTACCTTGGTTTGACATTGAGATGGCTGTATAGACGGTTGCTATTAACTGAAGTTCAGATTGTGTATTAGGGATGCAACAGTTTACTGTTTATCGTATACACGATCGAAAACATTGTTTACCATTTACAAATTTAATATATCGTTTACACAAAAAATCACCAGAAAGTGCCCCTATCAGTTTCCAAACAATACTTTGCATTCAAAATCAATATTCATTCAGACCACAGACAAAACTTTTAATCAATGATCTTACAATTCAAACTCAAACCAAATGAACAATCAACCAAGGATTTGGATTTAATCCTTTTAATGTGGGAGTTAAATTAGCACAAATCTTTCACTTTGATTCGCTGAATTTAGAGCTACTTGATGTAGGCTTAGGCCTGATTAACCTACTTATCACACACATACAGGCCCAAATCTAAATTAGCTTAACACCTGCCGGTTATCAATTACAGACCAAGGCCCTGGTTCAAGCCTGGGTTGGGTTAGTGTACCACAACTGGTTATCAAAGGCCGTGGACATTGACTTGGTTGCGATGTTATGTTAAACCTGTGTTCTGGGTGAAGCGTTTTGTGATAGCATTTGTACTATCATTAACACCATGGCCATTGTAATTGTTTTCAACTCTCTCTCTCTAGGTGCCAAGTCTGGAACAGACATTGGCGATCATGGCCCTCCAGTCACTTCTGTTTAGAGCTAAATGCATAAACTTATTGTTACTGTTGTTGGTTGCCCTGTTGTTTAAGCTTTAGACATATTTAACTCGCTGCCTTCCTCTGCTTCTTTTGCCCTCAATTGTCCTACATACTGCAAGCTGTTCCAACCCACCCTCCCGATAAACATGCCCAAAAAATTCCATCTGTCTCCTTCTAATGGCATTGAGTAGGGACCTGTCCATGCCAAACCTGTTTACAAGCTGTTAAATGGACCCAGAAATACAAAGACAAAAAAGCATTGCTTGTTATTTTCACCACAAATAAATGCAAACATTACCTGGTAAGTCAAATAAATTGTGCAAAAAAGAAAAAAAGATTGCAAAACAAAAGAACAAAAATGATTTGTAGTTGCTGAGATTTCAACGTGGTTCGTAAGCATCAGCGCCATTTTGCCAAGAGGGTTGCATAAAATACAGTAGTTGGGAATGGCACTGGGTTGAGTTATTTTTATACACTTTTTTGAATCTTGTACGGCATGGCAATGTGTTGAAAACATATCAAAATGCTTGCAAGACACACTAAGTTACTTGCTAATATTTCATTTCTGCATCATTTTAAAGAGCGTTAAAACCATTGATCATTATTTTTGACAACTTTTTTCTGCCTTACTGGTAATTTGAAGAATTAATATAGCCCTACTCAAGTTTTGTGACATTCCTTAATCATTTTTAAGGCTGAAAATCGCAATGGCTACGTTGTGTTTATTGTAGGGATGCTTCCAATTCCGCAAAAAATTCTGTAATTTTTGTCGTGTGATCACATTTTCGCGATATACGATCAAAAAAATGGATTGTTTGTCGTTTACTGAATCAAATGAAAATGCACATCCCTATTCTGTATTCAACTCGCATTGTCAGTCTGGCAGGTACATTCTAGTGGCAATTTTTCTGCAAATCTAAAAAGATCTGGAAACAAATGTAGAGTACTAATTCCTTTAACTGTGTGCAGTACAGTAGCTTAGGTGATCTCAGACTACTTTGCACAGCGAACCAGCGATAAACATCAGCAACCATAAACATGACTGACATCCATCAGTACGATGGCACTCCAAGAAGTGCTACAACCAATTCCAATTACTGAAAAACTAGAGCGTGCCTTTGGAAGGCTTATTTACCTTAAATGAACCCCAAGTCCACGATGTTTTCCTGAACAATCCAGACAGATCCATATACCATACGAGACACTGACCCACTGAGGATTGTGGGCCCCACATTCAAAACATTTCTGTAATTAAAAGAAAAATGTAAATACAAAGATTTATTGGCAAAATCCACATATAGCAGTGAAATACAGTAGAGCACAGAAAGAAAAATCATAGTATAGCGGTAAAATACAGTACAGCATTAGAAAAAATTCTGAGAATATTTCACTGTTTTGAAAAAAATCACATAATGTTGGTCTAATATTTCAATCAATAAAATATTTGAAATTCTAAACATATAAAATTTATTTTGAATAAACAAAATATTTGTAATAAAAAAAAATATATTTGAATAAACAAAATTATATTTCCAATAAACAAAATTGTGAATATTTCATATCTAAAAACAAATACCCATGATACCTATGGATGAATACTAAAAGAAAGGCACTAAATGACTGATGTTTGAAGATCTGGAATATACTGGAATCTTAGTTTCACAAGATTACTGTGTGAAATATTTAAGGCAATAATGAAGACCTGGATAATCTCCCAGACAAATGCAAAGTCATGACTGTTACTAAATCAACATCTACTACCTTAAGAGCAATAATCCAGAAACAGACTGCAAGCTACTGGCCCATTGTCATAAAGAAAAGGATCTTGGCATCCCCTCTGATGTAAACCTTTCCTTTAAAAGCCATGTTTACCACTGCATTAATGCGAACAAAATGCTTGGAATTAGAGATCCTTCACCAGCCTTGAAAACGAAAGTTTCAAACTTGTCTACAACAAAGCCTTAGTCAGTCCCCAACTTGAATTTGCGGTAGCTGTTTGTTGTCCAGTCAAGAAAGGCCTGATTGATGATATTGAAAGGGTCCAGCGAAGAGCCACAGAGTCTCTACCTCACCTATCTGACTTATGCTATCCTGATCAACTTACTGCCTTGAACCTTCCTAACCTTCCTTCACTTGTCTACCGTCGTTTAAGAGGTGACATAATTGAAACTGATAAGACTACAAACCATATTTATGATAATAGAGTATCTACATTTCTACTGATGCATGTCTTAAAACCAACTAGAGGACATAATCGCAAGATATTTGTCCAACCAGCAAGCTCCAACAGAAGAAAGTCCTGTACTTTTCAATCTGTGTCACTACCAGTTGGAACCACCTTCCATTCCAGTGTAGTAAATGCCTCCAATGTTAAGACTTCTGAGTCCTGCCTGGATAAATGTTGGTCAGATCTCAGTATCAAAATTAAAGCCCTCACCAATAGTGACTTGGACGGAGAGCTGACTTCTTAAGGCCACTGCCATTTAATGCTCAGTAGA
Source organism: Chiridota heheva (assembly GCA_020152595.1). Taxonomy (NCBI): domain Eukaryota; kingdom Metazoa; phylum Echinodermata; class Holothuroidea; order Apodida; family Chiridotidae; genus Chiridota; species Chiridota heheva. Next base: position 564,815 of record JAIGNY010002074.1, read on the forward strand.
AGATCAGTGAGTTAATACACTTGCGTACACCAATGCTTATCTAACTTTGAGAAATTGTTATTGATAGCATCTATAACACCACCAGGAAACCAGAGTTCCATAGCTTACAAACTCTTTGTGTAAAAAAGTTATTGTGAATCATGCTGTAAAAATCACATGTGTATTTGTTCTCAAATTGAAAGGTATACTTGCCGAGTGGTGGGGTAATTCCATATAGACCTAGGCTACCATAGTTACTTCTAACATTAGACCTACAGTGAGGAAATCTGTTGGTAGGCCTAACGTTAGGTTTATTCATGTCAAAAATACAAGTAGCCTAGGCCTACAGTATGTGGACCAGTTAAGCGAAAGGACCAGGTCCAAGAAAAACGTTCACAAAAATTCAGTGTTCATAGAAAAATTACCAATAGCAACAAAAATTCATAAAATCTATTACTTTCCACCTATAACAAGCATCAATATTGTTTTCTTTAAACTCTTTAAGAAATTGTAAGGTTATTTGTGAGGGTGATTTTTCAAGCCATACTGCCATGTTGTCTGTTTACTCATACTCAGAAACTTGGAAATTATCAAATATATGTTCTGTGATAGTTTTTCTTTATAACAGGAAGAACTGCAAATATGTTTTCTGTCTACCAGTGTAATTTTGATTTAATTTTGATATTGTGTCAAGATTTTATTGTAAGTTTAAAATTTTTAGTCATGGGACTAGTTCCACTAAAAGTTTTAGTTCCAAAATGTGTAAAATGAAATGTTATGTCATGCTCGCAGAGAATTATGGAATTTGTTATTACATACACCATTTTTCTAGTCTTACCATAAGGCATTAAGGGCAAATTGACTTGAGCCTACATAGGAAATACATGCTAAGCCCTACCTACAGTACGAAGCCTACAACTTTACAGTTATGCAAAACTATTGGTGATCAAATGAATTTTGGCATTTTTGATCAAAATTGAAAGAAAATAACATAAAATGCTTTGATTATACAAAATTTGTACATGGAAAATGTAATTGCAAATTGTTCTGCAATCCTATAAACTAAAAATATGGGACACTTTAATCATTAAATAATAATACATTTTTCGTTGGAACTGGACATCACATAGTGTAGGGCCTAGGCCTAATGCAATTTTTGTTCTTCCAATTAAGAGGTGACCTCTTTTTTTGTTTTGTTCATGAAGCCAAACAAGATACAGTAACACGTTAGGCCTAGGTTCTATGGATTTCAAAATTCAAGTGCAACACACTGCAACTGGCCTAACGTTACGAGTATCTCTGATAGGCCTATCAAGACTCTTTAATAATAATTAACGTTAGCCTACAATTGAAATACTGATAAAAATATTTACAAAAACTTTTGCATACGTTATTGTCATTCTTTGTTCTTAATTCCTTTAGAACCCTCCTCGTGCGTGGACTAGCCATTTTTGTACTTCAAATTTTCGCAAGACCTTGAAGCGACGTTATTTCCAACTGCTAAAGCAGAATTTATGGCTTCAGTCAGCAGTACAGTATATTATCATCACTCGAGTCAAAAATCCACATACACAAAACTTACGTATTTTCATTACGGCGCCCTCAATATTTAAATTTGCCAAGACTCAGACCATATTCATGCTCGGACTCGGAGGCCATTAGCTTATGCCGCTGTATCCGAATTCGTTCTCGCAGGTGAATGTGTAACTTTTTGTCATAATTTTATTTTTTTATAATTTTCTTTGCGTCACTGTCACCTTTTCAAAGGACCTTTGGATTTTTTTTTTTTTTTTTTTCTCTTTGAATCCCCACTTTGCCATTTGTTTTAATTTAAACTCATAGTTTATTTTTGTTCGAATGATTTTTACTCTATTGTGACTTTGTTTTTAGTCTTTTTAGTCATTTGTCAGGGTTTGTTTCTTACTTGGGCTCACTGTTTTACTGTTTATTTTCATTTTTTGATCTTATGGCATCTATTTTCATATCTATGCTCCATTCTTGTATTAGTTATCTATGCCTGTTTAACCATTTCTCTCCCTCTTGCTAATCCCCTCTTGGATTTTATTATATTTATTATTCATTCTATTTTTGTATGCATATTTTACTTTTTTTTTTTTTGTTTACCCTGCTTCCAGTGACATCTACGGAGCCGCTAAGTTTAGTTTAAATGAAATACTTTTTTCGTTTAACAAAACGAAATGATATTTCGTTTAAACGAACTATTATTTCGTTTATAAAAAGGAAATATTATTTCGTTTAAACGAGAGAAAAAAATTCGTTTAAACGAATTATTATTTAGTTTAAACAAAATATTGTTTTTCTTTCATGTCACCTTAGCAGCTTAGGAGCTCCGTAGATATCACTTTTTTTAATAATATGAGAGAGAGAGTTGAACACACAATTACTATGACGGGGTCGTCGCCTGCGTATTCGGTTATGATAGTACAAATGCTATCACGAAACGCTTAATACGACCCGGACGAAAACACAGGTACGACGTACGGACAGACATAACATCGACAACCAAGTCAATGTCCACGGCCTTTCATAACCAGTTGTGGTGCACTGGCGTGTCTACCCACACCAGGATTGAACCCGGGGCCTCGTGGTCTGTAGACAGGTATGATAACCGCTACACCACAGTAGGTAGATAATAATATGATCAGGACTACTATGGAAATAAGTTTCTCCCCCAGTTTGGGTTCAACGTTTGGTGCTTTCCTGATTTTCATTGTGCAGATCATTTTGTTTGCTGGTGCAATATTTCTTTCATATCTTTTATTTTTTATTTTTTGTCTGTTTTTCATATATTTTTATTATCTTATAATATCATTATGTTTGTGCAAGTAAATATAATCTCATAGTGAATTAATATATTCAATCAAATTATACATCATACTGCCATACATCAAATCTTAGACCAAGGCTTCACCCAAGAATGCCTGCACAATTTCGCCCTATTTTTTTTAAACTATCATGGGAATTTATACTCTGCCTGCTTAGACATGGTAACCTATAGATATAAACATGATAATTTAAAATTGTCTTCTTTTAAATTTTGTCAAATTGTGTTGATTTTCAGCGATTTTGGGACATCAAAGACAACAAATCTTCAGAGTTTCCGGGGAGTTTACCCTCTGGACTCCTTCCAACAGTCCAAGGGGACCCTCCTAGATCCATGTCCTAGCTTGCTGAAGTTGCCCCATGAACCCACGATTTTTCATTTACATTTTGGAACTTTGTGTTAATTTTAAGCCATTTTGGAGCATCAAAAACAATCAAACTTACATGTCTTAGACCAAAGCTTCACTCATGAACGCCTGCACAATTTTTCTCAATTTTCAGGAGAATTTTCTCTTCTGTCTGTTTAGAAATGATATACTATAGATATGAACATGAGAATTTAATATTGTTTTCTTTTTATCAAAAAATCTTGTTACTTTGTATTGATTTTCAGCCATTCTGGGGCAAGAAAAACATGGAATTTCCGGAGGTTCCTGGAGGCCGCCAGGGCGCCCTTAAACGGGTAAATGCTATTTCGTAGTTCTGTGTTTGGTACTTAATTATTGTTCCCCCAAGCCAAAATGTCTGGCGCTGATATTGAGGTGGGGGGGGGGGGGGGGTCCAAATTGTTCTATATTGTGTGATTATAAAGACATGTATCGTTTATAGATAAGTTGGGCAAATTTGTCTTACACCTCTTGCGGCCGAAGTCTAGTTACGCCCTGGACGCAAGCGACATATCCACCGGATATGGACCTCTAGTCGTGTATGTGTAATTCATCCAGTAGTCATCATAGGTATAGGTAAGAAAAGTTTGTTTACAGTCTGACGGTACTAGGAGTTTGCGGTTTAAACTATATAGCGCCCCTTCTATATGTATTTTTCATTTTTAATTTGAATATTGGTGGCGCAGTTCCAGAAAATTTCAGGATGATATAAGACTGAAATAATCTTCTAGAGTAGAAGAATGAGAACAACTCTAAAAATATCTTTGATGGCATCATTTAAAATGAGGCCCGTTTAAGAATAAACTTGAGAATTACGTATATAAGTAGCTATTTTCAAGATATTTGTCGAGGTTTTCATAAATTACCGATTGTGTCTGTGCCAGTGATTAACGTGCCGTTAACTTGTGGGGACTGACCTTATAGTCCACCAGTTTGGATGACGTGGTGTGGCCCCAGGAAGCTGCTGTCACCATGGGGGTCATGTAGATGAAAACATAAGAGGAATCCTATGAATACAAACGCAACTAAAGTAAATAGGCAGAAAGCGTGCGTGCTAGTATAAGAACACGCTACCATGCAATGAAGATGTAATGGTAAATAAATACAAGGGGGCATATTGGTATACCTAAGCTACCGGCGGTGAAGTGAGGAGTCGCAGGTAAACTAGGGGATATGCCAACACTAGGGGTAGCTTAATAGGATATACCAACATGATCACAGCAACAATCGAAGTAAGTTAGGAACATTCCAAGTAAGTTAGGAATGTGTTGCTGGATGGTCGAAAGACCGAATATGTGAATGAGCAGACAAAACTACCGCGTAGTCGGCAGGGCAGGTAATGTTCACGTGCTGGGCAGAAGATACCCAGCTGGACAGAAGATCCTTCAGTGTGCATTATCAAAATCAATTATCATAACGATGACTTTTACTCGAGGATAAAGATTAATAGCAGAGATCTTTTTGCCATAAACTGCCTGCCGGTATCAATCATTTAAAGTGATTCTAGGCCTACAGCTGTTAATTTTTTGTCAAAAGCTTATAAATCTTACGGATTTAAAACTTTGAGAGAAATCATTGCATCAAGATGTTACAGGATTCATCGCGGAACTGGATTTTGGATCATACTATATTGGATTATAACTGAAGGTCAACCGTCGCCCAAGAGACTAGACAAATAGCTCATCATCTCCATCACTATCAGGCCATTTGATGAGGTTTAACATAATAAGTATTCATTGTAATGTTAAATATTTGTAAAGCTTGAAGTTTGTAATACATTAAGTTTAAATTTCAAAGCCACTTATCTTGATTTCATCTTTTGACAATCTTTTGTTACTTTTCTATTATGGTCTGTAACAATGTACACAGTACTGATATGAATATTTCAAATTTATAACAGAAATCAGGTAATATACACACTTGAAGGTTGTGGAAATTCCCATAAAGCCAAGAAGCTTGTAAAACAGCCGATGCATCTGACATGATTCAAGCCCTTGCCCGGCTATGATTGGTGCGTACGCCAGTGGCGTAGCTACGGGGGCAGAGGTTGGGGAGGGGGTTCGGACCCCGACTTCTTGGAATAAATTGTCAAGAATTGGAATAAGCTTTAATCTTTTAAAAAAATAATTGCTTTATGAAACAAAAATGCCTAATAAGTGGACTAAATAAGCCAGTTCATGGTAACGAACGCGCATGCCCGAAACTGATCGTGGTGTCATGTCAAGTGATGATAACAATCAACTCGGTACGGTCCAATCATATGTAAACCAAAGCTTTCTCTGTGTTAATTCTACCACAGGATGGCTTTGTGACATGCCATGTGGGACCTACAGATGGATGCCATGCGGGACATATGGATGGATGGCATGTGGAGCATATAAATGCGGGACATGGAGAGGGACGCCATGTAGGACAGAGGGAGAGATTCCATATGGGCATGTGGAGGAATGACATGTGACACATGGGTAGAGATGCCATGTGGGACATAGAGATGGATGTCATGTGGAACATCGGAGGAGACATGGAAAGGGTTGCCATGTGGGACAGAGGTACGGATTCCATGTAGGGCATAGGGGGAATGACATGTGGCACATGGGCAGGGATGTCATGTGAGACTGAGATGGATGTCATGTGGGATATAGGGATGGATACCATGTGGGGCACAGGGAAGGATACCGTGTGGTACATAGGGTGTGATGACATATGGGACATCTGAGTGGGATGTCATATGGTACATCTTTAGGATGAGACGCCATGTGGGACATAGAGATGGATGCCATGTGAAACATAGGAGGGTGAGACATGGTGAGGGATGTCATGTGGGACAAAGGGAATAATTCCATGTGGGGGCATAAGGAGAATGACATGTAGCACATGGGTAGCGATGCCATGTGAGACATAGAGATGGATGTCATGTGAAGCAGGGGTGGGATGATATGTGAGATATAGGGTGGGATGCCAGATGGGACATGGGTGGGGTGGATAGTGGGATGTTGGGATAGTGGGATAATTGGACTTGTGATATGTGTGTCAATTTGAATCAGCATGCGAGCCGTGACAGTATTTATCGTTCTAGTTTAATCTAACATTGTTATATACATGTGACATCCCATCCTATGTCCCACATGTCATCCCTCCTTATGTCACACATGGCGTCCCCCCTATGTCCCACATGTAATTCCTCACTATGTCCCAAATTTCGCTCGTTCCTATCTCTAACATGGCATCCTGTTCTCCTAGCTGCTCCATATGGCATCCATATCTATGTCTCACATGATATCCCACCATTTGTTAGACATGACGTCCCTCGCTATGTGCAACATGGCATTCCTCCATATGACCCACATGGCATATCCTTATCTCCTACATGGCTTCCTTCCATATGTCTTAAATGTCATCCCCACCCTATGTTCATATCTATATCCCACATGGAATCCCACCCTAATGTATGTCCCAAACGACATCCCACTGAACCTTGTCCCACATGGCATCCAACCCAGTTGTCCCACATGGCATCCCACACGATGTCCCTAATGGAAGGAACATCCATTTTGAAAGCACAAACACATACATATAAGGCACCGAATCCACTCAAATATTACACGAAAAAAATCGGGAAGTAACGGTGTTATTCAATGAGTGTCAGTGATGCTTACGGCAAGAGTCTCAATTGACCTCTTGACCTGCATTGCGCAATACATATTATCGTTACCATGAACTGGCTTATTTGAACACTTCGTCGTGGGATGGGGCTAAGACCTTCTCGGACCCCCTCACTTTGTTAATGCTGGCTACGCCACTGCGTCCGCCACCAGGCTCATTGAATTAAATGTATATTCCGCTCATGAATATATGTATTGCAAACCATACAAGGAAACCGTAACTCATTTAAACTAATATATTTCAATATATTGATGCGTGGCGGACATTATCCCATTGTTTTGGCCTGCTTGGTTACAAAATGAAAAGAAGAAAAAACACATCATGATACGTTTTGTTTTTTTGTTTTTTCACGAAGAAATCATTTCTTTCTTATTTTAAAGTTTGTATTGATTCCTCGTGGTTTATGGATAGCTTCTATTCGTTATAGCTCGTGTATTTGTTCTTGAAAAGGAATTTTTGGATTCAGCTAGTGGTAGAAGTGCAGGTTTTAATCATATTGTGAAAACAAAATCAACGACATGTGTTTTCTGGGACCAACAATTCCTGGATCTTTGAATCTTTAATGAAAATTAAATCTATTTGGGCAATACATGTAACATAAGCTAATCGCACATTAATGGTTAAGATGCGAAACTAGAACGATGTGTGTGCTTTCTTCCATCATAAAAACACATCATGATGGACAAATGGAAGTAATACGGAAAAAAAATCAATGTTCAACATTTTTTAACTGCCTCTTGATTAGTGCCATTAAGTTATTATATGTTTCTAAATGTCAATATAAACTTTGATACTGTATTCTTTAAAGCACTTTAACAACAAGTGATATTCTTACTCTTAAATACAGCCCGTGGTGAGGATTGATAGTTTTCTTTTAAGTCATTGTCATATGTCAGGCTATCAACTACAATAACATACGTTAAGTTTCTAGTTTCCTAAAAGCTTTTCTTCGTTATGTTAGTATGAAGGTAATTATTATATTTTAGACTGGTGATATGTTTTCATAAACTGATCAGCCCTTGGTGAGGTTTTCTCGTTTTCAAAGCTATAAACCTATATACTTTCTTCTCGAAACTTGATGGTGTATACTCTCTGATAATGGATCTTTTATTATTGTTAAGATGTAAGAACTGTTTACGTTAATGTTTATAACCATTAGTGTTAATGGGAGTTTTTATCCAAAACTGATCAACACTGAAGGCGCAAACGACATAAGAGAGAGAGAGAGTGTGTGTGTCTGTAAATTGATAAGTTTATATAAAATAATAAAATGCATTACAAAATTCATCAGAAGTAGTTTGTAAGTGAGCCTGGAGTACCGTGATGTTAGATGACGAAATCTATGTTATTATTGTATAGTTTTCTTGAAAGAAGTTTAGAATTTAGGTGAAAGAGTCTTAAAGAAGTGTGTAATGGTATCTCTGGGGAAAGGGTTGCTTATTTGTTCCCTGATAAGATAACCAAACACACGAGAATATGTTTGATATGTCTGTATATTTCAAATCGCGTAACAATTTGGACATAAAGGTATGGCTGAGATCGATAATTAACTCAAATTCAAAAGGTTGATTACACCCATGGGGACTAGGGTGTGGATGGTGTGTTCATCCCAAGATATACAGATGATTCAAGTGTCAACCTATAATTTTATATTGTTTTGCTACTTCCTCGGAGTCATTTTTGCACCCACATAGTTCTGCGAATGTGATACATATTTATCATCCCAGCTTTCTCTTTACAATCATGATTCAATATCCGTAGAATAAAAAGAAGCTGATTAACAATTTCAACCTTTTCTATCATTCTAAAGTTAAATCTACACATGATACACATACATACCAACAACACTGAGCACTGGTGGCGCTACGGGGCGGGCGTGGAGGAATTTTTCCCCACGAGATCGCTTTTGCCCCACTTGCCCCCCAAAACATTTTGCAAAGTGTTATATTTTGTCCGATTTAGAGGCTTTAGACAAAATTGCCCCTCTCTTTCAGCAAGACCAAAATTCACTGACACTAAGCTAAAAACTGAGCTTTTTTTTAAATGAATATTTCCGAGAATTTTTACTTTCATAGATATGATAAAGGACTATATAGGAAATATATAAATTAACGTAAAAGCAATGTAGATTATTCCGTTTTGGAGTTCTAACATTTGAAAGATTGCACCAGCTGACCAGTGTGTTGAAAGTGACCGGTACTGGAAAGTACCAGATTACTTCAAATTTCACTGCGAAGATTAACCATGATGAAATAAATGTTCTGTTTCGCGTGATTTCTTCAATGCCATTTTAGTCTAGTTTTCGATTAATTCTAAAATAATTAAGCCTATTGGTTGGAACATTTAAAAGGTTTGTAAGGTGTTGACGTTTTATTATCCCAGCCTATTTATCATAATAATCCACTTGGTACACTATCGCTGTTATCTTGGTAACGTTCACACCAGGGGCGTATATGGGTCACCTCTCAGGGAGGGGGAACTTAAAAATCTGGTAAATTAAAATTCCTTCAACAGATCAAAAGTTCAATTTTTGGGAGATTTTCTTCATTTTCGGAAAATTTTCCTTCAATTTTTGCAAATTTTCGGGAAATTTTGCCAGTTTTCGGGATATTTAAATTAAAATTAACCTCCCAACCGAGCAGAAAGCATGCAAAAATATTAAAATATACTGGTCTAAAATATATAAATATTTTTAAAGGTTGCCGCCCCTGATCGGAAAAAAGTGGTAAATATTTAGAAACGGTTAATGCTATTACCTTTTCGACAATATTGCAAACAAAAACATTACTTGTTATTAATGCCTTTATAACTGTATAACCGAACAACCGAACGAATAAGATCGTCAACTTCACCAGTCAGCCATAGGCTGTAGCAGGTCTGAGAATTTTGCCATTATTCTGGCCTGCAACATAATATTATATGACCCTTCAGCAGGGGCGTAACTTGACTCCGAAGTCAGAGGGGGTGGAAGTTAAATTTGCCCGACGAAAATTTGCATTTACCAGATTTACTGATCTTATCAAAAAATATATACATGTGTTTATACAATCACAAACAGTTGGCCCGGGAACAAATCAACCCTCTTTTCTTGCGGTTGAACTGAAGTGTCAAACTTGGTACTGCGTAACACCGTGTGCCCGCTTACGGCCCCTGACGAGGCCTATAGGCTGATAGGGTGAAGCCTGGTTGAAATCCAGGGGGCGAAGCCCCGGAAAGCTCGAAGATTTCTTGTTTTTGATGTTCCAAAATGGCTGAAAATCAACACAAAGTACGCTAATTTGATTGATGAAAAAAGAAAATTTGTATTCTAATGTTACAAGCTATCTCTGAGATAATCATTTGGGTTACTATTTCTATACAGGTGGACTGGTGGAGGGAATTTGTCCTTGTAAATTGGATAAATTCGGGCAAAATTGTGGAGTTCATGGGCGAAGCTTTGGAAGCAGCGGCGTAGGAAAGTATTTAATATTAGGGGCCAGATTTGATCATTTTCCCTAATTAACCTCAGTACCAAAATGTATTAGTCTTTTATCACGCTTCAGAAACTATTGTTTAAAGGTGGATGGGAGGGGGAGGGGGTCATTAGATTTTTGGAAATATTGGTATAATTTGGGACCATCTACCGAAAATTGAAAAAACTGAAAAATTATGCCATGGAATTTGACATTGTTTAAAATTGGGGTGGATGGGTGCATTGGCCTCTGGCCTCCGGAAGCCCTGCTTGGGTCCAGGGGTGAAGCCCTGGAAACTCTGAGATTTCTTGATTATGATGCCCCCACAATGGTTTAAAATCAACACAAATTTCAAAATGTAAGTGATTAAAAGAAAATAATTTTAGATTTTATTGTTTACAGGTAACTCGAAACAAGGCAGAAGAGAATTTTGCCCTGAAAATAGACAAAATTTGGTCAAAATTGTGGACTCATGGGCGAAGCCTTGGAAGTGACCAGGGGCGAAGCTCCGGAAGCTCTGAAGATCTTGTTTCTGATGAAAAATGATTTAAAATCAACACAAAGTTCCAATTTCAAATTCGAATGTTAACATCTACTCAGGGAACTGGATAAGCAATTGCTTTACCATTTCTAAACAGACATAGGACAGTAGAAAAAATTTCCCTGAATTTGAGCAAACTCAGACAAAATTGTGGGTTCATGGACAAAGCGCTGTTCTTAAGATTTTTGTTTTGATGCCCTAAACTGCGGAAATGGCTGAAAACTGGAAAATCAACGCAAAGTTCCCAAATGTAAAGCATGGGGTCGGGGAGCGAGGCAAGAGAGGGATCCAGGAAAACAGGGGCGAAGTCCCGGAAGCTCTGAAGATTTGTTGTCTTTGATGCCCCAAAATGTTTGAAATTCAACATAAACTGACAAATTTCGGAAAATCAACACAAACTGATAAATTTCGAAATTTCCCCTCAAACTTGAGAAAATTCGGGGGAAATTGTGGGGCTCAAGGGCTGAATGGTAAAGTCTTGGTCTATATTGATTTTTGGCTTAAAATCATCACAAAAACAGAAGTGTAATTTATAAAAAGAAGAAAATAATTAGATTATAATGTTAAAATCTTCTTTGATAAGCATTTGTGTCAGACAGAGAAGAAATTTTCCCTACTGAAAATTCGTCCACAAGATTGTTAGATTTATGGATGCAGCTCTGACAGTCTGATAGGGTCGAAGGGCGATTCCCAAGGCAGCAAGGAAGATTTCTAGTTTTTATTGCCCAAAAGCCGAAAAATGGTTCTTAATGTGTGGGCGGGCATCTTTGTTATATACGTCTCCTGCAGTTGCCGAGCCCAATCAGCATCGTGCCAAGTCGAGTGGACAAGTGGAGATGATTCTGATATTTAGACGATTCAGGCATGATTGAGATATATCTCTAATTTAAACAGAACATACCTGCATATACAGGCCTCCAACATTTTAAATCTCTGCCCGACTAAGTGCCCAAGTACATGTATGATGTTGTCAGTATGAAAGTATGATGCCGCCGAGCCAAGAGGACATGATTCTGATTGATGTATCTATTATTGTCATCCGACATTTTATGCCGGACTTAGTAATGATGTTGACTTTATTCAAAACATGATAAGCATGTATGATGTTGTCAGTATGACGCCGAGCCAAGAGGACATGATTCTGATTGATGTATTTATGATTTAAACAGTACATCCAACATTTATATTTCTGCCGGACTTAGTACCCAAGTATGATGTTGTCGGCATTATGTCGACTCGGTCGAAATCTAGCTTACTCAGGCATGACTGAGATATACTCTGATATCAGGATACATGTACACCCGTCATTCTACATTTCTGCCCGATTAAGATCGGTATCCGGCCAACAAACGATAAGGGGGGTGAGGAGGGGGGGGCAGGGGAAAAAACTAAGACTTTATCTAAAACATTTTTCAAAAGTATTTTTTATTTTGCGAAGAAATAAAACATAAAGGTATATGCCTAACCATATTAATTTTCCTAAAATTTGTTTCAATATTAAGCCACCTTTTTGCCCGACAAAATCACCCCCTTTCCACCCCCATCTTGCCCCAAGCTACTGTTATTGTGATTCTAATATTTTCCTTTTTTATGGATGTTTTTTACTCATTGCAAATAAATGTCGAGAATAAAAATTGTGAACCACATAAAGTGAATAAAATATCTAAGAAGAGCATGCTAGTCAGCTAGTTAGAGTGTGTATCATTCAAGGTAACATTTTGGGGTTATAACTTATACGTTTAGTAACTTATGAAGATTGAATATTTATAGCCATCTTGGATTTAAAAAATTATAGTTATCATAAATGGTCATGTTTCAAGGGCATAGAAAGCGGGGGCTGGGAGTTGGGGGCTTTAGCACCCAGTCAAAAATCCCTACTTTTCAGGGAAGAAAACCCCTTTTGGGCTTATTTGTACCCTCTGTGAAATATATAAACCTTTTCGGCGCTTGTTCTTCTGAATTATTCGATTATAATTAAAATACTTCGGTCCAATCCCGGGTCCGATTTTATAGTTTCTCCAATAATAATCATTTGATTGACCACACTTGGCCGTAGAATGTAGCATTACATCGTATACACCAACGTAGCACCTGCGCATGTGTAACATAGCTTGCAGTTAGTACGTGTACATGCATGTGACAGGTCACTGCACTGCGAGCGTGTATGTACTGCTACGTGCGTCGTGTCTTATACAGTTATACTAACTTGTCTACTTTTCTTTGTTAAAAAAAAAGGACAAAAAAACTTGTCTATTCAATCTTTGTTTAAAAAAATAAATGGGACAAAAAAAAACTTTTTGAATGAGAAAGGTTTATGGGACAAAAATAACACTTTCAGCCCCCAAGAAAAAATTGTTCCTACGCCGTTGTCATGTTTGATGAGGTTAGTCTGTTAGTGCAGGGAGGTGATATACTTTGCAGCACTTCTTTGGTTAGTATAAAGTGGCAATAATTGGTAGGTTAGTACTTAAAGGTGACAATTTAGTATTGCCCCAAGTTGACAAGTACTAATGGCATAGTCAAATATTTGGTGGGTTAGCAGTAAAAGGTGACAATTTAGTGTTGCCCCAAGTTGAAGAGTACTAATGGCATAGTCAAATGTTTGGTGGGTTAGTAGCGAAAGGTGACAATTTAGTGTTGCCCCAAGTTTGAGTACTAATGGCATAGTCAAATGTTTAGTGAAAGGTGGTTAGTAGTGACGAGTACTAATGGCATAGTCAAAGGTTGAAAAGGTGACGATTTAGTGTTGCCCCAAGTTGACGAGTACTAATGGCATAGTCAAATGTTTGGTGGTTAGCAGTAAAAGGTGACAATTGAGTAGTGTTGCCCAATGTTTGGTGGGTTGAAAAGTACAATTTAATGTCATAGTCAAATGTTTGGTGGGTTAGTAGCGAAAGGTGACAATTTAGTGTTGCCCTATGTTGACGATTACTAATGGCATAGTCAAATGAATGGTTTGACCTGGACAATTTTGCGCAAACAGAGTGTCATATTGGTAAGATTTTGAAATACGAAAGAGCCATATATTGCCATTTGGCAGTTTGGTAAAATAATGCAGGGTGATGTTAGGTTGTGTTATTCTCATGATAGTTACTACAGGCATACCTTAAAGGTAAATGGTCACACCTTGTTAATGGGTCAAATTTGCGAGTTTACTAATCAATTTAATGTCTGATTATCTAAGAACAGAGGTAAATTTCATTGTACCATAAATAATTAATAAAGGCGATAAACCTGCAGCAATCCCGTGGTTTGCTTGCTTGTATTCAGTAGTATCATTTCACTGTAAATTCACAGGGAATACCGTTTCCAACGCTCAAAGTTGTATAATTTATTCAAAATTGTTATGAGAACTGGTACGTCAAACATGTCAAAGGCGAAAAGCCGGAAAGTTTATGGATTGCCTTCTTGTGTTCTTAGTTAGCCTCTTTGTATGATTTTCTTATTACTGTTTCTTATCTGAAAATACTGTTCCTTAAAGGTCAAATGTCATATTCATTGTTCAATGTATGATTTATAGAATAATTTAACTGCAGAAGGGCTTTTAAGGCTGGTAAATCAAGTTGAGAATTTCGCGAATTGCCCTATTGATTACTATCTTTTCACCTGTTCACTGTTTATGGTAAATCTGTTATCGCCATTGGCGATTGGATAAGCACAGATAGGTTATGCCATTAATCTACATGTTATGGAGGTGTCTTGAAAATAATGATTTATCGGACAGTATTTCAACTTGACCCTGATATCTAACATCTTATGGATTAATACGATCTATCTAGAGTGAGACCATGTCTCGTGGCAGAAGCTGGTCAAAGGGATCGCACGACATGCACCCCACCCCACCCCAAAAATAAAGTAAGGTAAAGAGCTCCATAATGATATGATTAAAAGGTCCAGATTTTCAGGCGATGTCCACTTGTTTGGTCTTTCTTAATCATCGAAATGTGTTAAAGGACTGGTGATATGTAGCAATTTTGGTATCAACTGATGTATTTTTTAATTTGGAACAACTTTCTGTACATATGTAGTTCGAAAAATGTCCGCTCATTCTTTTACAATCTTAGAAAGAAAAAACATTTTGCCGCCCATATAAACTACTTTAATTTCCTAGTCTAAATTCTATTATTAAAGATTTGTGACGTGTCAAGTTGGACAGTGCAGTAATCTGGTAATAAAATTATCTCCGACTGGCAGTACGTATGCATACACATACAATGCGTGTATCGTGTGTTTTCATCGGCTACTACTAACTCGAGTCCTTTTGTAGGCCTAAACTTTTAGCTTTCTTTTGGTAATTTCTAGAAAATAGACCGCATGATTGTATGGCTTAGACGAAAAGGAGAGAATTGTATGAATCAGTGCATGTGAGACTAAATGTATTCGTAAGTTACCTTAAATATGCGGTGTTGTTTGTTGTGATAGATGTACGTACTATAGGTCTGGAACTTCGCGTTCAGCCGGCTCAGAGTGACTAACTTCCCCGGTAATATCTCAAACATTTATGGCTTGATTGCATCTTCATGTATACTAATGTCTCCGTCAAGCTCTCAAAAGGAATCTGAGGTATCAGAGGAAGATAAAATTTCCGAACTTTTTGCTGACGACATTTTAGGCCTGTCTGTAAACACTTTGTACGCGTTTACACAGGCAGTTCTGCGGGGATCTACAACTTGCAACGTCAGATATTTAAATAGATTTGCGGGCGCCAAAGAAAGTGGTAACTCTGAACTTCAAAATAACGCAATTTTCACACTTTTCCAATTATCATTTTGGGGAGAAATAGGGTTACAAGTATTTAGTGAGTGTCAAACTTGTTTTTACATGTCACCAGTACCATAAGATTCTCGCATATAGGCCTACACTGATTTTTCTGGAGTAAAATATCAATGTTAAAGGAAAGTTATCGTCTTATAAATAAGTTTAAAAGTGACCGTTGACGGGTTGGAACGTCACTTCCGGTTTTGAGTTTTCCTTATTGATTGTGAAAAATATGTAATGTTATTGATATTACCTGTAAGGCAGCCCTATGTTCTGTCCGGCGGATGAGGGATCGATAACATCACAGATTTCTCCAATCAATAAGGCAAACTGAAAACCGGAAGTGACGTTGCCAGCACGGCGGCGTTCACTTCTAAATATATTTAAGGGACGATACCATTCTTTTAATAAAATCATTGTAACGTTACATATCAAAACAACCTTCAGTGACCTTTAATATTCTTGAACGTTGCAAAGCCCTCAAACAAGGCAAATCGGAATAGGAAAATTGATTTTACAACGTTTTGAATTTGCATATTACCTTTAATTTTTCAACAAGAAAATCCATTTTGCAATTTAATTAGTTGGACTGCCTTCTCTTTTTTTCTGTAAATTGGTTAATCTGTAATCCTCTTATATGCGGGTTAGGCCATCGAAAGCCAGCATAGTCCCGAGGGATAATGGTCACCAACCTGGTAAGTCAAGCAATGTTTACAATATTATGTAAGAAATTAAAAGTTGGTGAAAAGATCATGACTGCGATTGAAACAAATACATGACTTTGAAAATTACTTCGTGAAAACTCACATTTGTTGCTGCCCCTGACATTTCGTCACAGCGGCTTCCGCCCCAAAAATCTCGGAAAGGATTTAGGGTTCCGAAAAAGCACTTCCAGACTTGTGATTTAATTCCGTGCGACCTCACTCTATAACTGTTAGTGCTTTTTATGAATTGGAAATTTAGCAATTTAACATCTAGGATGTTTTACTGGCAAATACAAATTATAAGTGTGCATTGATCCGCATCACGCAAAATTGATGACGACTGCGGTCATTAGGTTTCGAGCTCTCATGGTACTGATTAAAGGGAAGAACTTGAAGAATAAGATAATTTTTATTTATATTGGCATTAAAATAGGTATTACCAGCCTGTAAAGACGTAAACAGACAAAGATTCAGGTGAGCAAATGTCATAAAAGTGACATAATTTTATAGTAATTGTACAGATAATATATCATGTATTATGTCAAAACATGTAATCGCAGCTGTCAAATAAGATAACCCTTGCTTAGTTTGTTAGTGTTTTCATATACAAGATGGACGTACACCCTAAGATAGTGCCAAATTACATAAACATTTTTGAGAGGATAACTGATAATGAAAGCTTTCTCAAAAGAATTATCAGTCATAATTCTTCGCTGTGTATCTAGGGGTAAAAATGTTAGGTTAGTTACTTTGAAGGAACTTCTCCGGTGTAATTAAGTTCGATGTTTACATGGTTTAGGCTTACTGTCTTACTCAGAGAAATAAGTTGTTTTTAATGGACACATTTTGATATAACATTTGAAATGAAGTTATTTGTATTAATACTTGTTGCATTCGTTACGGAAGCACACCTTCCACATCGTTTTCAACACCTTCGTGACCTTCGTGTTGGAAGTATGTCAACTGCTAATCGTCCAGACATGAACGTTGGCGCTAAATCTTTGCATGATGAAAGCATAAATAAATTTCTGGCAACAAATTTGTGGGACAACAAAATTCCAAGCGTCGAAGAATTGCGGTCGGAGATTGAGGGTCTTGGTGATCCAAACATTCAAGCTTTACCCACCGAATCATCAAACACTACCCCGGCAGACGATCAAAGGATAAAGGTCCCGCCATACATGCTGGATCTGTATAAACAATTGACGGGGCTTCGCAGTGCTCACTTATCGGCTAATACTGTTCGTAGCTTTCCGAATGAAGGTGAGTTTTTAATGTTTTGTAAAGACAACGGTGTATATAAATTAGAACGATTTAATTCCAGCTGTGTGACCCAAAGCATTTTAAACTGTTAGATATAGTTCTTGGGGGAGGGGGAAAAGATATAAATAGGTATATTTCCATTATGGCAATTACAAAGATTTACAAGAGGAGTGTGTTTTTCAGGGTGAGGAATGCTCACATTCAAAGAATATTTGCTGAAAGATCGAAAAACAAGAATTTGTCATAAGAAATTCCAAAGGTTTTCAGATGTCCCATATTTATGTAAACAATTTGCATAGTGTATATGTAGTAAGGCCTTAAAATGAAGAATACTGTAAAATGATCATTTTTGTTGACATATTTGGTAATTTCCTTTCGTGGTTTAATGCTTTATGGTATATTTTATGGATGTAAAATCTTTTCCTTCAAGCTGATATCAGCATATTTCACTTTATTTACTCTTGCATCACTGTGCTCTGTATATAAAAGTTTAGGACGTACAACATTTCTGAGATTATTTGCGTAGCTAAATTCCCTCTCTTTTACTGGTTGTTCATATTTTCTTCAAATTAAGCTCAAGTGGTTGCTAAATGTCTGCAGATCTTTAGATAGCCAGTTCAGTGATTTCCCCGAGATTTTACGAGTAAAAGTAGAATGAGTGAGGGCAATACAAGAGATGGATGGGCAAACATACCTCATCCAGCCCAGTTGAGTATGCTTAAGAAATAAACTGCAATTGCGAGTCCATCGTTGTGTAATAACCGGCAAGCCCAAATAATTCGAAGATTTATGGGCGAGGCGAAGCTGAGCCCATTATAGTTCAAATTATTTGGGCGAGCTGGTTATTACCAACAATGGGCAAGCAAGAGTAGTTTATAACTAATTCTATCACCAAATATGATACAAAAAAATAATTAAAATTTCAAAAAATAAAGAAAATCTGATCAAATTCAGATGAAGAAACAAGCGAAATGTATACACAGTACCGCACATGCATCAATCCAGTTTATTTGCATATGACGACACAGAGAGAATGTTGACGGTTTCTAATCCACAAATTTGTACTTTTGTCCAACGAACAAAACTTGATCTCGTAAATGACTCGCGAATATATCAATTTAAAAATGTAATGTAAGTATTTTGCAATATAAAAGCAATATTTTAGAAGAAACACATTCTGGTTTAACCTAAAGAAAAAATGTCTTCGTCAACTTAGCGAGAAACAATACACAAAGGTCAAAATGATGTCAGTGTCATGTCACTAAACACGTGCCGAAGGCCAGCATGTACTGCACTGTACATAGTAAAACATCAGTTTAGTACGGTTTTGCTGAAGGCTTCAAGCACACGGCCGTGTCCCGTCAAAGTGCCAAGAATACTCTTTCAGGCCTAGTTGTTATTGGAACAGAAACTACTGTTATTTAATATTCTCAAATTTGTCAGAATAGGAAGGTTTGAACAGTTTTGAAGTTGTTGAACACAACGTTTTGGTCTAGGGCTATGCACTGCTAGGTTAGTTGCAACGACAGTACTGTGTATCCTGTACGTACGTGATTTGTGTTGTAAAGACTTTTTGAAAGCTTAGGCTACATTTTCTCTGACTCAAAGGCTGTTCTTACTTCATTACTCAATCTTAAATGGGATAACCTCACCTGCCACCTCCTCCTCCGGAAACTCTTTTCTCCCACCCTCTGCAGGAAAAGTATTCTTTTCTTCTGGATACCCAGCCATGTTGGCATCCCTGGCAATGACAGGGCTGATACAGCCGCTAAGCTTGCCCTTAACCTCCTCCCTTCCCCTTTTCCCAAAACCCTCTCTGACATCAAACCGCTAATCGCTTCTCTTGTTCGTGACCGCTGGCAAACCTTATGGAACTTCCAAATTAATAACAAACTCCATGTTATCCAGCCCACAATCCCGATCAAATCCACCATCAACAACTTTCTCGTATCGACAACGTTCATATTACCCGTCTTAGAATTGGTCACACCCACCTCACTCACTCCCACCTTCTTATTGGTTCCCCCAACCCCTCTGTAACAATTCCCACTGCATCCTCACAATCCAACACGTTCTCCTTGCTTGCCCCTGTACAACCTTCCCAGAGCTTCCCTCGCTCCCCCACAACTCAATTGCTGAGTTCTTCCAAAAAAATCCTCCAGATAAAATAATCTCCTTCCTTCAGCATGCATCCCTCTACAACCATATTTAATTCTCCTCTTCCACCCCCTCTCTACTTTGTTTTTTGTTTTACCCATGCACCTCCTCTCTCGATCACGGCTTTCTGGCTTTTGTTCTTGAATTTCTCTCATTCTCCCCCTGGTCTCTTTCCTTACTACCTCTAAAATGATCTGACCTCTCAGGCACAATTTGACCTTCGTTGTCGTGGTGCCGTTAAGACCTCATCAAACAAACAAACCTAATGCTACAAATAAGACTAATGATTCTAGAAAAAAGTAAAGCAGGGAGTGGCACGTTTCGTTCCTAGTAATATACTTCTTTGGTGCAAGTACAGAAAAATTATAACCCTGTTGAGTTTGTATTAGTATGAACTTATAGGCCTAACTTTTATATTTTGCTTTTTATTTTTTTATTTATTGCATTCTATTTTAAGCTGTGCACATTGGACTATGTTGTTGCTTAATTTAAACCTGGCATAACAGCTTGTCAGCAAATAGTTTGTTCCTGCTGAAACTGAAATTAAGTATTTTCGGCATAATTTATTTTTGTGCGTATAATTATTATTGAAGGGTTAATCTGTTGTTGTCAAGATTAATGTAGGAGTTTAATACCCGTGCCCCACATTAGAAACTTGAGTAATAGCCGGACAGTAGGATTATGCAAATGAGGCTTGTCAGCCAATCAGGTAGCTCGAAATGAATAACCGGACACTATTAGTAATAGAATAAAAAGTAACCTGATATGCTGTACTGAAAACTGCAGCTTGCTTTCATAATTATATTGACTCTATATACAGATATGCAGGATATGGATATGCAGGAAGTGTTAATATGTATTTTGAACAACCTTTTATATCCATCGATTTTACCCGAATGTCTTATTTTTTTAGCAATAGGGAGGGGAGACTTTCCTCCGTGTTCACTTGCCCCTCAAAAGGTAGGAAGTAATAACGTAACATAACATAAGAAGATGACTGGCTAAGAAGGTTTAGTCACCCTATACAAAGCCCAGATTACACCGCCACACAAAAAAGAATTACCGACAAAATACACATTACTGAAAGACGCCCTGAGTTAGTAAAGAATGTATAAATGTTGACTTTGAAATTATGAACATAATTGGAGCTAACCACCCACTCAGGCAAACCATTCCACTCATTAACAACTTTTTACGAAAACTTCAATGTCGAATATCAATCCATGAGAATTCTTTGGTAAACTTCAAACTGTCCACATGTCACATGAGGATTATAGTAGCTGAAACATGCAAGAAATAATAGGAAGGCAAAGCATCATCATCAGATAGGAATTTAAAAACCGGAATCATATCGCCACGAATATGATTGGCCATGTGGGTCATAACGTTTAAAATGTTACGCGTAGAATAAGATATGTTACGCGTTAATAAAACAACAATCAGATTTTTATTTTTACACGCTATTACTCATTTTACGCGTTTAAAAACTTTTAAACGCGCTAAAATGCATTAATGTTACGTATAAAATAAAATTAATTGACGCGTCAAGAAAAAATGTTGCTTCCTGGCCAAGTGGATCACAACGTTTAAAGTGTTGCGCGTAGAATAAGATGTGTTACACATTAATTAAGAAATGAAATGCAATTGCAAGCCCATTGTTGGGTAATAACTGGCAAGCCCAAATAATTTGAAGAATAACGGGCGAGGCGAAGTAAGCAAGAGTAGTTTATTTCTATTCTATCACCATCAAATGAAAATATTTTGCAATTATTCGGCAAAAACTTAGGCAAAAGTGAAATATCATTTTTGATGAAATTAGACATTCACATACAGCATATTATGGGCAAGCTATCTTATTTGTTTATTCATAAGCAATCGTACCAACCAATCACAAATTACTTGTTGTTTCTGTCTATACGCGCATGCATGATGACATTTCTGAACGACGACCAAGAATGACAATTTTTTTCCAAGAAAGAAGGATATCAGCTTGCTTCTGTGAGCGTTTATTCACTCACTTAACAATATGTTTGAGATAATTTACAATAACATTTGGACTTACAAATTCCAGGGCTACGTTTTAGATGGCAATAGCGATAGTATATCTGCGAAATACAAGAATAGCGCCAATTGTTTGTTTTCCACTTCTAAAAACAGGACTGAGGGCCTAAGGTTATCATAAGTCAGTAACGCAATGTACTAGTGAAGAGCTTAGCTTCGATCTTTGTGGCTGTCTCATGATCTATTTTATTTAACTCGATATACCCAACAAAATACCGTAAGTTATAGTAATTACATATAAGAAGAGCTTTGTAGTCAAAATAAAAACCTAAGTAAGAACCTCGCCCATTGACACTTTTACAGCGGTGTTTATCCTTAGACCTTAGAAAGTTTAGTGTAGTTACAGACTCTTAATGCTGTAATGCTAGGCCTAATAGTAATATCCTAGTTGTTGTTACACAGTTTTAGTATATCACTCTATGTGTCGTACAATCACAATCTCTGTAGACATATGTACACTGTTGCTAATGGCTGACTCTGACTAGAGACTTGACCTTGGTGTATTAGGACGATGAAAAATATTTTTTGGATTCTTATTTTGCTAGTTCATTTATATTGACTTGACTTAAGACTGTTTAACAAAGATGCACTCAGTGTATTAACTTACACTTCGATAGAAGTTGAGAACATTTTGTACCTGCATAGTAATTATAATAGGATGCAAATGTTGCAAATTAAGGGTTTGAATATTCAGTATTGTTAGAAAATTTCAATTTGCATATGCAATTAGCCCGTTTGTTGAGTAATACTCGGGCCGCTTGCATATGCAAATAAGCCTTGTCAGCCAATCAGAAACCTAGAAAAAATTAGCCGAGATATATGAATAAATAATGATAGAATAAAACAACAATCAGACTCCATTTTTACACGCTATTACTCAATTCAACGCGTTAGAAACCTTCAAACGCGCTAACTTGCAAAAATCTTACGTGTAAAAGAAAATTGATTGACGCTTCAAGAAAAAAATGTTGCTTCCTGGCTAATTGGATCACAACGTTTAAAGTGATACGCGTAGAATAAGACATGTTAACATTAATAAAACAACCAATTAAATCCCATTTTTAAACGAAGAAAAAGTTTTTTTCCTTACGCGTAGAGTAAGAGATGTTATGCGTTGATAAAAAAACAAACAATCAGATTCCATTTTTAAACGTAGAAAAAGGTTCATGACGTCATATTTATTGACGCTTAAAACAAATAACCAATCAAATCCCATTTCAAAACAAAGAAAATGCTTCTTTCATGATGCGTCTCGTAGAAAAAGATATGTTACACGTTAATAAAACAACCAATCAGATTCCATTTTTTAAACGTAGAAAAAGATTCATGACGTAATATCAACTGACGCTTAAAACAACCAAACAATTCCCATTTTTAAGCGAAGACAAGGTTTTTTTTCTTTTCTTTCTTACTCAAACAAGCACTTTTAAACGTTAACGTAAAAAAATGTACAACAACTGTACAACAACTGAAAATAGCTACCATCTTCAAAAAATTGTATAAATGTGAAACAACGGAATGTATATAGAGACATACAAAATTTATATATATATATATATATATATATATATATATATATATATATATATATATATATATATATATATATATATATATATATATATATATTATATATATACAACAATTGAAATTGGCTACCCTCTTAAAAAATTGTATAAATGTGAAATAACGGAATGTATATAGAGACATACAAAATTGATATATATATATATATATATATATATATATATATATATATATATATATATATATATATATATATATATATATATATATATATATATATATATATATATATATGAAGTACAACAATTGAAAATACCCTCTTCAAACAATTGTATAAATGAAATATATATATACAAAATATATATATATATATATATATATATATATATATATATATATATATATATATATATATATATATATATATATATATATATATATATATATATATATATATATATATATATATATATATATATATATATATATATATATATATATATATATATATATATATATATATATATATATATATATATATATATATATATATATATATATATATATATATATATATATATATATATATAATATATATATATATATATTTATATATATTGGTCAGGAAGCAACTTTTTTTCTTGACGTACCAATTAATTTTTTTATTTTACACATAAGATTAATCCATTTTAGCCCGTTAAAAGGTTGTTGACGTCAACAACCTGTTTCTAACGCGCTAAAAGGATTAATAGCATTTAAAAATGGAATCTGATTGGTTGTTTTATTATCGCATAACATGTCTTATTCTACGCGTAACGTTTTAAACGCTATGACCCGCATGGCTAACCATACACGTACTCTGTTCAACTCAAGCGTGGTCAAACCAAGAATTCGCAACTTAGATTCATAAGAGAGATTTCTTACTTCGGGAATAAGTGTAATGGTTTTTTCGTTGAAGCTGCTCCAAAAATGAATTTATCCTTTTCATAAAAGGGACTCCAAGCTTGAATAACATATTCAAGGTAAGCCTGACTAACTGCTTATACAAATAAAGAACAACCTCTGTATCAAGTAGACCTAAGTTTCTTCTAATAAAACTAAGCATCCTATTTACCCTTGCAGCTGCAAACACACTGTTAAGAAAGCTTCAGATTGCTAGTATATGACAATTATCAAGATCCTTGTCTTCATCAACACAACCGAGATTTGAACCATTCATGCACTAATCAAAACTCAAATTGCTCTTTTTTGCATTTATTAACATTGAATGGCATCTACCACGTTCGTTTGGGACCAAAAAACTACTTATCTAGATCACTTTGCAACAGTTAGGAATCCTTAGTTTCATCAACAATCATGTAGAGCTTAGTGTCATCAGCAAATTTACAACCTTTACAAGTGGAACCTAAAAGATAGTTTACAAATAAAGTTAGACATTCTTTAATGAATGACATCTCGTTTTTGTGCACAACATTTGAATGTGTGCAGATCATTAACATTTACTTCAACTGCAGAAGTTTTTATATTGTTTATTTATTATTGTTTATTGTAGTTCGGCTTTCATCATACGCAAGATGAAGAATACCAACAAGATGGCAATCCACGGAGTTGCTGACCGTATCGCCTCTGCCGTATACATGCTTTGAAAAAACGTCTTTAAGTGACATGTCCCATTTTGTGTGGCAGAAAAACCATATCACCTTACATCAACCCACAAAGTACCAACCCAATATAACGGGTTTCCCAGGAAGCGCAGCACAAAATTTACTACTTTAAATTTACCATTTTAAATCAATTATTTGACCTCTGACCTTTGACCTTAAAGTGACATGTCCCATTTTGTGAGGCGCACACAACCCTTCGTCACCTTACACCAACACATTAATAACCACCTTTACCAAGCCACCAACTGAAAGATCAATATGATACCAAATACATTTTGTCGACACAAAATGCAAAAAAAAATTACCATTAATATTTCACCTCTGACCTTTAACCTTTAGCGACAACGCACACTTTTTGGGAGATACAACTTTGCATTCTACTTCATCAACACCCCAAGTAACATTTAACTCAAGTTGAACTTACGGTTATCATACGACATGCGACAAACCAAGATATACCATTTTAAATCAATTATTTGACCTTTGACAATTAAGTGACATCTATTTTATTCTGCGCACACAGCCCTACATCACCTTACACCAACCCAACAAACATCGATATGATAGCAATTACACTTTTCCAAACAAAATGCAACACAAAAATACCATTAATATTTGACCTTTGACCTTTAGCGACACCTCACACCTTTTGGGAGACACAATTTTGAATCATCCTTCATCAGACCACTAAGTAACAACTCAATTGTACCTACGGTTATCCTATGAAATGCAGCAAACCCAAATTTACCATTTTAAATCAATTATTTGGCCTCTGAGCTTTGACCTCTTAGTGAAATTTCCTATTTTCTGCGCCACACAACCCTACATCACCTTATACCAACCCACCAAATACCAACCCAATATCACCTACGGGTTTTTCAGGAAGCGCGGCACAACATTTGCTACTTATAATTTATCATTTGAAATCAATTAGTTGACCTATGACCTTTAAGTGACATGTCCCATTTTGTGCGGCACACAACTTTACGTCAACTTACACCAACCTACCAAGTACTAAGCTTTACCAACCTACCAAAAAACAATACGATAGCAATTCCTTTTTTTTCTCCAACGAAATACAACAACAAAAATACCATTATTATCGACCTCTGACCTTAACCTTAGAGCAACATGTCACACCGTTTGGGAAACACAGCTTTACATTGTCCTTCATCAACCTACTAAGTAACAATTTAATTGCATTTACTCTTTTCCCATGCCATGCGACAAACCAAAATTTACCATTTTAAGTCAACTATTTAATCTCTGACCTTCGACCTGTAAGTGACTTGTCCAATTTTGTATGGGAAACAACCTTACAGCAACCCACCAAGTACCAACTCAATATCACTTACGGCTTTCCTAGGAAGCGCGACTCAAAATGTACTATTCTTAATCAATTCTTTGACCTTAAGGGTACATGACCCAACTTATGCGAGACATAAGTTCAAACCATTCCACACCATTCCGCCAAGTGTCAACTTGGTAGCTTTTTCAGTTTTTTCTGGAGATGCGACACAAAATTGTGTACACTCACGTCCCCCACCCCCTCCCCCCACCTACCCCACACACGCACACACGCACACACAAGGAAGTACAATAACTTATCGCCATATATACTATATACTATATGTTGCGATAAGGTAAAAGACCCGATTTTATGGCAAAACTGGAAATATTACATTTAAGATCTTTTGCTCGTGTTTTGCAAAGTCTTGATTATGTAGATGCGTCATTAGAAACGATGTTAGTCTGGATTGCAAACAAAAATGTAATATAATTGTGTTCGCAAGTAAACAAATATCAAACAGATTGATTCAAATTTTGTTTTTCAGTTGTGAATTGAAAAAAGAGGAAATATACGCATCATCAGCACTAATATAAGCGTTTGTTGGACCATGGAGTCTTAGTTTATAACTCCATGGTTGGACCATTGTATTTCGACCAATATAAACAATCAAACCTTCATTATTTCAAGTTTAAACGATAAATGACCTTCAAATGATCCCTATATACCGCTATAACATATACAATCCATTGCAAGTCCTTAGTCAAAAATTATCTGCCACGGGGTTCGCGTAATAATTGCTTTCCTCCAGTGCTATGTCAAATACTTTAAATGAATTCGAGCAAATCGTAATTATTAAATTGATAATATGATTTTATTGGTTATGAAAAACTTTTCAATTTAAAGAGAGAATATCGTCGCATGAAAATTGCTTGCACGTCATTAGTAAATCGCGTACTTGACTTCCTCAGCGTATATGATTGTGTATTTCTACCAATTACAAACTTCAAATGATAATGCATACAACCCCCAAGTTAATACAATAAATGGTATTTAAATGATAGAAGTAAACACGCAATTGGCAATTGATATGATATTTCATAACCTATTTACTCCACAGCTGATCCATGTATACCAGGAAAACCACCCACTGATGAGATAAGTGTTCACAGATTTGCGAGACCAACAACATTCTACATTGATAGAAACATGATGGCTAGAATGATTGGAAACGTTCTTCTATTTAACATTACTGTACCACGATCTGAACAAATCATTCTAGCAGAGTTACGTTTATTCATAGTCTTTACATCGATAACAAACCAATTTTCCGGGGCTCTAGCGAAAGTAGAAATCTTTAATGACATTGAGAGTGGAAATGCAAAGGTGTACTCACGAATTATCTATCGTATAGACAGCGGATGGGAATCATTTGATCTTACAAGCTTTGTAAAACAGCGAAGTTTTCGCACGGGAACATTTATACACCAGACAACCTCTTCATTCGTGCTTTGCTTACAAGTAAGTATTGATAATGCTTATGTCTTTGGAGATAAAACAACCTGTTTGAATCTGGATTGCTCAAATCAGATGGAATACATATCATTACTTGTAGTTCACTCGAATGAACGATCAAGAAAAACGGAGAAAACGCTCGAGAGGAAGGAAATGATAAGACATGAAAAAACGACGACGTTTGGGAACGACGAAGACGTAGAAATATTTTCTGAGGACGATGATGCAGACGATTCTTCACGGTATGATACCGACTTTCTCACTTTAAAATTGTCTAGTGCACCCATGAAACAATTTAAATTTCCACACGAGGGTGAGCTTCCGAGGAAAGGACCTCCAAGTCATATTTTAGACGATTATTTTCAAAGTAAATTGAATAATCGGAGTTTAAACGATTCCTTTGGCACAGCTTATGAGCAAGGTAGAACAACTACACCAATAATCATCAACAGACACAAAAGAGCGCTTCATCAGAACCACTGTCGAAGAATACCTATGGAAGTCAGTTTTAAATATATTAGATGGGACACATGGGTGATCCAACCAGAAAGGTACAATGCATACCGGTGTCGAGGTAAATGTTTATTTCCATTAACTAAAAACTGGTCACCGACAAGTCATGCCATTATCCAGACCATGATGCATATGGCAGACCCAGAGGTGGACCGCCCGTGTTGCGTGCCTACGTCTCTTGCTCCGATTTCCATGCTATACTTGGACCATAGCAATATTGTGTCGTATAAATACGCATACGAGGGGATGGTTGTTCGAACTTGTGGTTGTAGATGAGAGGGTATAAAGAGAAACGGGCTTTATTGATACGAATTGGATCGTGAACCTACTTTCAAGTCTCTGATTCAAGATTCTTTTTCATTAAAGAAGAAAAACAAGGTTATATTTAGCCGTTAGGGGGAAGGGGCTTGGGACGCTCCACGTCACGAAGATCACTCTGAAATTCTCAGACCTTGTTCCTCTGCACAAACGGCTGATTGAGTCTACTTTATTTAATTCGATCCCGAATTTTTTGACATTATTGAGAAGCCTGGTTACCCCCCCAATGAACAAACCCGTAGCGGAGGAAAATACTCCCGAACCCATAGAATGCCACCCCCCTGGATGGCTGTCGAATAGGAGTACCTTTTTATGAATACGGATAACGCAGTTTTTATTTTGTCAGGAACAATACCACTTGAAAGGGAAACGTTACAGATATGCGTTAAGGGTGATGCAATTAAGCGTTATATCTTCTTTGTAATAGAGCGTTTAAAGTTATCCAGCAGCCTTATTTGGCTTAAGATATCGGGAGGATATCTTCACAACTTCTTCTTGAACAAATGGGAAAGGTAAAAAAAGTGGGGATTGTGAGTTTTACTATCGAAATAATTCTTATCGTGCATTTGAGATTGTATATTTTGGGATAAGGAAGGACTAATTTCAACAAAGTAATTATTACAATCATTACCAAGTTTTGTTGGGTTTTGAATGTTATTGTTGTGGTCTTTGGAAGGAGGTGCAGTGGTAAAGGAGTCATGCTCGTATGCGAAAGGTACCGGGTTCGATCCTGTCGTACTTGCTTCAGTGCATTCACCTGTAAAATTAGTACCAGCACTGCTGGGGAGTTAATCTGCGTCCCGTCCAGGGGAAGTCATGTACTCTCATCCGCTTGCTCCTTGGAAACCAGGTATTTGCACCGGCTCTATAAACCTAATGGCTCGCATGGAATTAACTTTAGATTTGAAAGTATTGTTTACAGCTGACCTAGCTTTTCCCTGATGAAGGAAGTTATTTATAATTGACAGAGCACCTTTGGCATCGTGTAGTACTATTTATGATAATTAGTTGTATTTGTATCTGTGGAATTTGTAAGGTAAATTCTAAAGGGTTGTCTTTAATTTTAATGGAAGTGAGAATGCCTATGATGATCCATATATGTTTTTATGTTTCTTCTTTTTTATAAAAAAAAACAAACAATCAAAATGAAGCCGTTGTATCAAGTGTGTTATTCACTTTTTATTATCTTAAAGAAATATTCCTGTTAGTTTTCCTTTTTCTGTATACAATAGACTGGTAGAAGAATGAATGAATTTATCATTATTATACATACAATTGATATAGAAATATAAAATATAATAGTTTGTCGCAGTATTTTTCTTTATTGACACATCTAAAAACCAACAAAAACAAATAACTTTCTTAATGCAAGGAAGGTTACGTATAGGTTCCCACTACTTTACTTCGCCCAACCGTTCAAAATGTCTTATAAAGTGCTTTGGATGTTCCTCAATTTTTCCATTTAATACGTCTCCTAATCTTGATCGACATATAGAAAAGATCTATCTTGGCACCCCCTCCTTCTCCTCCCCATGCACACATACACACACTTATACACCTTCAACACTTTCTTAACTTTTACATCAATAACTTCCGTAGTCACTGAGCTAAGGCCTTCCTAAATTTCACATACAATTTCGAAATATTATAATCGATGATTATCAGCCATGGCCCCTCGTCCTTTTAGTTGAACCCTTTGGATGCATTTTGACAAAGTTTTTATTATAAATATTACACAACAACACTTGCCTGTATCCTTAAACAAGTAACTTATCATATCACCGATACATTTTCCAAATACTCGTGAGGTTTGATTAAAAGTTGCCTCCGAAAAATCAAGGTCAGGGAACCAAATTTCTACATTCGTGTGTATGACTTAATGATATACCATGTGTATGCCAATGAAGATTTTAGAAGACATTCCTTGCCCCTTTTAAATCAAAATTATTTTGGGTAATTACTTTTGAAGAGATCGTTTTTAGAGGGTCATATTTTTGAAGCAATAGTGCATGGCATTAAACACGGCATTAAACACGTTAATTCATTCATATTTACAAGGAAAAAACCTGGTATGTCCCTTAAACTAAAAACTTTAAACAAAATTATAACCAAAATATCCACAACCAGAGCCATATATTTCAGTATTTCACATCGCATCCACTTACTTAATATCCCTTAGTGCGATATATATGACAAAATTTGAACTACGAACAATAAAAGAACTATTTTGAATAGAAGTCATTACAGCATATAAATCTCGGATAGAAATAGTACATGTAAAAACTACTTGAATGATATTTCTACTTAAATAACAATTCTGGCAAACTACATTTTTGTCATTTTATATCTTTCAAAAATATTGAAATATCATAAAATGTTTATATCTTTCAAAAATATGAAAATATTCTACAAATCTGTGTTTATTCTTACAACATGTACAAACAGACAAACATGAAACTGGGATATGATTTGAGAGTAAAAAACATCAGGCTGCCCCATCAAATTGTGACAAGTGAAAATACTTCCTTGACATATATACGTGGCTGCCAGGCGAAATAATTTAAGGTATTTGAACCATCACATGGCTGTTGATTAAGAAAATTACCATTTGATATATGATTAGGCCTTGATAAGAAAGTTGATGATATAATTGGCATGGTAATCCCGAATAGCAATATCAAAACAAATGACCTATTCGTTCCTTATTTTAAAAGAATTAACGTATCGAGTTTATGAACGTCTTAAACTTGACAGGTCAAAGATGCTATTGTTGTTTTAATAACGCTGAACAGGTAGGAAAACATACAATTAAATTATTAAAATTTTAAAAATAATATGATTTTTTGTCAGTTTTGCTTTGAATTATTACAAAGATAATCAGTATATTTAATTGATGGAGCGACACCCAACTGGAGTAGGTCCCATTAAGTCCCAGTTAATGTTCAATGGGACATTCCAGGAGTCTCGTCCACTTATTTGGACTTATTGCTCAAGTCTCAATATATTTCATTCAAGGTCTCTGGAAAAATCGATGGGATATGATCGGATGTTTTTCCAGAGATAAAGTCAAGATGAGGTAAATCGTTTTCAAGTTTATTTGGTCTGTGACTTAGATCCTTCTAAAGCATGGGATGTTTTCCGAAGTAAAGTTTTAGAGTGTACACATATTGTAGGTTTGTCCAAATAAAGAAAGTCTGTAGGGGTAATCGATCAGTGTGAATGTCTCGGGAGGTTTGCGGGCTGTTCGGAAAAAGAAGAAGTTGTGGCGTTGTAATCAGCACAGTAGGTGTCCTACGGAGATTGCTAGGTGTAAGGATCATGAAAAGTCCACAACGGGTTTGATAAGATACCAAAGTGCTTTCTGAAAAACGCTTGTTCGAAATCTGTTAAGATTAATCCTTAGGCGTTTCATTCTTATGTTCACCCAAGCAAAAAACCACGAAAGTTGTTGGTCCCCTTCAGGGTAATGAAGATGTTACTATCAATAGTGGCAGAGGTTTTGAATGACTACTTTGTGTCTGTCTTTACTGAGAAGTCCCTTGCTGATGATGTTGTGGATTATCTTAGTGTGCACTCTCAAGTATCAATTGAGGATGTTGATTTTTCAGTTGATATGTGTTTAAGAAGTTGCAGGGTTTGAATTCAAATAAAGCACGCGGTCCAGATGGTATACGTCCTGCTCTCTTACGTGAGTGTTCTGATGTTCTTTCTCTTCTCCTGAGTATTATCTTTTCTTAGTGTTTTGATATTGGTGTTGTTTCTATTGATTGGAGAATTGCTAATATCACTGCAATTTTTGAAAAGGGTGACCACAGTTTGCCTTGTTACTATATACCAGTGAGTCTTACTAGTGTTGTATGCAAGTTCATGAATTCTATTGTTAGCGATGTTGTACTAATTCATTAACTGGTCAATGGTTTGTTGAATTTGTCCCAGCATGGGTTCTTATCTAAAAGATATTGTGTTTCTAATTTATTGGAGTTTCTTGATGATGTTACTAAACTAGTTGATTCTGGTCATAATGTGGATGTCATCTATTTAGACTTCCAAAGAGCATTTAATAAGGTTCCGTTAGGCAGGCGGCTCATGAGAAAACAAGAGGGCTTGGTGTAGAGGAAAGTGTGCCAATTGGATACATTTTTGGTTAGTTGATAGGTCACAAAGACTTGTTGTTAATGGTGAAGTATCTCTACGGAAGAAGATTACAAGTCATGTTCCTCAGGGTTCTGTATTGTGTCCGATTCTTTTCTTAATCTTCATTGATATTGATGTTTCCCATGGCTCCAGGATTTGCTAATGACACTAAGCTGTACAGGATTGTTGATGATGGTAATAGGGATTCTTCACTTTTGCAAACAGATCTAGATAAGTTAGTTTATTGGTCCCAAACGTGGCAGATGTCATTTAATGTTAATAAATGCAAAGTTATTCATTTTGATCAAAGCAATTTGGCTTTTGTTACTGCTTGAATGGGCCAAATCTTGGTTGTTTTGATCAAGAAAGGGATCTAGGTGTTGTCATTACTATCAATCTGAAGCCTTCTAAACAGTGTGCTTTAGCAGCTGCAAGGGCAAATAGGATACTATTGGTTTGATTGGAAGATTTTTTTGTTTTCTTGGTAGAGGCTGTTCTTAATTTGTATAAGCAGTTACTCAGACCTTACTATGAGTATGCTATTCGGGCTTGGATTCCCTTTTATGAGAAGGATAAGTTCATTTTGAAGCAGGTCCAGCGAAGAGCCATCAGACTTGTTTCCGCAGTAAGGAATCTCTCTTAGGAATTTAGGTAGCGAATTCTTGGTTTGACCACGCTTGAGTTGAGAAGAGTACGTGGCGATATGATTCAGGTTTTTAAATTCCTATTTGGTAGTGATGCTTTGACTTCCTGTTATTTCTTGCATGTTTCAACTTATCCTCGTGTGACGCGTGGTAACAGTTTTAAGTTGACCAAGAGTTCTCGCGGGTAGATATTTGGCGTTTTAGTTTTTCGCAAAGAGTTGTTAATGAGTGGAACGGTTTGCCTGAGTTGGTAGTTAGTTCGAATTCTGTTCATAATATCAAAGTCAACATTTAATAAATTCTTTACTAACTCTGGGTGTCTTTGATATTCTTTGTGGTAGTGGTCTTAGATTAGGCTTTTTATGGGGTGACTAGCCTTTCTTAGCCCATTATCTTGTTATGTTATCTTATATAAAGAAATGTGTATGCAAAGTTTCGGCGAACAGGTATGCAGGGTCAGATTTCACTGTCTTCTTCTACAAATACATTGTTTCTAAATCTCTTTCAAAACACTCTAAAGGACGGAGATTTATTCTTACAACTGGACAATAAGTTTCTGAACATTTTCCACCCCAGACAACATCTAAGTCTAGTAGTAGTAGTAGTAGTAGTAGTAGTAGTAGTAGTAGTAGTAGTAGTAGTAGTAGTAGTAGTAGTAGTAGTAGTAGTAGTAGTGCAGCAGCAGCAGTAGTGGTGGTAGTAGTAGTGGTAGTGGTAGTAGTAGTAGTAGTAGTAGTAGTAGTAGTAGTAGTAGTAGTAGTAGTAGTAGTAGGTGTAGTGGTGGTGGTGGTGGTGGTGGTGGTGGTGGTGGTGGTGGTGGTGGTGGTGGTGGTGGTGGTGGTGGTGGTGGTGGTGGTGGTGGTGGTGGTGGTGGGTGGTGGTGGTGGTGGTGGTGGTAGTGGTAGTAGTAGTAGTAGTAGTAGTAGTAGTAGTAGTAGTAGTAGTAGTAGTAGTAGTAGTAGTAGTAGTATTGAAATTATTATTATTATTGTTATTATCATTTGCAGATATGCCAAGAAACTCCTGCTTATATACCAGACACAACTTGAAAAATTACAAGCTACACATTGAATTCCAATACCCAAAAATAGTTCTATTCAAAATTTAAAGCAGCTCTCGACCGAAAGTGAGGGCGTCTTTTTGTGATATTTTGTGGGCATTTTATTTAGATCTAATCAAATCTCGCGATCGGCTTTTTTCATGGATTTAATATCAATGAAACTTTGTGCGCTCGAGCGTTCATTGTGCGTGTGTACATACTTCTGCACACGTTAAGGCCTCGTACGATAGCGACCAAATTTAGCCTATCTTCAACTAAAAGCTTGATATTCGTAGCCGATAAAGTAGACCAGGCTTAGGAGGATGTGGTTAATTCTGTCGTAACGTATGACTACGAGTATTGGACTGTAACGTTAGTGTAATAATAAATCACTTTTCAAAATATCACCGATTCTCTAATGTTACACTTGCATAATGACACCTGCTGGTAAGATTCGACATAAAAACTCGTTGATGAATTTTTACCAAATGACCAATGGAATGCGTTCTAACAATGAAATGGGTGATCACGTTTACAAAAACAATAATAACAAAATTTGTGTGCATTTGTTAAGTTCAACAACCGGACGATTACTCTATACACCCAGGCCTATGTGCATGATCGACAATGCAGCAAATCTAAGAATAGTCTTTTTAACATAGTATTTTGGTCCCCAGTCTGCCAGTGCACTAAGTCTAAAGGGGAATTTACTTCACCAGTCAATGCTGCTAGATACAATGAATGTTAAATTTCTCTGCCAGCTGAACAGAAATGTCTGATACTACTTGGCACAGTGATGATCATACTATATCGGAGGAACCAGTAGGCTCAGCTCCATACACCAATATGTATTTTCATAATGAGCGATCACAAATGGTATCCAATTAAAACATTTAAAAATGCGCTGGTTGTTGCCCACTCGGAACAGTTGTAGCTGTTATTCGTACATAATTCCTATGTTAAACAAGATACATAAGAAATTCAATTACAAGTTTAACTTTGCGATATATAAATAACACTAAATGTTATGATAATCAATTCAATGGTAAATCATTATTTCATATTCATTCTCTTTAGCAAACCTCATGAATATAATACCAATACTTTCATGCACACAAAACTGTTCAGCATTGCCCGAGTTTTTCTCGACCAGTCGACGGATTCCCGACATATGCTGATTCATTGGTTCAATTGCATAGATATTTTAACAACAAATTAATTTCCTTGTCAAACATGAAAAACATGATTGCTGATGTAAGATTTTCGTAACTGTTTAAACTATTTCAACCAGTCAACGATTGAAATACTTTTTACTGCATGAATTCATCATAACCAGATACCTGCAGAAGGCATTCTGTAATATCCCCATGAACGTGTTACCGATTTTCTTGTGTAGCAAACCGAAACAGTGCGGTGACGTACGTACTCACAAAGCTTTATAACTTCATCAGAAAACTGTTTTCTCCATCTGTCCATAGACATAAGCTACACTAAGCTTGTACAAAAGTTACATAATCACGGTATTCATATTCAAACTGCATTTAAATATCTCCAATGATGATACCTCACATCCACTAACTAAGCATCTCAATCTACATCAGATGAATCACTTAAAAACGCTATGCTTTTCGCTTTGTTCCTTTTCTGGCTTGCTTCGTCAGTTAGTGCGTGATCTCTAAAGAAGTTGCCCCAAAAAATGGGAATTGAAAAAAAGAAGATATATTGGAAACGAAGGGGCTATTACTGCAGCGTAAAATATATGTTGAAGAGGTACGAGGTCTTTTCTTGTTTCATGCCTTCGTAGGTTAGTTGTTGTTGAATTTAAAATCCGATTACTGGAAGGCAGCTACTAATTTTATGGGAAGGCTATTTTCCAATTTTAAAATATATCTACATTTCAAAAATCTTGGGACTGAAGTGCACTTAAATGCTTATACTATACTTGGTAATTAGTAAGGAAGCTTCGTGACCATGTGAATGGAAGTTTATTGCCTCTTGAGTCCCTTCGATATCTCGTGGCTTCAAGATGACAAAGCACAATTAGAATCATGACAGCAACAAAGCATATACAAGTAACTCAGAGGTAATCATCGAAAACAATATTTCATTCCGAAAGCAAATTGGGAAACTTAAGCCAGCAGCTCATTGACAAAAGTACGCGCGAAATAATGATCCAAACAGAGCGAAGACTTCGAATAATGTGATCAAGGACACACCGATGTATAGGCCTAGCAATCCACCAATGGCGCTGAACAGATCCTCAGTCTGTCGTGGGTAAAAGGAGAGAGATTTTTCAATATTGCTTTTTAATAGATGTTAATGCTCAAATCATTATCATTGATTATTTACAATATAGTTTTCAACTCAAAAAGCGACTTAAAGGACTTTTTACTTTAGATACATGATTTGATGTTATTTGTGTAATTGCGGTTGCTATATATGAAATTCCTTTTAGAACATGAAAAAGAAAAGCCGTTTTTGCCAAGATTCTTCATTGTATTGGTTTAATTTTCCATGACTTAAACTTGGATGGTCTCAAGTATAGTCACACGACAGGTGTTTATCTAACTTTAAGATATTGTTGTATACGTAAAGAAAATTGATGGGATGAGACAGACGGGCGGGCAAGTAGAGCGCAAGAGTGGAATACATGAAGAAAATATGGAGGGATGATTACATAAAGTACACATGGACGGATAAAGTCATGAATTGATGACAGGAGGTATATCTATGATTGGATATTATTTCTGGTATGCAATATCGGCATCAAATTGAGCAATTCCTTTACATCGAATATTAAAGCAAACGTGAAGCAACACAATACACAGATTGCTGCCACACGTTCCCTATGTTTATAAATGAATTTAATGACCTTATATTGGCGTAAAGAAACCACAAAGACTGAAAGAGATTGAAAAACTTAACGTTACTTACTGTGTACAGGGGACTTTGCTCTATAACGTCATAATTCAAACTCTGGAAATAAATGTTCAGACGTACAAGGTTTTTCCTAATGAGATGAACAAGATATGGACATGGGCATGTTTTATTTCCATTACGCCTTACAAGATGCATCCAAAGAACGAAAAATCTTGCTTGTAATCGACTAAATATATGAGAATGCAGTATGTTATTTAGAAGATCTATTATACAGAAATGGATTCCAGCCAAATTCTAGCTGTATCATGTTTTGCATTAAAGTAACACCATATCACCAGTTATATGTACAGGATCTCTTCATCCAGAGTAAGCCATGAAGCATAAAGCATGCAACAAGATGGTCAGATGACGGAAGCAACTCAGAATGCACCTCTCAATATAAAATGTTAAAGTTATTAAAAACTTGCACAACAAGCGGTCTTTGCAAACTATGTTTCAGTTCACGGTGTTCCACAAAAAATAATCAATCAATCAATTAATCAATCAATCAATCAAGGACTTAGTAACATCTGAACATCAACTTTAAAGAAATGGGTGGATAACCGGTCATGGGTGCGGAGAAAACACGTTATATATGTGGTGCGTCAAGTGGTGCGTCTTACATAACCTTCAAATTGTTTGTTTTAGAGGATTAGACATTAAAAACACCTAAGGGTAATTGTGAAACTTTTATGATTGGAATTTGTATACTTCTTTCGCGATGGCTACATTTTGTGAACATTCAACATCGTGCCTGAAATAGATTTAATGTAGCATGTCTACCCCCTACCCCTCACCCCTCCCCCCTCCCACACACACACACACACATCGGGATCAGGTCAATCAATCCAAATCTACACTGTTTATATTCATAATAAAAACCACAATCAATATCGAACTTTAGACATGATTAAACATGATGCGCTAAACATGATGCGTTAAACATGATGCGTTAAACATGATGCATTAAACATGATGCGTTAAACATGATGAGTTAAACATGATGCAATAAACATGATGCGTTAAACATGATGCGTTAAACATGATGCGTTAAACATGATGCGTTAAACATGATGCGTTAAAAATGATGCGTTAAACATGATGCGTAAAACATGATGCGTTATACATGATGCGTTAAACATGATGCGTTAAACATGCTGCGTTAAACATGATGCATTAAACATGATGCGTTATACATGCTGTGTTATACATGATGCGTTAACATGATGCGTTAAACATGATGCGTTAAACATGATGCGTTAAACATGATGCGTTAAACATGATGCGTTCAACATGATGAGTTAAACATGATGCATTAAACATGATGCGTTAAACATGATGCGTTAAACATGATGCGTTAAACATTAGGTGTCATATTGAAACGAACTATGTAATTGGGATGACTCTCATTCTGAACCAACATTGGAAATTCATTCAACTCGTGCTAATACTTTTTTTCTTTTCTTTTAAGCAATTGTAAAACTTTTTCCCCTGAATCGAAAATATTT
This sequence comes from Chiridota heheva, assembly GCA_020152595.1. NCBI lineage: Eukaryota > Metazoa > Echinodermata > Holothuroidea > Apodida > Chiridotidae > Chiridota > Chiridota heheva. Next base: position 603,692 of record JAIGNY010002074.1, read on the forward strand.
TCACCGTGACTATCATTTCTTCCATAAATCTTACATAGAAACTGTTGAATACTTTTAATTTTAATGTTCACGATCATGCCTTCGGTTTTTAAGGTTTTTGAAGTAGTAATTAAGTAATGAACGAGTAAATAAATAATTAAGAGATAAATCATTACCACATTATCATTATTTTATCGGTATGTTAAAGCATTTTCGTTATGAAAATGAGAGAAAACTTACTCTGTGTTGTTTCCAGACGCCTTCATAACAGCGTCAAACTTTGTGCTTCGTTTCGAGAGGTACGGTATGAGCTTAACCTGCAAAAGGGAGATTGAATTCAAAATTTTTATTTTTTTATAGATTTAAACTTTCTCTCAACCGTGGGAAGAGCCGCCCTAAACCCCACCAATCCTGATTCGTATATGTGATACCTTACCTTGTACTGATCAGTAGGCCAGGGGGCAGTGGAAACCTTTTCATCGTAGTTTATTTCTCTGCAGAAGGAAATACATAAAAGATATTAAGAGTCTATTAAATTTATATTCAAGTATTTTGTGTTTGTTGTCATAAATATGTCATTTGGTTATGGCTTGATACCAGTACCTTCGTATATAAACTTTTTGTTATGACACTTTTCTTTCAGAGAGTAGGGCAGTACGGTCTACAAGGTTTAAATAAGCCCTAAGTTGAAATTATAAGTGCAGCATTGTTAACAATCAAACCCAGTTTTCGAGCGTTACTTTTTTAAAGTACATACAAATTATTAAAAACAAACCATGTTGATATCTCTCTGCGTTTAGGAGTTATTGCATTTCAAATATATCAAGTGTGCTGAGAAGTGACCTGTGCAGTGTACTCAGTGTGATGTCATAGTTTCAATTTCACGACAATTTATAATAATTTCTTTAAAAATAGGTTAGTACGAATATTAGGTACATGACCAGATGGGCAAGGTATGTTCTTATATAAACTAGATGTAATTATGCCCAAGGGCGGATCCAGAAGTTAACTTAAGATGGCGAATTAGAAGGGTGATGATTAATATGTGTCCGATGCATTAAAATGCCGCCACGGCGCACTCATAGCGTGTGCCTGACGGCGTGGGGTCCAGGGGCCCGCTAATGGTCCCTAGATCCCGAAAGCTCTGACGATTTTGTGTTTTTAATGACCCCAAATGGCTTAAAATGATACACAATTGTTGATGGTCAGTGCTAAATGAGGACATATGTGGTTTCATGTGACGAAATAAATCAAATCATTCCAGATAATAAGCCCTTGGCGGGATTTTCTAGCTCTCAATAAAGAGTTGTAGTGGAAAATTTCCCCTAAATCGGTTTATCTTTTGGGGTTTACGCTTAGGGCAACTTAAAACTTATCAAACTTATGTATGGGGATAGAGACATAAAAACACACTGCATATTCAAAATTAAAGATATTTTATCTGTAAGGGTCTCCACAAAAACATAAATTGAATTGTATTGATTGGGTTTACCTGTTACGAGGGGCAAACCGAGAGTCCTATCAAGCACCATATCCAAACGGTGAGCTAACCATATGACTATGACTTTTCCATTATCTTATCTAACGACTCCGTAGCCCCAATTTATTAACATATTTACGTTTTTCTAGCACAAAACCACATTTTACTATTAATTGTCATGAGTCGGCAATTTTCCCCGACGTTTCGCCAGAGGGGCGATCACCGACACCCTAATATACTATAGGCTGGCATTCTGGTTTACACATTGTAATTATTGACAAGTATTAGGAGGGGTGGAGGTCAACCCCCCCCCCCCCCTTTCCCTCCCACCGTCCGCTTCACAAAATACATTTTATATTATTTAGAATGAAGTAATTCATTTTTCGAATTACATAAACATTGTCATCCAATTTCTGCAACTATGCAACCATGACATCACAAATTGTTGAATTAGATTTACTGCACCAGTCACTCCTTATTGTGTTAAATAAGATGTCACATGTTGTTTTCATCGATTTAAGTTTATTTGTTCTTTTGGATATCAATTCACATATGAATCCTCGAAAATATTCCTTTAATATATTTCAATATGTTCAAAAAGGCATATCTCCTAACTCTATTTTTGAAATTAAATTAGTGCACTGTTAAAATAATAGGTACAATTTCACACAACTTTGAGTGATCATATACCAAGGAATGGGTCATGCATTACCCAATATAGGGTACATTGAACCCAATATAGGGTACATTGAACCCAATATAAAGGGTACATTGTACCCAATATAGGGTACATTGTACCCAATATAGGGTACATTGTACCCAATATACGGTACATTGTACCCAATATACGGTACATTGTACCCAATATACGGTACATTGTACCCAATATAGGTACATTGTACCCAATATAGTGCATTGTACCCAATATACGGTACATTGTATTCAATATACGGTACATTGTACCCAATATAGGGTACATTGTACCCAATATAAAGGGTACATTGTACCCAATATAGGGTACATTGTACCCAATATAGGGTACATTGTACCCAATATACGGTACATTGTACCCAATATACGGTACATTGTACCCAATATATAGGGTACATTGTACCCAATATAAAGGGTACATTGTACCCAATATAGGGTACATTGTACCCAATATACGGTACATTGTACCCAATATACGGTACATTGTACCCAATATAGGGTACATTGTACCCAATATACGGTACATTGTACCCAATATACGGTACATTGTACCCAATATATAGGGTACATTGTACCCAATATAGGTAAATCGTACCAAAAATAGGGTACATTGCACCCAATGTAGGGTAAATCGTACCAAATATAGGGTACATCGTACCCAGTATAGGGTACATTGTACCCAATATAGGGTACATTGTACCCAATATACGGTACATTGTACCCAATATACGGTACATTGTACCCAATATAGGGTACATTGTACCCAATATAGGGTGCATTGTACCCAATATACGGTACATTGTATTCAATATACGGTACATTGTACCCAATATAGGGTACATTGTACGCAATATAAAGGGTACATTGTACCCAATATAGGGTACATTGTACCCAATATAGGGTACATTGTACCCAATATACGGTACATTGTACCCAATATACGGTACATTGTACCCAATATAAAGGGTACATTGTACCCAATATAAAGGGTACATTGTACCCAATATAAAGGGTACATTGTACCCAATATAGGGTACATTGTACCCAATATAGGGTACATTGTACCCAATATACGGTACATTGTACCCAATATACGGTACATTGTACCCAATATAGGGTACATTGTACCCAATATACGGTACATTGTACCCAATATACGGTACATTGTACCCAATATATAGGGTACATTGTACCCAATATAGGGTAAATCGTACCAAAAATAGGGTACAATGCACCCAATGTAGGGTAAATCGTACCAAATATAGGGTACATCGTACCCAGTATAGGGTACATTGTACCCAATATACGGTACATTGTACACAATATACGGTACATTTGACCAAATATATAGTGTGCATTGTACCCAATATAGGGTAAATCGTAACAAATATAGGGTACATTGTACCCAATATAAGGTAAATCGTACCCAATATAGGGTACATTGTACCCAATATAGGATAAATTGTACCTAATATAGGGTAATCGTATCCAATAGTTGGTAAATCATACCTATTATAGGGTAACTCGTACCCAATTTGTATCCACTACCCATGCACCGTTGTGTAAAAGCCATCCATCATTTTAACAATGCAATCATGGAATTAACTTAGGCGTTATGTAAAAACAGCAAAAGATATTAACTTTAACGTTATGTAAAAACAGCAAAAGACTGCTACCATGGTATAGTGTTGATGTGATATGGCAAAATTGTTTTCTGAATTGGGGAGGGGAATAAGCGGGCTTAAAACTTGTTAATTAGGATTTCAGAATATGAACTTAATAGATAAGTGTGATGAAAATGAACACAAATGGTTGTGGCCCACATTTCAGCGCGTTATTCATCTTTTGATTACCACATCTCCATTAACTTTCACAGATAATCAAAACTGCATGACATCTGGTTAAATCTTAAAATATTTCATCTTATCATCAAAGAATTTGTTCTACATACTTGCAAGGTACCGGACAATGACATGTGATTTCATCATTAAGATATTTTGCCTCCACTTTCTCTCGACAAGAAGCTGCAGTGGAAATTAAATATAATGATCAATGTATATTGCGATACATGAAATACTACAGGTCCATGGGCGTGTCACGTAGTAGGGCCTACTATAAATAGAAACATCACATTTGGAGTAGAATAGTCTTTGAAAAATATACATTTGAAAATTCTAACTCTGTTAATTTCGAGTTTTAATGGTTGATGAAGCTTTGAGAATTGTACCGCAGGGCGGGCAGTTTAAGATCTTTCTGTAATTTTTACTTGAATCTACAAATGAGGAGAAAGCCTTTTCATATGAGATGAATATGCATAACCACGAAGCGAATACTTAAATATTTAGACAAATAGTGATAAGCCAATCAATACCCAGCAAACAATTGGACGTTTTAAAAACGTTTTCTGAACGTAACAATTACGTTTTACGTTTTAAAAACGTATATTTGTGGAGATTTTTGGCACGTCCAGAAAACGTTTTCTGAGGACCTACAGAAAACGAACTTGAAACTGTTGGTTAGTATTCAAATAGAAACGTCCAAAATACGTTTTGAGAACATTTTTTTTAAAGGCGAAGACGTAAAAGACCAACTTAACACCTAGTCAAAGCGTTTTCTGGACGTTTCATGTTTGATGAGTAGCCGCCATGGCGGAAGTGACATCGCTAGTATCTACCAGTTTTAATGGTGACGGTCAAGCAATATTCTTGGGACAAGATTTTCTCTTTAATTGTTTTTCTTGCATTGTAGCTTTTATATGCTTACTTATAGAAAAGGTCATACTATAGGATTACATATACTGTGTCATTTACTTACTTTGCTCTTGATCTAAAGCCTTGCAAATTGTCTTATTCAGCGCAATTTCCGTAACGCATCCACAATTTATATGTATGTTGTGTTCAAGGCAGAAGTGTGTACATGTCTGTTTCGTGTAGTTGTAGCCTTCCGGTATGAACAACATTTCACCACTAGAGCATTTGCCGTGTGGTAGACCAATGCGATCGATCACTGACTGTATTTATCAAAAACGATTAAATGATTACTAAAGAAATTGATTTGATGCACATTACATGTTTTTGTTCTTCAAACTTGAGTGACAATCAACAGCGCTGAGGGGAACCTTTTAATTTTGCTTTTGATTAACCAGAATTTATGGAAATGGAAGGCAAAACCGCGTTTCCTGAAAAGTGTGTGGGAGTGTTTGATTAACAGCGCCACAGGCTTTCGACATCTCTTGTGAAAATATGCCGGGTGTAAAAATAAATTTTGGTCCCCGGCCCTTATTTCCTAGGAAATTCCCCCTCCCGTCAATTAAGCCGTAGCCATCCAGTAAATTTGGTCCCCCTTATAGTAAAAACAGTCCACTAGGAAATTTGGGCCCGGCCTTTCTTTCCTAAGAAATTTGAAGACAACAACTTTTCCCCCTTTTGCAAGAAAAAGCCCTTCTTCCCCCTTCACAATAAATCTCACTGCCGTTTTGCGTAAAGCACGATTTTTTCTTTAGTGTATTCTGATGGGTACTGTACAGGTGTATTTCTTTTCCCCCGAAGAGCTTACTGAAGCCATTTTCTGTTCGTGGGAAAATTCTACGACTCACGGCGCTGTGTTCCGTACATAGATATTAATAACTTCGGTTTTAGCTTATCACTTCAGTACACAAAATTAATTGAAGGGACCGTACAGATACACCAGTAAATTACCTAGTTAAATCAGTCCGGTGGGGACCAAATTTACTAGACATTACTTAGGAAATAAGGACAGGGAGGAGGGGGATTTACGGGGGGCAAAATTTACTATCACACCAGTATTCTGATTTTCCGTAGAATATACATTATAATTACCAAATACAAACAAAGAAATCTTCACGGTCCGGGAAATATATGAAGTTCAGAGCACCGAGTACTGCGAGCAGTGTCACTGTGTATACTTCAACTAGAGCACCCGCAATCTCCTGTATGGCTAATTTCTCCATGGTAGCCACAGTTCTATAATTGCGACAATGCACATATTCTAACGAATTTGTATTAATAGTATGCGGTAAAGAACGATTAAAAGCTTTCTGCATGTATCCTGACATATGCGAATACGTTGGTAAAGTTCTAATAAAAGTTCAACTTAATTTTTACTTACATGTCTTATTGTATATATCTTTTTAAAATACTTTATCCACGATGTATCATCATCAAAACAATATTTTCTAACTTATTGCAATGTGATAACATCACAGCATCATAACTTGATAACAGAACGCCTGTACCAAAAGGATCACAAGGGGGAACTACCTTCCATCAGTCTATTGTTAATTTGTTACGGGACCAGGACCAAGAACTGCCCTTCGTTGACTTTTTCTTGTTTTCAAAACATTGAAACAAATAGGCAAACACTAAAACTTATGACTATCGCCATACCGTTTTTTGATACCTATCCATGGTGTGAGTGTTGCATGTATGATTTAATCACAACTTGTCATTTTTGCCTAGTTTCGCCCCAACCATTTTGTTTTTACTCAAGTGCATGGCGCATTTCTTTTATCATCCTAATATCTCACGTATATGATTTTAAACAAAATGTACATCATATGTATATGATTATATACAAATAGACGATTGAAAAGGTGATCACCTTACGAATTCCAATAAATGATGACATCCCAGGTGACAAGAAGAGGCCTTCTACTTCAGGTAGAGGGTACGTAGAGGGTGCGTGAATCTGCACCTGGACGCCTAACGTTTGAGCAAACATCCCAATATATTCAGGCTGGTTAATAAATAAGGTTAGTTTAAGCCCTGCACGAGTAGAGATGGGAATTAGTGTATGGTTATAGAAGAGAAGGGTAATATAATCAAAAGTATTTTGCAAATGATACAGAAAATCTTCTTAAAGTTTAAGTGAGACGCATAAATCGTTTTAAAACATATCACATATCATGAAAATGACTAAAAAATCAGATCAAATTGATTATATATCCAACATCTCACATCCTTTGGAATTTACAGGAGCACGCGACAAAATGAGAAGGCGTATTTTCATAGAGTCCCGAGAATAATCCCGCACTTTTCTTGCAAGCAATTTTAATTTCTACTGAATATCAACAATGCTTCTCAATTCCAATGTGAGCACTCAAAAGCTAACCAATTAACTTTTACTTGTATACGCCATGGGTGAACATATCTATGCCCAACAACATTTATAATCCACACAAATTCGAAGCGCAAGACGAAACAACTGTTTGTTAAATGATTAGTTCAGGGGTTACGCAAGTTCATCTTATTTGTAAGACGACTGTAAAAGAAACAAATCTTATTCCGTTAAGGAGATATTTAAGTTTAAGTTTGGTACCATTTGTTGAGAAACGACACATTCTCAGATCCCTCAAAGTCTTTATGTATTCTATCATAATTTGTCCTGCGATGTTGTGGCTTTAAAATCATCGGATATGTTAGGAAAGTAATAACACATAGTCTAGTAATTTACCACCTGGAGAAACTTTGAGGAAAATAATTAGAATCGTAAAAAAATAAATAGATTTTCTTAAAATACATTAACAATTGTTTATATGTAAGAATGAGGTCCCCAACCTTTCATAGTAGACTTAGTAGACCACACCAGTCATTTTTACACAAATAAGTCAGAGTTTTAAACTTGAATATCTCTGTAACGGAATAAGATATTGAAGTAGTTTGTTCACCATTATGTTTCTATTAAAGTTTTTTTCCATATAAGATAAACGTGCCTGGACCTTGAACTAATCCTTTTAGAAGCGGGGCCGCGGCGTATTTCGTTATGATCCGGTAAATGGTGTACAAAAACAGTATATAGATTGCAGTTGTTGGACTATATTTTTATGTACGTTAGGCGTACCCGGCCTCAATCCATTCATGGAGAGGGTTAAATCTGTACCATACCCGCAATCATCAACTAAATAATAAGGAAGTCTTTCCTTTCATGCATCGCAAACATTTAATAAGCAATACGTCAGTAAGACCTGAAAATGTTGTTCAAGCATGTCTCGGAAGAAAATGTTAAGGATTGTGCAATCTTTTTCTTTTCAGAAAGCAAATAAGTATAAAGGTTGTACAGATCTTTAACATGCCCTATAATACATATAGCGAACGTACACATTACTGGTCTATATTTTGTATTGATCTGTTGATGGATATGTTGGGGTATTGACGACTTTTTACTGTTTAGCCGCGATTTGGGAATTTAAAAAGCAAACAAACACTTTCAGCAGCAGTGGCGTGACGTCACGGGAAAATTTTCACCACGATACGAAGCCTTCTGTTTTACAAATGGACTATACCGTTACTAAACACTAAAGAAGATACTTGTTTCATCATGTTCCTAATAGCTTTAAGATTGCCCTGTATAGATTTGCCACCATCAGCGATAGATATCAGGTCGAAAGAGATAATTACCGTATTTCAATCCGGACTTGCTGGTTGTAAGTTTTTGTAGGGAGCCACTCCCTGGATGGTTGAATGTAAAGCAGTTTCCAAAATGAGAGTTCTGAATCTGTGCGAAATTTCTGAAAAACGTTAAAAATTATTTCGACATATCCTGTATATACTTTGCTTTTGTTATTGTTTACCAAGTAACAATTTATCAAACAATACAAAACTAAGATAAACGAGATAAAAACATTTACACAAGAAATGCTTTTTTTAATTATTACTAAAGGTCAGATGTCATATATTGATTAAAACTATAACTTTTTTGCGTCGCGCCTTCTGGGAAAAACCGTATTTGATTTTGGGTCGGCATTTAGTAGGTTGATGGAGGGGATGCAAAGTAGTGTCCCGCACGTAATGGATCATATTATCTTTAGGTCAAAGTTCAAGAAATTGATTTATAATGCAAACATTTCATTGGTTGTGTTTTCTGGATAAAACGCGTGAGTGTAATTATTGTTTAGTGGGTTGATGAAGTTATGTCCCGCAAAATATGTAACATATCAGTTTAAGATCATAGGTCAGAGGTACTATAATAGTGGTAACTTATGTTTTCCGTTTCCTTGCCAAAACATAGTTGCTATTGCGTTGATATTTGGTAGTGGGTTGGTGGAGGGCTGCTTCTTGTTGAGTTGGTGGAGGATAATGTTAATTGTGACTCAAACAAGATGTGACATGTCACTTAAAGGTCAAAGGTCGAAAAATAATTTTAAATTTGTAGCCATATTTCATGGGAAAACCGTAATCCCTTTGTTACTTAATGGGTAAATGAAGGTTGATGTAAAGTTGTGTTCCGTTCAAGATATGACATACCACTTAAAAGTCAAATATCAGAGGTTAAATAATATAGGAAGGTTTTGTTGCATAAAACCATATGTTTAGTTGTTATTGGGTTTGTACTTGGTGGGTTGATGAAGGGTGATGAATATTTGTTTCTGTACATTTCAGTCCTGCACAAGATGTGTAATGCCATATAAAAGTCAGAGGTCAAATGTTAATTGTAATTTTGAGCATTTTTAAGAGAACCCTAATTGTTAATTAAATAGTTAATATTGGTAAGTAAATGAAAGGTGATGTAAAGGTGTGTCCTGAACATAGCGAGAAATGTCATTTAAAGGATAAATGTTAGAGGTCAAATAAAAATTGTTATATTTGTCGCGTTTCATGGGCAGTTCAGGAGCAAACCAAAGAAGTGGGTAATTTAAAATACCCAAAAAATGGGTAATTTTATGTATTACATCATCGCATGAGCCTACACATTTGACTAGCCCACACTAAACATATGTGGTTTCTTATTTTTCGCTCCGGATTGTTTAAAATTTCAATGGATATCCTGAAATTTTGAAGACTGATAGTAAATAGATATTCAAAACTATTTGCTGCTGTTTTTTTTCTTCTTCAAATTCATGGTTGCCTTTTTGAGAAAATTGATAAAACAGATTATAGGCAGTCTGTTTTGTTCATTTTCTTAAAATTGCGACAGTGAATTTCAAAAAGCAGCGGCAAAAAGTTTTTAATGTCTATTTACTATCCGTCTCCAAAATTTCAGGATATCCATTGAAATTTTGGACAATCCGGAGCGAAAAATGAGAAACCCTATATGTTTAGTGTGGGCTAGTCAAATATGTAGGCTCATGCGATGACGTAATACATAAAAGTACCCAATTTTTGGGGTATTATAAAGTACCCAGTTTTTTGGGTTGCTCCCGAACTGATGGGAAAAGCGTAATTGTTATTGAGTTTGTACTTGGTGGGTTGCAGAGTGATGTAAAGTTGTGTCCACACATGATGAGACATTTCACTTAAAGGTCAAAGAGCACTGAAAATGATGAGAAAGTCTATTTCTGTCAGAGTTGATATTGGGGTATTTTCGGTCACAAATTGCTACATCCTTTTATAGAGCTTTAATAGATCATTTAGAAAAATAATAAGTTAGCATACAAAATTTAGCATATACAGATTAATGTCTGAAAATGCAAACAGCTGTGAAAAGTCTTAATCTTAAAGAGATTTCGATTCAAATTGATGCTACTTTTATGGTTTTTGATACAGATTTGGCTAAATGTAAACCTTTACGTTTATGGAACTTTAAGTTGGTGCTTAGCATTCATAGAGTAAAAGAAAAGCGTACCTATAACTGCATTCTTGCTTGTCAAATATGCATTGTAGGATGAAGTCATCCGCTTTTTGACCAACATAATAGAGTTCGGAGTAGTTCAGATTGATGATTTCCGACCAAGTATGCACATCTTCTAAATTTGAAAAATTAAAAACATCTTGCCATTGTGAAACAGCGATGCCATTTACACACTTGACTGCAAGCAACTCGAGGCTTGAATTAGTAATACCTGCATTATTGCAGACGCTAGATGGCGGGTATCCATCAGGAGAGTTGTCTATTACCTTCAGAGAAAATAGCCGAGCGACGGAGGAGGCCGATTCTCGATTTATTTTGTTTACATTACAAATGGTAACCGAAGGAAATTCGGTATTGTTTTCGTACATTATGTCAACATTTGTTGTGTACGGGAACCTCATAAATTGTTCAACTAGTCTTGTTGACTGAAGCATAAAAAGGGCAAAGGCAACCACGGTGAGTAAGCTCCATGCAAGTCTTGACCAATTGTTGCTTGCATTGATAATCCGAGGTATTCCGTGAAAGGTCGATTTGTCTGCGAACTTGACCATTACTTCTGAAATCGAGAAACGGTTTCCGTTCTTGTCTTCGATATATAATTCCGCCTCCATTTCACTGCCTGGTATTGGTTTCATCTGTATTATAGGTTACCTGTTTTAAAACAAGGGAATGAAAAACATAAATTTGCTTTGCTGTGATAAGTAATAACAGCACTGCGTAATAACCGACTCGAACTGGTTACAATTATGATCGATCGAGCATCGACTTTCCAGCCGACAGGTCGTGGGTTCGATCCCCGGTCCAGTTATTCCAATTTACAAGCACTACTGGCCTTTTGCTTTGTGCCCAGGAAATGGAGTTTGGCAGGGGCGGCGAAAGATGTTTGAATCTGCAAGGGGCACAGGATCTGAGGGGCACTTTTCGACTGCCGTATTTTCAAAGCACACTTTGTAACACAGAAGCTTAATTTCATAGGGTCAACGAGTCAGTGGCAAGGGTCAAGGGTCAGCGAGTCAGTCGCAAGGGTCCCCATTGTACTTTTTTCCAGAACCCAAAATCAAAGGCACTGCATGAGTGAAATCTGGGGTATTTTGCTTGATGTGTGTGGAAGCTCTTTGGTTTGTGTTACTTTCTTCAATCTGTCAATAAAAAAGATCAATTTAAATCAGGGAACTTACAGACTTAAATATATTTTAGATAACATTTGTGTATTTGTGTAAAGGGGCACGTTTTAAACTTTACAAAAAAGATGGGGAAGGGCACGTCATTTTATGTCATGACAATGGCCTGGGTCCAAATAGTAATTTTACCTTGCATGGCCCATTTCAAAGATGCCCCACTAATGAAACTTAGGGTGGCTCGCACAATCTAGGAAGTCCTATATTTAAAAGTTTCTACACGTTATAAGCTGGTAAATCAAAAGTACGCAGAAGCGAAGATTTTTAAGTATGAAAAGTCTAGTATGTAAGGTTGTTGGGCCCCAACTTTGTCTTTAAGGAAAATTCAGAATTTTGTACGCTTGTGAAATTTTACAATTTTAGTCTTTTCAGGGCGATATTTGTGTTACTGCTTTAATGAAGATATCAGATATATAGTTTTTAAAGATTTTTTGTCATTGTTTAAAAGGGCATGTTCCTTTTGAAAAAAGGCACTTGTCCTCCTTGAAAGGGCACTTTTCGCGCAGAAAAATGACACTTTTCCACTCTGAAAAGGGACACTTTTTAAACTTTTAAGAACAGTGAGGGCACGTTCTCCCCGCTTCCGCCGCCTATGGAGTTTCGTGATAGTGGCTTAATTGATCGATATGTGTTGGCTGCCATCTGCAGCCATGATCCGCGAGAATTTATATTGTATATGCTTGAATATCATATGACCAATAGAAAAGAGCCATACAAAAATCAACTATGATAGCAAACCAACGCCAAATACTTCCTCAAAATTTCATTTTTCTTATAGATAATTTACAATTTTAACTGCCAAGTATGATCATAACATATATACAAAAATATGTGAAAGGAATTACTGAAGTGTCAGACTTGTCCATCTTGTACGATCTGGTAAAATAGGATAACATGACAAACAGAATGACAGAAGTTAATATCTTAAATCTTATCAAGCCTCGAGGAATTATATAGCCGGTGCTTGTACCCTTGGTTTCTCTGGTGCTAAGCAGATTAGAGTATTGACTCCCCAGGCCTGGATGGGACACCAGGTCATCGCAGGTTAGCTCTCCAGCCAAAACTGTAGGTATGTTTTTCACAGTTGAGTCAACTGGAGCAAAAATGGGATAAAGTGTCTTTCTAAAGGAAACAGCACAACACCCTGGCTGAGATTCGATACCCTGCAGTACCTTTTGACTAGAAGACCAACGCCCTAACCACTGGGATACTACACTCCCATGACAAACGGAACTGTGCCTAAGCTACCTCAGGAGATGTGTTGACTTTTACATAACTCACAAACAATGGAGTACATTCTAGAAAATTAGCAAGGGGAGCTGTGATTAAGAATTGATCAATGTAGAGCTTGCTGCAGAAATATATTTAAAAAGAAAATGAAAAATGAAATAAACCAATAACAATACTAATACTACCACCACTACTACCATCACCACTACTACTGCTACTGCTACTACTACTACTACTGCTGCTACTACTGCTGCTACTGCTACTGCTGCTGCTGCTGCTGCTGCTGCTGCTGCTGCTGCTGCTGCTGCTGCTGCTGCTGCTGCTGCTGCTGCTGCTGCTGCTGCTGCTGCTGCTGCTGCTGCTGCTGCTGCTGCTGCTGCCACTGCCACTGCTGCTGCTGCTGCTGCTGCTGCTGCTGCTGCTGCTGCCACTGCCACTGCTGCACTGCTGCTGCCACTGCACTGCTGCTGCTGCTGCTGCTGCTGCTGCTGCTGCTGCTGCTGCTGCTGCTGCTGCTGCTGCTGCTGCTGCTGCTGCTGCTGCTGCTGCTGCTGCTGCTGCTGCTGCTCTGCTGCTGCTGCTGCTGCTGCTGCTGCTGCTGCTGCTGCTGCTGCTGCTGCTGCTGCTGCTGCTGCTGCTGCTGCTGCTGCTGCTGCTGCTGCTGCTGCTGCTGCTGCTGCTGCTGCTGCTGCTGCTGCTGCTGCTGCTGCTGCTGCTGCTGCTGCTGCTGCTGCTGCTGCTGCTGCTGCTGCTGCTGCTGCTGCTGCTGCTGCTGCTGCTGCTGCTGCTGCTGCTGCTGCTGCTGCTGCTGCTGCTGCTGCTGCTGCTGCTGCTGCTGCTGCTGCTGCTGCTGCTGCTGCTGCTGCTGCTGCTGCTGCTGCTGCTGCTGCTGCTGCTGCTGCTGCTGCTGCTGCTGCTGCTGCTGCTGCTGCTGCTGCTGCTGCTGCTGCTGCTGCTGCTGCTGCTGCTGCTGCTGCTGCTGCTGCTGCTGCTGCTGCTGCTGCTGCTGCTGCTGCTGCTGCTGCTGCTGCTGCTGCTGCTGCTGCTGCTGCTACTGCTGCTGCTGCTGCTGCTGCTGCTGCCTGCTGCTGCTGCTGCTGCTGCTGCTGCTGCTGCTACTACTACTACTACTACTACTGCTACTGCTACTGACTGATGATGATGATGATGATGATGATGATGATGATGATGATGATGATGATGATGATGATGATGATGATGATGATGATGATGATGATGATGATGATGATGATGATAATAATAATGATAATAATAATGAGAAAGATAATAATAATAATAAAAATGATGATGATAATAATAATTTTAATAATAATAATATTAATAATAATAATAATAATAATAATAATAATAATAATAATAATAATAATAATAATAATAATAATAATAATAATAATAATAATAATAATAATAATAATAATAATAATAATAATAATAATAATAATAATAATAATAATAATAATGATGAATGATGATGATGATGATAATAATAATAATAATAATAATAATAATAATAATAATAATAATAATAATAATAATAATAATAATAATAATAATAATAATAATAATAATAATAATAATAATGATAATAGTAATAATAATAATAATAATGATAAATAATATTAATAATAAATACTATGTAATAATGTATAAAAATAGTTTTGAAAATAATAATAACAGGATTTGAACGGTGAAGGTAACACTATTTGAGGTCAATTTTTAACGAAATAAACGAATATGGTATCGAATTTAGTGCCCCATGTCTAAAATTATTGATTTTTGAGGGTTCAGAATTCAAGTGTTAATTCCTGTTTCCAGCTTGATGCCAATAGCACATAAATTAAAAAGGAGAAAAATGGAAATTCAAAGCTCAATTTATTAAACATAATCACCTCTTTTTCTGGATTATATGATTCAGATGATACCTGACCGTTAAAATAAACTTTTCGATACATTTATGTCAACATTTTGGAATTTTGCTTGCCCTAACTTAAAGGAAAGTACACACAATAATGTAGAGATCAAAAATATTTTCTTTAGATATGTATTTCAAATGCCGAAGAAATTAATAAGTTATCTTTCCATAATATATTCGGCTATATTCTATTGATTTTGTACAGAACATTGCAATTTTAATGTATTTTTGCAATATGAGCATGCATTTAGGCCTACATCTGTATAGTTAGATAAACATCTGACCGTAGTATACACTATACCCATTACATGACTGCGAATATTGCATGTAGTGCGTAGCATGTAGGGCAACAGAGGGAGATGTTAAGTAGGTCATACAGGGGGAGAGATTATCTCACTGAGTTAGCAAAGGCAAAACAAAACAAAGTTTACGTTATTGCTTACAACTTTACAAGTTACAATTCCGGCTAACAATGTTACTTTCATAGTCCGTTACGTGTAGAACTGAAGAAAATGGAGAAAATAAAGCACTTTTTTGACACTTGTTAACACTTTCAAAATATGAAAATCACAAAACAGCGAATGAAGGTAGGTATCAACTCTCGAGCAGTGCAGTTTAACTAAGACTATTGCGCAATCTCAAACAATCTGCCTGAGTTGCGTTATTACTGCATTTTGCATTATCACCTTGTCGCAGTCCTTAAGTATTCACACATGTGTGTGTGTGGGTGAGTGAGTGTGTGTGTATGTGTGTGTATGTGGGTGGATGGGTGGGTTGACAGGTGTGTATGACTTCGCTACCTATCGGGGACATGATTTGTATAATAGCACACCTTCCAATCGTGGACGACCTACCAATCGGGGACCTCCCCGGTTGGTTTTCTTGCAAATTTGGGCTCTCCAGGGTGAAACAATATGCCACCTGAAATATCACGCATTTTCAGTGTTGTCCCCATTTAATTGGTTCTGTGCAGGTTGTGCTTCATAACATGTGTCTTTGGATGTATTTTCAGCCTGAGAAAGAAATTATAGCATCTACGTCCCCGCTTATGTAATTCAGATTGAATACCGTCCCCAGTTGGGCAAATGAACACTAACACATCACCTGTTTCCGATCGGTATCTTATATGTGGTGATCCTGGTCAGAGGACATACACATGTGTGTACCCAGTTAGTATGTACAGATATCATTTCTACTTTAAACCATTACATGAAAACGATGAGTGTTAGTAAAAATGGGTTGTGAAATTGTAATCAATGCATCAATTAACATCTCATTAGGCTAAAACTAACAGCCAGGGACGATGTTCCCTTTTAGGTGACTCAAAACGTATGTCCCCAATTTGGACTTCAAACAAGTATGTGTGTGTGTAAGGGGAGGGGTGGGGGAGGGGATACAATTTGTCTATATAAAGTGGGAGGGCAAAATCACTAAATCGTACTAAGATACAAAAAACACCATACAAAAAATATAAATATGGGGAAAAGTGAGAGAAAAAAGTTTTTCGTGCACCCCTAATCCCGTCTATCACATAAATTTACCTGCTTAATTTATGAGGGTCATTGTGAACAAGTACAAAACCAGTCACAGTGCGTCCCTGTCATCTGGTTTCAGAACTTTCATTATAGTGGAGGGGAATTTCATTTTTCTTTCATTTTTTATATGTAGGTGTACGTCCCAGTTGGCCAAGCCGAGAATCAACATCGTGACGAGCATGATGAATCGGGCGGACATAGTTTTGATAGCTACCCAATTTGGGTATGACTTCCATAAATCATCATATAAACAGTACATCCGACCCGACCCCCACCACCCCCAGCGATTAAGATGGGTATCCGGCCGACAAGGCGGCTGCCCCCTCCCACCCCCTCCTTGCCTCGTACGGCCATGAATCCTGGAAAGGTAGCTTGAAGGGGATCCAGGGCGACGTTCAGGGGATCCAAGGGCATGAGTAAGATATATCTTTGAGTCAAACAGTACAAATTCGACATTATACATCTCTGTCCGGCTTAGATCGCGGTGCCCGAGAATCATGATGTCAGCATTATGTCAAGTCAAGTTGGGAGGACATGATTATAATTTCTAGCCGATTGGAGCATGGTTCAGATAAATCTCTTATTTAAGCATAACAACCGACATTTCACACCCCTGCCCAACCTTTTCTGTCTTATCAGAATAGTGCAGCTACATTCAGTGCGTTAATAATGTATACGCCCGAACACTTGCCCATGATTATGTACGCGGTTCTGACCGTACGTGAACTTCTTATGAAACATTTTGTCCCAAATTGAATGTAAACGTGGGAAAATATTGCGCATAAACAGTGTTGCCAGCCCACTTAAAGACTTCACAGATTGTTTATCGTTGATGGTTCATTGATTTAAGCGTCGGAAATGTCTTTTTACGCATCCCGACCCTAATTAAACATCTTCACGATCTTTCCACCGCCTGCTGATTTAACCTTTTAATTTTTGGACGAGTCACATCGCATTCGCGGTGTCGGTGATATCGACGCTTCAAATTTGGATACTAGTTGACCGTGCGTAGTAATGGGGGCGGTTCACTGTCAGAATTAAAATAAAGGGATACATAAGCGGACGAGAAATGTTTTCTCTCATCGATTTCTATTTGTTGGAAGGTACGGGCCCTTTTTTGCACCAACCACGTTGGATTTTATATATATGGTAAATAGATATATGTTCATTGTCTGGCCGTGTAAATTGGACTCCCAAATACTTCATTCTAAAGTTACAAAGGTCAAAGTGGTGATAACCTTGTGATTTTGCTTGCGCTCTCATTGAAAACAAGAAAAAAACCTTGTTATAGTTTACAAAGTACGGTACTATTTTTTGGAATAATTAAATGAAAATGGTCTCAAACAATAGGTAATGAATTCAAGTTCTGTATACGGTTTAAAATGGAACAAAATATTCAGAGACTTTTTAGTTATAACGTTTGAAGTGTAAATTATGTGTGATTTGTCAGAGCCTTTTGCACAGTTAAGGAGATTATCGCAAGCGTATGAACCAAACATTTCCATATGTCTTCTATCAGTTTATACGAAAGCTTTAGGGAAGACCGCACAATTCAAACTGAAGTTTGTGTGAGGAATAAAACCAAGCGAAGAAGCTTGACGGCTCGACTCAAGATGCATTAGGAACTGAAATCCTGGGCATCAAATTGCGTGATTTCCTTATCAACGAGGAATAGTCGAAACTACCTCCAGTCTCTCTACGATCTGCATGTGGCGCATGCGAAACTGGCCGGGTCATGTTTAAGGACTTCCCTCACAAGGCTCGCAAGCCTGCCACCTGGTGTTGTAGTGGACCTCAGAAGGAAGAAGGGGGAAATGTCGGTCTTAAAGTGAAGTGGCACCAGTCCACCGAGCGTCGGACGATGCATGAGGTAGTCTAAGTAAGTTTGGTAGAACTTTGCATTGACCATCTCTTTGAATACAATGAGGCGATTGAATTTGAACAATTAAGTTTTTACGATTCCGCCACACTTTGGGTAATTTCCTCACACTTATGACCTCTTTGGAAATCAACATGAACGAGGTACGTGTTCGACCTTGTATTCGACGGGGTATTTAGCCAGATTGGGTTTCTGGATTTAAATCTGGGCCTTGGGTGAAAGTTGATGTCACTGAGCAGAAGGAGCTCAGGATTGGACCTGATTTTAGAAACCAGCCTTGATGAGGCAACCACTCTTTAGATGTCTGGAGGGGCAATATTATCTGTCATCTGCCCAACCCATCTGCCCATAAGCTAGGAAATACACTGGACCATATTATTTCGTCAAACTCTTCAATTGCGCCAATAAAATTCACTGTTCCTTGCGATGACTTGGTTCTGACCATTCAGTCATAGGTACTCGTGTGTCTTTCATTGTAGACGATGTAGAGCGAAAACTGGTTAGGTTTAGACCAATGAAAAAGGTGAACCCACATGATGTAACTAATGGAATCAACGGTATTGTTTGTGATATCATGGTCAGCTCCAGTCATAGTGTGGATTCAATCACCAGTGAGTTGAATTGATGGTCTTACCTTACTATTGGAGAACCTCGCACCTCTCAAAAGTAAACGTATTTCTACGCACACGCAACATATGTGGTTTAGCGATGAGTGATCCGAACTAAAACGCGAAAGAAGACGTCTTGAGAAACAATGGCGCACGTCCAATTGACTTGATTACTGGAACGAATACAAGGAATGTAGAGCGAAATATAACCAATCATTTGATACAGCTAAAGCACAATGTTATTCACAGGCCATATCTGACTGTGGTAATGACTCAAAGCGTTTCTTCAATACTGTATCAGGTCTGTTAGGTAAGGCATCCGGCAACGAGTGTCCAGAAGGGCGTGATTTGAACTTACTCGCAAATAATTTCGCGGACTTTTTTCATTCAAAAATTGTAAAAATCCGACAGAAGTTAAAGGAATTTCCATCATATTCAGCTGCGTTTTGCACTTGTCCTCGTTTTTTTACATTTTTTCTTGTATCGGAAACCAACGTACGAAATGTCATGAGATCTTCCAAACCAACCACGGCTGAGATTGACCTGTGTTCTTCGTCTTCGATTAAAGACAACTTGGATACGTTTGTGCCTCTCATGACTCGTATAGTCAATCTTTCCTTTATTTCTAGCGTGTTTGGAGCATCTTGGGAAAAGGCAGTTGTCCTCCCTCTTCTTAAAAAGCAAGATCTGGATTTTATCCCCGCTAATTATTGACCCATATCCAATCTCACATATGTGTCAAAGGTAGTAGAAAAATGCACACTGCTACAGTTCAATGATCATCTCTCAAATGGTGACCTTCTATCGTCATATCAAAGTGCTTACCGCAGCAATTATAGTACAGAGACGGCACTTATGAAAATACATTGTGACATATTGGCAGCCATGAAAAATCAAAAAGTTATAGCACTTGTTGGTCTCGATCTGTTCGCGGCATTTGACACCGTCGACCACGCCATTCTCTTAAAGACTGTAAGCAACATGTATGGAGTACAGGATGACGCACTGTCGTGGTTCCAAAGCTATCTGTCCAACAGATCATTTTATGATTCTGTTCAGAATGCTTCTTTTCATTACAAGAACACAAACTTCTCTGTACCCCAAGGCTCAATACTTGGGCCAGTGTTGTATTCCGCTTATGCCAGCCCGTTAGGTGGTTTAATTAATGCCTTTGATATCAATGACATGGGATATGCTGACGACCATGCTCTCTATAAAGCATTTACACCCAAAGGAGAACTTGAAAGAGATGCCATTTTAAACCTGGAAATTTGCCTATCTAAAGTTCACTCTTGGATGAATTCAAAAAAATTAAAACTCAACCCTCGTAAAGCAGAAATGGTAGCAAACACCAACTACAAAAGTGCAACTCCCATTCCATGGTGGTGAGTGGTATCGAAGTACAAAAATCTACCTCGATCAAATATCTAGGAGTTTACTGGGATGAATCACTGTCATTTCGCCAACAGATTACAGGATTAAGGCTAAATGTAAAACTGCACTCTTCAACCTCAGTAGGATCAGGAGCATAAGGAAGTACCTGATAATTGATATGTGCCAAACACTTGCCTCATCTCTAGTTTTACCTCACCTCGACTATTTAAAGACCTTGTACTATGATCTTCCTGATTGTGATATAAAACAGTTGCAACGGGTCCAGAACATGACTGCCAAGCTGGTCCTAGGTAGAGAAACGTTTGATAGTGCTACTGACTCTCTTAGCTCCCTTCACTGGTTACCAATAAAATCCCGAATAACATATATAATTGCAACATACGTCTACAAATGTCTTCATGATCAGGCTCCTTCATATCTTAAAGAACTCATCATTATGCGTACAGGTCAAACAGGTTTACGCTCTTCTTCTAACACCATGGGCACTCTCCTCGACATTCCTTTCACAAAACGCAGAACATTTAAAGACAGGTCGTTTGCTGTAGCTGCCCCTGTCTTCTCTTCGTTGCATCAATAACTACGACAATTTCAACGGGAACTTAAAACTTTTTTGTTTACGCAGGCTTTTTAATAATTGTTTGTGTTTATCTTTAACCTATGAAGTTTATTAACTTTATGAACAGTTTTATTCATTTTCTGTACAGCACCGCTGAATGTGCATTGTATAGATATTGAGCGCTATATAAATATATAAACATAACCATAAAGAAGTCAAGAAACATCCGCACATAAACGAAAATGTAAAGAAGCGAATTAAACACGTTGAAGAAGGAAACGAAGACGTGCAAATCAAAATCAAGACAACCAATGATGAGTTCTTTTTATTTAGTCACAAACTGACAAAGTAATTCGCTGAATCTCGTCAACGTGATAAAAGGAGTCGCACAAGAATATCTTTCCTTTCAACTCAAACAAGTCATGTTTAAAACCAAAGTCATGATTAATTCATTCAAAGATATAGAAGATTAAAAGGAAGAAAGATACAATTTTAGTACACACGGATAACTTTTGTTTTCCATAGCGCGATTCACTGGTAAGAGCCGACAGCTCACGGAATCACAACAACGGTCACAATTCACGGAATATACCAAAATAGAAGACAAACTTACAGAATTCAGTGCTCGTTACAAACTGCGGAGCTTGAAGCGTGCGTAAGCAGTTGTGTGGGCGGAGTTGTTAAAAATGTAATAAATGTTTGAGTAAGACTTGCGATAATTTGATCGTCGCTGTTTACCAAATGATTGCTTGACGTGTATATGTTATTAGACTGTGCATATTTAGACTGTGCATATTCTGTCATGGTGGGAGTACTGCTTTATACCCTAACTGCTTTCCAAACGAATTCAACATCAATTATACCATCAATTATGTTATCGTGCTTCAGTCGCGGGCCTATCTGCCTCTGAGAGATTCGTATTCCTCAAAAGGTTTCTGTTAATGTGCCTCGTGTTGGCGAAGTGAGGTATCGTGTAGCTTATATCTATGACTTTGATCATTTCGCAGGTCACCCAGTCCCGTTCAGAGTTTTTTTGGTATACTCATGTCGTTCTTTGGCACTAGCCACCGCAGAGATATCAACAGACCAGCTTTCCTTGATATCAGAATGGGAGTATCTGAGTAAAAGTACAGTTTGTTTCATTATTCTTTCATAGACTCTCACATCTGTGGTGTTCTGAGCCTGTATATATGTTTTCTGAATGACCGATGGGGTATTTGCAATATTGTATCGGACTTGTTCTCCATTTTCGGCGCTTGATGTATCTTTAAAGTTTCGGTGCGACCACCGAAGAAATAATCTTTTAGTTAAAGAGATTCCTGCAGTACCTCTAGACGGCCGGTCGTTGTTTCCTTAACATTCAATCATTCTCTTTGTGCGTTAAACTGAACGTATTAAGAGTTTTCCGCGGTATCTTTTATAATCAGGATGTTTTATCTTTTTTCTGGAGAGTGCAAAGGTACCCATGGCAAAGACAACAACAGAGTTTGACGATGGTTTTCGTCTC
The DNA here is from genome assembly GCA_020152595.1 of Chiridota heheva. Taxonomy (NCBI): domain Eukaryota; kingdom Metazoa; phylum Echinodermata; class Holothuroidea; order Apodida; family Chiridotidae; genus Chiridota; species Chiridota heheva. Next base: position 626,269 of record JAIGNY010002074.1, read on the forward strand.
ACTCGTCTACTTGGTGTTTTTCTCTCATGTGACCGGGAATGGCAAAATTGTCGACTGCTTCGGTATTCGATTTCATTTAGCCATTTAAGTGCTTTTGTGGATTGGTTGTCGTTGAATCTACGACGAGCACGATGAGGGACTAGGGCGAGAGATTTTGGGTGCATAAATCTTCGGAGAATGATTCACATTCAGACTGTAATTGTTTTTTTAATATCATAGTTTTTTTTAAATACCTCAATCTTAAACATCTACGACTCCTGCATCTAGGAGGCAGAGCGAGCTTGATATTACTTCCTGGTCATCCAATCAGATCAAAGATGCTACTGATTTCTTTTTGCCGTAACACCTATGGCTGAACTCGTGCCATGCTATAAGTAATATTTGTATTTGCCTTCCATGAGCATTAACCTTGATCAGGTTGAATAAAAGCTCCCCATTGTCCTCTATCCTTGTCGTCCATACACTCAATCAGATTTCAAGTATAGTCTTAACTTCTGAGTTTCCGCCAATAGGTCACGTCGCTCGCGATGTTAACGGCTTTCTCTGTGTAGCTCTGGGTATCTAACTTGTGGAAAACATCGTGGATTATTGATCACCGTCATTTGTAATAATATAACACTGAACCGCAGTAATCTGTATCTTTTATTTTTGGTTATGAATGTTACAGTGGTGATACTGGGTCCTTGAGCTTCCCATTCAAGTAAAACCTTCTGTGCTGAATTGGGCAACATCAGCCCTGCTCCTTTATAGTAGCTGCGTTGTCCGCCTCAAATTCCGATGTCCCAGGTAAACCAACATCACCCCAGTAAGCAGTCTTTGTTGCACTGTATCCATCTTGTTTCTCTGATTCCAAGTTGGGCCCGATTGTAATTACGCATTTCCTTAAAATCTTACCTACCTCGTACATGGTTCATATTCCAGCGTTCCAATGAAAACAACGTTCCTGGTCTTCAGGGTTTTCAGCTTCGTGGCTTCCATATGTTATTCACAATTTCATCACGCAGTATCATACATCTTCTTCCTTCTCCTTGAAACTTATCTCATATTAATTTGTTGATGACAGTTTTGTAGGTTTAGATTTATGGTAGAGTGGAGGCCCTACAACCAACTGACCAACCCTCCTCCTTTATCAGCCGAGGTTACGACCGTCCATTGCCATTTGCTGAGTCAAAGACATAAACCTTGTTTGTTATTACTACTACATGCTACGTCTTACTTTTCGCTGTTCTGTT
>JAIGNY010002074.1:632500-645000 GCA_020152595.1 Chiridota heheva
CAATCCATGGTTGCATTTTTTTTTTAAATCTATGTGTACTACTTATTAAAGTTGCTTTCAATTTGTTTGCAAAAGTCTCTCAGGCTTCAAGTTGGGAAGATAAAAAAGCTCCGCTTGAAAATTTTGCTGCATGGAATTTCTCTCCTCATTGATAGGCAATCTTTAACTTTGCTCTCATTTGTTTTTGCTTTGGTATCCAAAGAACAAATTATATTACAGTGCAATAGCATTCCAACTTTTATGTTGTATGATTGTTAAAAATCATTGACTGTACTACAGAGTAAGAACTTTTTTTGCAATGTAAATTAATTTTGTACTAGATATTAGTGAGCTGAATAACTGGAGATCATTTTGTAGTACACAATACCCTGCCCAAATGTTTTCTGACTTCAGGCACATGTATAAAGACTTTTGTGGGCAGTGGAATGTACTGTTATCAGATAATGAGGAAATGAAATGGTAATTTTAGTGTACCCTTTTTATACATAACAATTTGTCTGCTTAACCAAAACAAAATTCAACACCAAATCCAGCAGACCAGGCTTAGTATTTGCAGTAAACAGACATGAAAAATTACACTTTAACATGTCTTTTACTAGGCTTAGCTCAGTTGACCATAGGCCACATTTTACAACCATGGGGATCTATAATTGTTAGGCTGCATAGGAAAAACCTCAAAATTTGTTGATTTCTGTTTCTTTCTTAAAAACTAATATTGTGACATACTGAGTGTGGTATATTTATATCTACATCAGCATCACTTCACAAAGTTTGCTGATTTTAGCTAAAGCTGTAGTGGTATGTGGAGGACTTATAACAGTATGGTCATACACAGAAGATGTCTCATAGGAAACTGTCAGGAATATTTTAAAGTTGATTACCAGTTGTTCTGTTGTTAAAGTTAAATTTATACAGGTAATAATTGCAGTAAATCAAAATTGTGATGTCAAAGGTTGTTACTTATTTTCTGGTAAATTGGTTAACTCCACCCTGAAGACCCAATTTCTCTATTAAAAATGTACATAAACATTTATGGGAATGACTTTTAGAAGTTGATAGCAGAATAGTATGTGTTGATCTGTTTTAAACACCTGAATTTACACACCATTTCATGTAACCTGTACCAGTTTTTAAAGTCAATTGATGCATATTTCCTGTATTATTTACAAATTATACTTTCTTTACCCTACACACAATTGAATTATTGAAATGTTTAATGGGTTCCCGTCAACACCAGAAAGTTAATAGGATTGAGATGGGCATGGCAAACTACCAATTTATCTGGTTGAACCACATAAACTGATAATAAGAGTTAATAGCTTTTCTGACAAAATGAACCCAACTGCAACAATGATTGCATGTGTCATAGAGCTAGTGTGTTGCCTGAGTTAATTTGCCTTCACCTTATGTTTGGCATAAATAATATGGAAAATGATTCCATAACTATTAAGAATGTAGCCGTTTTGTAGGCCTAGCGGATAGGTATGAAATTAAATAGGTTAACTTGGTAACTTGAATTCTTCAGCCATTTTCATACTACCTGATAATTCCAAGCCTAAACTAGGCTTCAATAATCATGCCTAGATCCACCTTACTTAATATTACATTGTAAATCTCTAGGACCACAGATGTCTGACTGCGTATGCATTTGGCTAGCCTTCATAAAAAATATTTTTAAAAGGCTGATAGCAATTAGGCCTACCATGGAACGGAGGTGGACAGGTGGCTAGGGCCGGCCCATTGCTAACGTTAAATAGGCCTATGGTGTTGGCCGACCTTCACCAACCAGGCTAGGGCCTAGGCGTAATGCATAACGTCTTCAATACGGTTAGGCAGTAATTTCTTTAAAATGCTTTAAACTTTCAATTTGTCATGTTTAGACGTAAAACAATGAGTAATAAACGCATTGGCATAGTACCGTACCGGTATCGCGAAAAGTACCTGCACTGCACTGTGTGCATGGTTTGTCAAAAAATTCGCACTTGATCCATGGATGACGTCAAAATCAAAGTTGTTATATTAATGATTCATAAAATTATTTGTTTATTGAACTAAAAGTGCACTAAAAGTAACGATATAATCAAATTGGTAATAAAAAAAGATTAAATCAACAATTTGCGTAGAATACTTAATTTACACATTTCTTTGGTATGTTCTATTATTCAAATGATTAATTCTCTACTGCCCTAACTTGGAACAACATGGGTGAGTGACCTAAAAAAGTATCACTGATTTCGCAACACTGTAGGTATAGGAGTTTCGTCTCTTGGCCTTCGGCCTATACGTAGTATAGGGCGAATGACGTCACGCTCTCTGGTTGAACTAAAAGAAGTGTACAATATTGGCTTATATTTGTACTCATTTTTAATCATTTCAGGATTACCGGCATGTTTTGATTACAAGATTAACAGCAATAACAGGAGAAGTTAACTATATATTTGTATGTGCCGTACGTACTGTAATTACAGTATAACCGGTGACGTAAATAGACGGTGGATTAACGATTTTACGACCAATTGGCAATTTCCACGTTAAAACAGATAGGACGGAGTCTCACTCTGCAGGCCTATATGTAGCGCGTATCATGTAGGGCATACAAAGGGAGATGTTATCTCACTAGTCCATTCCTTGCATTTTGCCTGCAGGTGGATTTTGAGCCATTGGTACGCGGTACTTTTCTGTAAGACCTAAGGTTAGGCCTAACATTAACGTTACAAGCTGAATCACCCAGTTGTAGGCCTACCTGTAAAACGTAAAATGTCCGATCACAGGGCATAACAGTTACTGCTTCAAGAAAATTTGAATAAATATTTATTCTAAACTGATATGAATTCTCGAGGTTGGACATCCGGGAATGTTGTGGTGCACGGCGATGTAACAATACTTGTTTGACGATCTCAAACTTCAGTCAAAGGGGGAAAACAAACAGTCAGTTATCATTGCAGTCAATAGGTGAAAAACAAATGTGTTGTCATTTTTTAACAAATACTGAACATAATTTATTTTTCTTCAAATATGTTGTGTATTACATAATAGTTTCCAACATATATGAGTACCATTAATTTTCGCTGACTGGCTCAGGCGACACAAGTATTCATAAAAAACAAAAACAAATATCCCATTGACTGTAATGGTAAAGTTTCTTCTCCAAATTGGTATAACCGTACTGAGCTCGTACACAGTTACGTTGACTCCGACTGAGAATCGTGAAAGTGGAGTTAACTCAATATTTGGAATTCGTCACAATTCTGTGAAATTTTTCTTAGGCGTAAAGTTAGGTAAATAAAATCGCATGAATAACATGGACAAAACTCGGTTTAGCCCAAAAATATAAAATATGGCTAACTACGCTGCAGATGTATCAGTAAGACGTATGATATCCGATCGTCGATATAAACTTCAAAGGGGCCTAACGTTAAGCCTAATTAATTATATCAAAGTGGGCCTAGGCTTAGTGACATCTCCCTCTGAATGCCATACGTGCTATGCAATACAGAGTATTCGCAGTCATGTAATGGCTATAGCGTATACTACGGTCAGATGTTTATCTAAGGCTTAGTGAGCCTACACCTTAATACAATGATGTTGTAATATTATGCAACATCACCAAAACAACAAACTTTTACTTCCGATGGCTACCAAATTTTCTCCTTACCTTGTATACACAAATAGAAGAAGTTGTGGCGTTCTTACAAACACAGTTGGTGTCCTGCAGAGCTTGTAGAGGTATAAGGATCATGAAAAGTTCACAAAGGGTTTGATAAGAGATACTAAAGTGCTTTTTGAAAAACGTTTGTCTAAAGAGGTTAAGATTAATCGTAAGTCGTTTCATTCTTATGTTCGCTCAAAGCAAAATAAACAAGGAGGTTGTTGATCCCCTTCAGGGTAATGATGGTGTTACTATCAATAGTGGTAAAGATATTGCTGAGGTTTTGAATGACTACTTTATGTCTGTTTTTACTAAGGAGTCCCCTGCTGATGATGTTTTGGATTACCGTATCTTAGTGTGCACTCTCCAGTATCTATTAAGAATGTTGATTTTTAAGTTGATGTTGTGTCTAAGGAGTTGAAAGGTTTGAACTCAAATAAAGCACCCGGTCCAGATAGTATACATCCTGCTGTCTTATGTGAGTGTTCTGATGTTCTTTCTGTTCCCTGAGTATCTTTTCAAAGTGCTTTGATGTTGGTGTTGTTCCTAGTGATTGGAAAATTGCTAATGTCACTCTTGTTTTTAACAAAGGGTGATCACAGTTTGCCTTGTAACTATAGGCCATTAAGTTTTACTAGTGTTGTGTGCAAGGTCATGGAGTCCATTGTTATGGATGTTGTACTAGATCATTAACTGGTCAGTAGTTTGTTGAATTTGTCCCAGCATGGGTTCTTACCTAAGAGGTCTTGTGTTTCTAATTTATTGGAGTTTCTTGATGATGTTAGTAAACTAGTTGATTCTGGTCATAATGTGGATGTTATCTATTTAGATTTCCAAAAAGCATTTGATAAGGTTCCATTGGGCAGGCTCATGATAAAAACAAGAGCGCTTGGTGTGGAGGGAAAGTGTGCCAGTTGAATATATTCTTGGTTAGTTAATAGGTCACAAAGAACAGTTGTTAATGGTGAAGTATCCTCATGGAAGAAGGTTACACGTGGTGTTCCTCAGGGCTCTGTATTGGGTCCGCTTTTTTTCTTAATCTTCATTAATGATATCGATGTTTCCCTTGGCTCCAGGATTTGTAAATTTGCTGATGACACTAAGCTATATAGAATTGTTGATGATGCTAGGGATTCTTCACATTGCGAACTAATCTGAATAAGTTAGTTTCTTAATCCAAACATGGAAGATGTCATTCAATGTTAATAAATGCAAAGTGATTCATTTTGGTTAGAGCAATTTGGCTTTTGATTACTGCATGAATGGTTCAAATCTTGGGCGTGTTGGTCAAGAAAGGGATCTAGGTGTTGTCATTACTAGCAATCTGAAGCCTTCTAAACAGTGTGCTTTAGCAGCTGCAAGGGCAAATAGGGTGCTTGGTTTGATTAGAAGAAATTTGTGTTACCTTGGTAAAGAGGTTGTTTTTAAATTATATAAGCAGTTAGTCAGGCCTCACCATGAGTATGCTATTCAGGATTGGAGTCCCTTTTATGAGAGGGATAACTTCATTTTGGAGCAGGTTCGGCGAAGAACTACTAGACTTATTCCCTTAGAATCTCTCTTATGAATCTAAGTTGTGAATTCTTGGTTTGACCACGCTTTAGTTGAAAAGAGTACGAGGCGATATAATTCAGGTTTTTAAGTTCCTATCTGGTTGTGATGCTTTGACTTCCTGTTATTTCTTGCATATTTCAACTAATCCTGATGTGACACGTGGTAACAGTTTTAAGTCGACCAACGAATTCTCATGGATAGATATTCGGCTTTTCAGTTTTTCGCAAAGAGTTGTTAATGAGTGGAATGGTTTGCCTGAGTGAGTAGTTAGCTCCAATTCTGTTCACATTTTCAAAGTCAACATTGATAAGTTCTTTACTAACTCTGGGCGTGTTAGATTTGTGTTTGTGGTGGTGGTGTTAGTTTGGGCTTTTTATGGGGTGACTGACCCTTCTTTTCCCGTAATATTGTTATGTTATGTTATATTAATACATATGACCACATTAAGGTAGACATCAACTTGATTAAATGTTCATTTTATTAAATACAAATAAATTTCATGTCTTTATCTGGTTATGCATATGATTTTGGCCTATATCTGTATATCAAGTCTAGATGTGGATTTAATCTGGAATTTTTCTCTGCGATGTATATATACTTTTTGGTAGGGTGGACCATTTGGGTATTTTCTCATCTAAGTAAGGGCCACTGAATTAAGGTTCTTTTTACACTATTTTGAATGATATAAGATCGTACCTGTATAAAATGGCTATAAATTGTGGATATAAATGTCAAGAATTGTTGTACTTTTTAAAAAGTTTGATATTCATGCTAAGCTATATGAAGGGAATGGTTTTGAAGGCACTATAAAAAATTACACAATGCAAAATTGATCATTTGAATGACTGCAAATGCTACCTGCTGATGTATTTACCAAGTTCATACTTTTTTATATTCTATATCAAGCTATAGGCCTATTTGTCAGTGTTCCACCACCGAAAGTACATTAAGCATTAAACTTAAGAGGAGATAATATTGAAATGAAGTACTATAAGCACATAGTACTCTCATCAAAACTTGGAAAGTAAACATCTTCTTTAGATGTCTCATACTTTATCATTCATTTTAATGTATGGTTTGTTACTTTTGTTGTATTTGTCTTTTTGCCAATCTATTCCTGATGTTTGATTTTATATTTGCTATTATATATTTTATTTTAGCAAGGCTTCACCTTAACCATGCAGCTTTCAGCTGAATGAGCTATCCTTTATAAAGATGAGTGATATAATTTTTGTTTAAATAGACATGATCTATTTATCACATCAATAGATCATATTCTAAGACTATATGCATGATCATCCAAATGTGATTTTTTTTTATTACGGCTTAAATGACCGTCCTGTTATGCAACTTGATAGTGTAGATGTGTACATAAATGTGTGTGTGTTAAATTAGAGTATGAAATGTGTGATGCATATGAACATATAAACAGTGCATCTATGCATACTTTTCTTTTGCCTATACTAGTAATTCACACAATAGGTGAACTTTGTGCATGCTTGAAGACCAAATTTTCATCAAAATGAAAAACACTTGCAGCAGAAAATTAGTATCCATGTAAGAAGTCATATATTGATATATTAATATGCTTATATGTACCAGTGAATAACAACACAATGCAAACATGGTACTGTATTGTTGGCCTTCAGTTAAGTTATAAAAGCTCATTTTAACTTCAGCATTGTTTTTTTGCATGGTACCCACTCATTTTTGAACTACATTTAGGCCTATATCATTAACATATATTTATGTACTTATTACTGTATTACGCTTATTATCCCACTGTATTCTTTTTTAATTCTTAATATTATGATTGTCTACTGACCTTTGCAACTTCTAACTGGATGTAGTTAGGGCCTTTCATACCTGACAAACAGTATTGAAATGCTTAGATAACTTTTTATTGACCGACCACATTTGGGATGTAATGAAATGTAATTAATGTTATGTTTAAGTCAAGTTCAGGCCAAATCAGTCAAAATATGCCTGTGATATACAAATATTAGCAATGGGTGTGGCTTGGGTCATTCTTATTCGGAATAAGACCAATAATTTTGCCAACTACATTGGAGACAACTTGCCAATTTCCTGCCAGGATTGAAAATTGTGATCACATTTTATCCATAAAAGATAGAAATAAAATAGTGATTGCTTATAAATATATATATATATATATATATATATATATATATATATATATATATATATATATATATATATATATATATATATATATATATATATATATATATATATATATATATATATATATATATATATATATATATATATATATATATATATATATATATATATATATATATATATATATATATATATATATATATATATATATATATATATATATATATATATATATATATATATATATATATATATATATATATATATATATATATATATATATATATATATATATATATATATATATATATATATATATATATATATATATATATATATATATATATATATATATATATATATATATATATATATATATATATATATATATATATATATATATATATATATATATATATATATATATATATATATATATATATACATATTTATAATAGGAAAATACAATAATATGCAAAACAATAAACGGGGAAAGAATGTAGAAAATGAGACAACAAAACGATTAATGAGTTCAAAATAATAATTTTAAAAAGGGTCATAATATAGGCTCTAAAATACCAAAATGAATAAAGATTGCAGCTTTATATATAAATGAATTTTAAAACTATTGTTCAAAACTTGGGATGGTGGCTGAGTTTCTCAGATTATAATTTGTTTTATTGCACATGGATGTTATTTCTAAATTGAATGTGTGGCCTTTGTGAAACTATGTTTTGGGCAAGTCTGCCAAATAAAGTGATATAACAACAGCTTACTGATTCTTATATCAACGAAACTTTAAATACATTAACTGACAATGAAGCTTATTTTCACCTTTCTGCTATGGTGCTTAAATGAGGGAATAGAACTTTGCACATTGTGGGGCCTTATGGGAACTATTGCATTGTTGTGATTGGAAACTTTAATGATGAACTGTTATGAGGTCAAAGTTAGATTTGTGGATGGGACATAAAGGGTAAAATGGCAGTGTAACTTGTGATATGCATGTGATAGTTTGGCTTTTGAAAAATTAAGAGTCAAAGCTCAAATACTTGTTCAAAATGAAGAAATTTGAGTCATTAAACGTAAAAAGTCAATGGCCGATTGTGATCTAAAGTGTTAGCATGGTACCCTGTAGGGTGAAGTTGTGCAGCGCAGGCTTTCGAGCACAAATGTCAAGTGGTAATAAAGTTATTTTCACATTTCTGCTGCAGTGTTTGAATGAGGTGAATAGATTTTGTATATTATGGGGGCTTTATGCTGTGATGGGAAAGGTGAAAGGAGACTGTTATGACGTCAAAGTTTAAAGACTTATAAACAGAATAAACCACAATTATATGAAGGATTGGTATTTGCTAAGTGACAAGTGATTATGAGATCAGCAATTACGTAGATTGCATTACATTCTTGTTTTATATCAATATTAACGTTATGATTGCATTAACATTTGCGTTAGTTTTCTTGTTTTAATTTATGAAAACACTAAAATATTAAAGTTGTTAATGATGATGATGACCTTCAAAAACAAAAATGACGATTTGCATTAGTTTAGATGTTGGATGATAACGACGACGACGACGATTTACGATTTATGAAAAACACTAAACGATACGATAATGATGATTGATGATATGATAATAATGATGATGATGATGATGATGATGATGATGATGATGATGATGATGATGATGATGATGATGATAATGACGATGATGCTGATGATGATGATGATGATGATGATGATGATGATGATGATGATGATGATGATGATGATGATGATGATGATGATGATGATGATGATGATGATTTTGATGATGATGATGATGCAGATTTTAAATGTTGATGATGATGTTTTGAGATTGATGAATGGATGATGATAAAAATTTCAAAAAAAATTGAAAAAACATGAAAATTAAAAAGGAGAAATATGGAAATTCAAGGCTCAATTCATTAAACATAATCACCTCTTTCTCTAGATTATGTAATTCAGATGATACCTGAACGCTAAAATAACTTTTCGATATATTTATGTCAAATTCTCAAACTTTGGGATGCCCTAAATTATGGGAAAATACACAAAATAATGTGGGGATCAAAAATATTTCCTTTAAATATGTATTTAAAATGAAGGAGAAATTAATCAGTTATCTTTCATAATATGCTCGGCTATTTATTCTATTGATTTCTTACGGAACATTGCAATTTAATGTTCTTTTGCGATATGAGCCTAAACTTAGGCCTACGCTTCTACAGATTACGTTAGGCTAGTTTGGATCGCTGACGATGATAGGTTTCAACCAGAGAGCGTGACGTCATTCGCCTTTTACTACGTATAGGCCGAAGGCCGAGAGACGAAACTCCTATACCACAGTGTTACAAAATCGTGATACTTTTTTAAGTCACCCACCCATGCTGGTTCCAAGTGAGGGCAGTAGAGAGTCAAGCACTTCAAAAATAAAACATACCAAAGAAATGTGTCAATTAAATATTCTAGGGAAAATGTTGATTTTTTTTTTACAACTGATTTAATTATATCGTTACTTTTTGTGCACTTTTAGTTCAATAAACCAATAATTTGATAAATCATTATTATAACAACTTTGATTTTGACGTAATCCATGGATCAAGTGCAAAAACAAATTGACAAACCATGCACACAGTTTAGGTACTTTTCGCGATACCGGTACGGTACGGTACGATGCCAATCCGTTTATTATTCATTGTTGTACGTCTGAACATGACAAATTGAAAGGTTAAAGCATTTTAAAGAATTACTGCCTAACCTTATCGTTATGCATTACGCTTAGGCCCTAGCCTAGATGGTGAAGGTCGGTCAACTCCGTAGGCCTATTTAACGAATAACGTTAGCGATGGGCCGGCCCTAGCCACATGTAAACCCTGGTTCCGTAGTAATTGCAGTCTGCCTGTTTTTATTTTATACAAGCTAGGCGTACGCAGTAAGATATCTGTGATCCTAGAGATTTACAATGTAATATTAACTAAGGAACTAAGGTGGATCTAGGCCTAGTTATTGATGCCTAGTTTAGGCTCGGGATTATCAGGTAGTATGAAAAAGGCTGAAGAATTCAAGTTGCCAACATAACCTATTCAAATTCAGACCTAGCCGTTAGGCCTACAAAACGGCTACATTCTTGTTAGTTATGGATTCAAATCATTTACCATTGTTTGACCGTAATTTCTTTCACTTTAGCCCGTTACTGTATGCTGACATTGTAGGATTGTTGTTGTTTACTGGTCTGCGACCTCACGAACGCCACCAGTCATGTAAAAAAAGTGTATTGTGGGATACGATTAATAGCTACATTCTCGCAAGACTACATGCAAGTTAAAACTTGACTAACATTTAACACTTTAAAAGAATTTAGGCTATAACTTGCTTCAAATTAGCTGCCCAAACCTACCTAATTTGCCTGGTGATTTGTTGTGTATACTGCTTGAATTTAAACAAAACTTGGCAAAGAATTCATGGATACTGGAAATGAAATAACCCACATTTGGATATTTGTGAAAGGAACATTATTTATGCCAAACATAAGGTGAGGAAATAACTCACACACTAGCTCTATGACACATGCAATCATTGTCACAGTTGAGCTTATTTTATCAGGAAAAGCTATCAACTCTTATTATCAGTTTATGTGGTTCAACCAGATAAATTGGTAGTTTGCCATGCCCATCTCAATCCTATTAACTTTCTGGTGTTGACGGGAACACATTAAAGAGTTTAATAATTCAATTGTGTGTAGAGTAAAGAAAGTATAATTTGTAAATGATACAGGAAATATGCATCAATTGACTTAAAAAAACTGGTACAGGCTATATGAAATGGTGTGTAAATTCAGATGTTTAAAACAGATCAACACATATTATTCTAATAACTTGTAAAATCTTTTCCATTAAATGTTCATGTTTATTTATGATAAAAGAATTGGTCTTCATTGTGGAGGTAAAATTTACAAAAAATAAGTAACAAGCTTTGACATCATAATTTTGATTTACTACAATGATTATTTGTATAAATTTAAGTTTAACAACAGAACAAATGGTAATCAACTCTACAAACATTCCTGACAGTTTCCTTATCTGCTTATGAGACATCTTCTGTGGATGACCGTACTGCCATTAGTCCTCCACTTATCACTACAGCTTTAGCTGAAATCAGCAAACTTTGTGAAGTGATGCTGATGTAGATATAGATACACCACACTATTTCACATTATTAGTTTTTAGGAAAGAAACATAAATCAACCAAATTTAAGGGTTTTTTCTATGCAGCCTAACAATTATAGATCACCATGGTTGTAAAGTGTGACCTATAGTCAACTAAAAGACATGTTGAAGTGTGATTTGTTATGTCTGTTTACTGCAAATAAAAGCCTGGTCTGTTGGTTTTAATGTTGAATTTTCAGTCTTGGGGTTTGTGTCTTTTTGTTTATTTAGGCAGACAAATTTGTATGTATAAAAAAGGTACACTAAAATTACCATTTCATTTTCTCATAACCTGATAACAGTACATTCCACTACCCAGAAAAATCATTTCCTGGAGTCGGAAAACATTTGGGCAGAGTAGTGTGTACTACAAAATGATATACAGGTATTCAGCTTACTAATATCTGGTACAAAATTAATTTACATTGCAAAAATTTCTTACTCTGTAGTACAGTCAATGATTTTAACAAACATACAACATAAAAGTTGGAATACTATTGCACTGTAATATAATTTGTTCATTGGCAGATTGGATACCAAAGCAAAAACAAATGAGAGCAAAATTAAAGATTGCCTAATAATGTGAAGAGAAATTCCATGCAGCAAAATTTTCAAGTAGAGCTTTTTCTATCTTCCCAACTTGAAGCTTGAGAAACTTTTGCAAACAAATTGAAAGCAACTTTAATAAGTAATACACATAGAATAAAGAAAATGTACCCATGGATTGGAAGTAATTAGTTTTATGATAATTTGTGAAGTTAAACTTGATGAATTTAGGGCCTGCAATTGTTGGTAAATGATGTTGAACAGAAAAATGTGAATGAAATTAAAAACTTATACTTTATTCAAATAGAAATAAAAGTAATAAGTGAGCAACTTGATCTACTGTTTCTCTACCTATCTAAACAAGTTGGCATTTAAT